>OV651824.1:4974625-4997125 GCA_927349885.1 Psylliodes chrysocephalus | reverse complement strand
TAAATAAAAATAAATAAAAATAAATAAAAATAAATAAAAATAAATAAAAATAAATAAAAATAAATAAAAATAAATAAAAATAAATAAAAATAAATAAAAATAAATAAAAATAAATAAAAATAAATAAAAATAAATAAAAATAAATAAAAATAAATAAAAATAAATAAAAATAAATAAAAATAAATAAAAATAAATAAAAATAAATAAAAATAAATAAAAATAAATAAAAATAAATAAAAATAAATAAAAATAAATAAAAATAAATAAAAATAAATAAAAATAAATAAAAATAAATAAAAATAAATAAAAATAAATAAAAATAAATAAAAATAAATAAAAATAAATAAAAATAAATAAAAATAAATAAAAATAAATAAAAATAAATAAAAATAAATAAAAATAAATAAAAATAAATAAAAATAAATAAAAATAAATAAAAATAAATAAAAATAAATAAAAATAAATAAAAATAAATAAAAATAAATAAAAATAAATAAAAAATAATAAAAATAAATAAAAATAAATAAAAATAAATAAAAATAAATAAAAATAAATAAAAATAAATAAAAATAAATAAAAATAAATAAAAATAAATAAAAATAAATAAAAATAAATAAAAATAAATAAAAATAAATAAAAATAAATAAAAATAAATAAAAATAAATAAAAATAAATAAAAATAAATAAATAAAAATAAATAAAAATAAATAAAAATAAATAAAAATAAATAAAAATAAATAAAAATAAATAAAAATAAATAAAAATAAATAAAAATAAATAAAAATAAATAAAAATAAATAAAAATAAATAAAAATAAATAAAAATAAATAAAAATAAATAAAAATAAATAAAAATAAATAAAAATAAATAAAAATAAATAAAAATAAATAAAAATAAATAAAAATAAATAAAAATAAATAAAAATAAATAAAAATAAATAAAAATAAATAAAAATAAATAAAAATAAATAAAAATAAATAAAAATAAATAAAAATAAATAAAAATAAATAAAAATAAATAAAAATAAATAAAAATAAATAAAAATAAATAAAAATAAATAAAAATAAATAAAAATAAATAAAAATAAATAAAAATAAATAAAAATAAATAAAAATAAATAAAAATAAATAAAAATAAATAAAAATAAATAAAAATAAATAAAAATAAATAAAAATAAATAAAAATAAATAAAAATAAATAAAAATAAATAAAAATAAATAAAAATAAATAAAAATAAATAAAAATAAATAAAAATAAATAAAAATAAATAAAAATAAATAAAAATAAATAAAAATAAATAAAAATAAATAAAAATAAATAAAAATAAATAAAAATAAATAAAAATAAATAAAAATAAATAAAAATAAATAAAAATAAATAAAAATAAATAAAAATAAATAAAAATAAATAAAAATAAATAAAAATAAATAAAAATAAATAAAAATAAATAAAAATAAATAAAAATAAATAAAAATAAATAAAAATAAATAAAAATAAATAAAAATAAATAAAAATAAATAAAAATAAATAAAAATAAATAAAAATAAATAAAAATAAATAAAAATAAATAAAAAAAAAATTAAAATAAATAAAAATAAATAAAAATAAATAAAAATAAATAAAAATAAATAAAAATAAATAAAAAAAAATAAAAATAAATAAAAATAAATAAAATAAAAATTAATTTAAAGTAAATAAAAATAAATAAAATTATAAAAAATATAGATATATAGATAGATAGAATGTTTATTGATTACGTTACATACATTGAGGTACATTTGAAGTTAGGTCACCAATTGTGATAATAAATAGTAAAATGTGACATTAAATTAAAATATTCAATTAAAATACAATTAAAATACAATTAAAATACAATTAAAATACAATTAAAATACAATTAAAATACAATTAAAATACAATTAAAATACAATTAAAATACAATTAAAATACAATTAAAATACAATTAAAATACAATTAAAATACAATTAAAATACAATTAAAATACAATTAAAATACAATTAAAATACAATTAAAATACAATTAAAATACAATTAAAATACAATTAAAATACAATTAAAATACAATTAAAATACAATTAAAATACAATTAAAATACAATTAAAATACAATTAAAATACAATTAAAATACAATTAAAATACAATTAAAATACAATTAAAATACAATTAAAATACAATTAAAATACAATTAAAATACAATTAAAATACAATTAAAATACAATTAAAATACAATTAAAATACAATTAAAATACAATTAAAATACAATTAAAATACTATTAAAATACAATTAAAATACAATTAAAATACAATTAAAATACAATTAAAATACAATTAAAATACAATTGAAATACAATTAAAATACAATTAAAATACAATTAAAATACAATTAAAATACAATTAAAATACAATTAAAATACAATTAAAATACAATTAAAATACAATTAAAATACAATTAAAATACAATTAAAATACAATTAAAATACAATTAATATACAATTAAAATACAATTAAAATACAATTAAAATACAATTAAAATACAATTAAAATACAATTAAAATACAATTAAAATACAATTAAAATACAATTAAAATACAATTAAAATACAATTAAAATACAATTAAAATACAATTAAAATACAATTAAAATACAATTAAAATACAATTTAAATTGCAATAAAATATAACATAATAAAAGTAACAAAATACAAATACAATTATTACAAAATTAACATCAAAATATCTAAAAATATTGATACGATAATTTAAACACAATACATAAACCCAATAAATATATAAAATGATAAAAGAACAAATAGTGTATATATTATTTTAATCCGTTTATAAATTCGTCGATGCTATAAAAACAGTAATTTAATAAAAAGGTTTCTGTAATGTTTTTAAATTGAATGTGCGTCATCGAGTCCAAATTGATATGTGTAAAATATTTCCTAAAATAGTTGTACAATGAAATGTCAAGATTATTGTTCTTGGCCATATTAATCCTATATCTATTGATTACAAAATTTCTACTTTCATAATTATGTATGTCTCTATGCCGATTTAGGATGTCTATATTTTTATGTGTTTCTATCAAAGTTTCAAGAATATACACACAAGGGAGAGGCAGTATTTCAAGTGTTTTAAATATACAATGACAAGGAGTGTTTTTAGGTGCATTGTCAATTATTCTTACTGCCGCTTTCTGCAAAGAACACACTTTTGATGCATTAGTTGAGTTGCCCCATAATAACATATCATAAGAAAGGTTGCTATGAAATATCGCATAATAAATAGAACTTAGTAGATAATCCGGTATGCAGTATTTCAACTCTCTAATAAAAAATATTTGGGTTGCTAATTTAGAGCAGAGAGTGTTTACATGAGTTGTCCAATTTAAGTTAGTATCCAAATGTACGCCCAACAATTTAACAGGGTCCCATTTTGAGGCCCATTTGTCTGAGCTGAACAACAAATGATTTGTTTTACCTTCGTTTAGTTGTAATCTGTTTGCTGAGAACCAGTCCCTTATCAGTCCACCATCATTTATCAGTTTAGAATCTGATAGGATTGTGGTGTCATCGGCGAACAGGATGCAAAACTTCTCAATAGTCTCCGGTAGATTATTAATGTATATAATGAACAAGATAGGTCCCAATATCGAACCTAACGGCACTCCATTTGATATGAGTAGAACGGCTGATTTTTTATTGTCGCAAACAACGTACTGAACCCTATTTTTTAAATAGGAAGCAAAAAGTTTATGCTCTTTACCTCTAATCCCATAAAATACCAATTTCTGTAATAAGATATCTGTAGGAACGCAGTCAACAGCTTTCGTTAAGTAGTACATAGTGGCAACTGTGCTGATACCCTCATCTAATTTTTGGACTACCTCCTCTAAGAGCGCGAATTGTGTATTTATTTTTCCGATAACCAAATTGGCAATCGGTTAATAGAGACTTTGATTCTAGATAAGAAATCAGTTCAAAAACCTTGTTTATAGTTGGCAGGATTGCAATAGGTCTAAAGTTTCCAGGTGATTCCTTGTTACCTTTTTTGTGTAATTGTAAAATTTTTAAGAGATCTGGCCAACAGCCTTCTTCCACGCATTTATTGAAAAAAATTGTAAGAGGCGACACTAAAAAGTCCGCAGATTGCTTAATCATTTTGCTATTTATGTTGTAATAGTTTAAGCAAGTAGAGTTACTTAATTTCAATATTGCTTGATATACATCACTCTCCAAAAATGGACTCATGAAAAAAGAAAAAGAAGGTTTAGTCAATTTGAATCATTTTTAGAATTTTCTATAGACTTTAATATTGTGTCAGATATAGTTACGAAAAATTGATTAAATGTCTCTGGAAATATTTTTGAGCACATTGATTTTTCTTATACGGATTTCCTTTCAGAATTTATAATTTTCCAACAATATTTCGTTTTATCATCCGAATTAGTAATAATATCAGCATATGTTTTTTTTTTTCGTCTCTAATATCTTTTTTATAAGTTTTGTTTAAAATTTTATACTTGCACCAGTCAGATTCAGATTTTGTAAGTTTGAATACACTTTAAGCATTATTAACGTCGTTTCTTATATTACGTAACTTGCTATTGAACCATTTTATCTTTTGTTTCTGTCCTTTAATTATTTTTTCCGGAAAACATATATCGACATTATGCATTAGAATATCCAATATAGATGTTCCTAATTCTAAGGCGTTGGTGTTATTCGAAATTAAATCATCACAGGAAATTAATGATAAAAAGTTAACAAATTTAGCCATAATCCTTTTGGAAGTAATAACCTCACGGTTATCTATTTCTTCTGGCATAGTGACGAAAATATACTGACCATCATGATCTGATATATCTGGGTCTACCGTTTCTACTTCTATAATACCTGGTTCAAAGTTGGTAATAATATGATCTAAACAAGATTCACTATTTAAAACTAATCTAGTGGGTCCGCTTATCGTGTAATATAAACCAAAAGATGAAAAAAATGTTACAAATAATATTAGTATTGTTCCCATTTTCAGGAAAATCTAACTTGAAGTCGCCCACTAATATAATGTTACTATATTTTTTATATAAGAATTCAAGAAGCTTAATTAATTGATCTTTAAAAATATTGAAATTACTCCTACTGGATGATCTGTAAACAGCAATTAAAACAGTTGAAGAATTATTTACTTCTACTCAACAGAACTCGGCATCATAAATAATTGAAAACTTAATCAAATCAATTGGTTTACATTTAACATTTGGTTTTGAAAATATTGCTACTCCCCCATGTTGCTTGCTGCATCGAGTAAAGTCAGACACTAATACATAGTCATTTAATTTTACTACGTCTAAACATGATTTATTTAGCCAATGCTCTGAAAGACAAATTATATCAAATACATTGTCATTAAAAAATGTTGATAATTCAAGGCATTTATTTGCGAGACTCCGAACATTTAAATGAAAAATAGAAACATTAGAAACATTATAAATATTACGTGAACATTGAACAGCATTCTTCTTAATCATTGAATTTTCCGGTGCGATTTCCATGAAACCTTCTTGACGGAAAAAACTCATTGATAATTATACCACTTGCCCACAATTCTGGTTTGTAAGATTTTATCAATGTCAGCAGCAGGAACTGAGATTTTAAAGGATGCATAATCTAGAGGGTATCTTGCATTCAATTTTTAGACGTATAATATATTGAAAATGTATAAATTAAAATTGTTATAACTTAAAAAAAAACAATTAAAAAAAATATATTTTCTGAAAAGAAAGTTTATTTTAAGGTGAAGGGTGAGAAAAAGTCCTTTATATCTCACAAGGAAAGTCAATGTCTAATTGTTTAACAAAACATTGACTGTTTTTTACATATCAAATACTCTAAAGTGACATATCAAAAATTCCCGTATTTCCTCCAAAATTTTGATTTAAAGGCCTATTTGATTGTACTAATTTCATCTGTCACCTGAAACGATGTGTCTCTCTCTATATATCGGGTACGGTGGTGTAGCGGTATAACGCGCTTATATTCATTTATAAGCAAGTTTATGTGTCAGAGACTGCTGGGCTTCGAATCCCAGACCAGACCATGTGGATTTTTAATTAAATTGCATGGTTCGGTATAGGATTTGATGTGTGCAGTATTAATAAAAATTCAGTTTCTGTTGATATGACATGCAGATAAAAAAAAAAAATTCGCCATACATTACCGTCTCGATGATGGTGGGTGAGGTTTTCCGGGTTTTCCTCACCTGTAAGTCAAATGGCACCATCAATCATCTTTAAGTCGCCCCGGCGCGCCATGGCAAATAATAATAGCCGTCCCTTTCCCCGCACAAGCTCAGCTTTTGGGGTTAAAATTCACTCGTAAGGGGGTGAATTAGGGAGAGTATTATTATTATTATTATTTTTTTTTTTTTTTTTTTTTTTTCTCCTTCTCAGGGTTGTTGATAAATTGGGATTCTTACGGAATCAGTCAATTAATCAGGCTTTAAATTTTTTCAAGTGTGAGTTGTGCGACTTTTATTCATTGGCAGGTAAGTTCAGAGTTTTTCTCACAATACGACAAGTTTCTAGTAAAACTGACTTTTGCATTGTTGTGAAGATATTTTTGTCAGTAATGTTTATTTGTTTTAGGTACGACTCCAACTTCTTCGAAACTAGACCAGTAGCTGAAATTACTATGGGAATTATGGTAATACTTTTTAGTTTATGTATACTTTTATATTCTTCGGCCAATTCGAAGTATTTATTATTTTTTTCCTTTTCTGCTTTTTCTAGATTATGATCGTTGGGGTGCGTGATGTCGATGAAGAAGCCCACTTTCTCCTTTTTTCTTACAAAGACGATGTCAGGTCTATTGCTGGATACTGGTTTGTCGGTCTGTATTGGCGTATCCCAGTACAGAAGGTATGTATCACTTTCTAGGACCGGGAATGGAACATACTTAAAATATTGTTCAGCTTTTTCTTGAAAATTGCACATAACTGCCAGATGCTGATGAACTATGTTGGCCGTTAAGTTATGACGCTTTAGGTATTCAGTAGGCGCTAATACCGTGCATCCCGATACTATGTGCTCTATTGTTTCTGAGTGGCGACGACACATTCTGCACAAGTCGTTATCGAGTCGAACTCCGTGGATAATTTGGATATGATTTCGTGTTGCGATAACGTTGTCTTGAATCGCCACCAAAAATCCCTCAGTTTCCCCGAACAAGTATCCCTTTCTCAACCATTCAGTTGAGAATTCAATTTTTGATTGCAGAAGTTGATTGGGATACTATTATTATTATTATTATTATTATTATTATTATTATTATTATTATTATTATTATTATTATTATTATTATTATTATTATTATTATTATTATTATTATTATTATTATTATTATTATTATTATTATTATTATTATTATTATTATTATTATTATTATTATTATTATTATTATTATTATTATTATTATTATTATTATTATTATTATTATTATTATTATTATTATTATTATTATTATTATTATTATTATTATTATTATTATTATTATTATTATTATTATTATTATTATTATTATTATTATTATTATTATTATTATTATTATTATTATTATTATTATTATTATTATTATTATTATTATTATTATTATTATTATTATTATTATTATTATTATTATTATTATTATTATTATTATTATTATTATTATTATTATTTTTTTTTTTTTTTTTTTTTTTTAATTTGGTGTCATCGGCGTCGACTACTATGGCCATTAGCCTCGTGTTCTGTGTAGGCTTTGTTACTGTTTTCCCAGCGCCACTTTAGGAACAGCACTGTTAATTAGAACCCAACAGTGAATGGTCGAGTGGGGAATCCTACCAAGGCATCAGAATTAATTTTAAATAATTAAATTAAATGAAAAAATCCCGGCCAACGGTGGGATTCGAACCTGAGACCTTCCGATCTCAAAGTCATGACTCTAACCACTGAGCCAACCCACCCCCCCTATTATTATTATTATTATTATTATTATTATTATTATTATTATTATTATTATTATTATTATTATTATTATTATTATTATTATTATTATTATTATTATTATTATTATTATTATTATTATTATTATTATTATTATTATTATTATTATTATTATTATTATTATTATTATTATTATTATTATTATTATTATTATTATTATTATTATTATTATTATTATTATTATTATTATTATTATTATTATTATTATTATTATTATTATTATTATTATTATTATTATTATTATTATTATTATTATTATTATTATTATTATTATTATTATTATTATTATTATTATTATTATTATTATTATTATTATTATTATTATTATTATTATTATTATTATTATTATTATTATTATTATTATTATTATTATTATTATTATTATTATTATTATTATTATTATTATTATTATTATTATTATTATTATTATTATTATTATTATTATTATTATTATTATTATTATTATTATTATTATTATTATTATTATTATTATTATTATTATTATTATTATTATTATTATTATTATTATTATTATTATTATTATTATTATTATTATTATTATTATTATTATTATTATTATTATTATTATTATTATTATTATTATTATTATTATTATTATTATTATTATTATTATTATTATTATTATTATTATTATTATTATTATTATTATTATTATTATTATTATTATTATTATTATTATTATTATTATTATTATTATTATTATTATTATTATTATTATTATTATTATTATTATTATTATTATTATTATTATTATTATTATTATTATTATTATTATTATTATTATTATTATTATTATTATTATTATTATTATTATTATTATTATTATTATTATTATTATTATTATTATTATTATTATTATTATTATTATTATTATTATTATTATTATTATTATTATTATTATTATTATTATTATTATTATTATTATTATTATTATTATTATTATTATTATTATTATTATTATTATTATTATTATTATTATTATTATTATTATTATTATTATTATTATTATTATTATTATTGCACCTAATGTTATGGTTGAAAAGCTAAATGCTCGTTATCCGAATGTTTATGCATCTTTTAAGATCTCAGTGCCTATAACTGAATCCCAGGCTATATTGGATAGTAGCATTTGGCCATATGGAGTAGTACTAAACCGTTTTTTTCGATCACGAAGAGTTACTAGATCCATGTTATAATCTATATAATTCAATTAGTTATTATCTGTCCCAAAATAATTTATGCTCGGTATTTCACATTAATATACGAAGTTTAGCTAATAAAGTATTAGAATTAAATCTACTTTTTGAAAATTATTCTTTTGATATAATCTGTTTATCAGAACATTGGCTTACGAAAGAAAATTTGTCAGTTATAAAATTAAATAGTTATAATTTAATTTCATCTTATTGCCGTAATGAAAATGAACATGGCGGAGTGGCAATATACACTAATCAAAAAGTAGACTTAAAACATGTAGATTGCTCCAAATTTTGTGTGTCATTTCATGCAGAATTTTGTGCAGTAGAATTAGTAAATAAAAATAGCATTCTTATAACGGCATATAGGTCATCTAGTCAAGGGAACATTAACATATTTAAAAACAAACTTCAAAGTTTATTATACAGTATGTCCCTTTCCTATAAATTCATAAATTTAATTGGAGATATAAATATTAATTTGAATGGAAACACCGAGCATACAAATGATTTGTGTAATATATTTGGTATGTATGGACTGAACCATTACATTCATGTTCCTACCAGAATCACATCTAACTCACGATCATGTCTAGACAATGTCATAACAAATGTAAGTCCTTCTGACCTGCTCACGGGCGTTCTTGATCCCGACTTATCGGATCACTCTGGTGTATATATGTTTTTAAATAGTGATAAAAGTATACGTGATACAAAATACGAGACAAAGAGAGTAGTAAATAAAAATAAAATTTGTCAATTTGCAAAAAATTTAAGTGAAATAATTTGGCATGATTATGAATTAGATATACTAAACTCTGATGAAACTTCGGCACAAATATTGGAAGTACTGCGCGCTGGAGTTGATCTGTGTTTCCCAATAAAAAGCTGTAAAATTAGACATTTAAAAAATAATGAGTGGTTCAATAAAGAATTAAAGAAACAACGTAAAGAAGTTTTTAAAAATAAATCTGAATTTCTAAAAACAAATTCTTTTAATGACTGGCTAACTTATCGCGATACACAAAAAAAATACAAGCAGGCTATTCGAAAAGAAAAACGAAGAACATGCGAAAGAAAAATAGCAGAATCTGAAAATAAAACCAAAACGATCTGGAAGTTAGTGAATGACGAAAGGAAACATACAAAAATACAGAAGAATGGCAACTTAAGCGCGGAAACTTTCAATTCCTTTTTTGTCACAATATCGGAAAAAGTTATTAGTACAGTTGATGAGAATTTAATAAATCCAAATTTTTATTTAAATAAAATTCGGAAACCGTTGGGTTCATTTTTTATGACAACAATCCTAGAATCGGACACCAAGGAAGCCATTTTGCATTTAAAAAATTCAAATTGCTTAGATTATTACGGATTAAGTGGTCCAATGTTCAAAGCTGCTTTAGTATCGTTAGTTGAACCACTCACTATTTTATTTAATAAGTGTACCCTAGAGGGCAACTGGCCTAATGTTTTAAAAATCAGTAAAGTGTTACCACTACATAAGAAAGACGATATTAACGAACCTAATAACTACAGGCCAATTACCATTGTACCTCTTGTTGGAAAAGTATTTGAAATTATTTTAAAAGAAAAGTTGGTAAGTTATCTTGAAAACAAAAACATAATTTCAACACAGCAATTTGGTTTCCGAAAACACAGATCTACAATAGATGCGTTGTTGACAGTAATAGAAAGCATAGTTGAGGGTCTTGATCAGGGCACAAACGCAACGGCAACGTTGTGTGACTTGACCAAGGCCTTTGACTGTGTAAATATAAACATTCTATTGGAAAAATTAGAATTCTACGGAATTAGGGGAAAGGAACTAAATTTATTTTCATCTTACTTAACTAACAGAATACAATATGTGAATTATCAAAATATTGATTCTAAGCTAGCTCCAGTCATCAGAGGAGTTCCGCAGGGATCAGTCCTGGGTCCAGTGCTTTTTCTAATATACGTTAATGACTTACCTTCCAATATAGTTAATGGCAATACGGTTCTATTTGCAGATGATACCACTGTAATAACAAAGGACAAATTAAATACGGAGGTTGATTGTATGAATATTGTAAAAAAATGGTTTGACACTAATAAGCTAAAATTAAACGACACTAAGTCACAAAAAATTACATTTACATCAAGTAAAATAAAAGCTAAGTCTGAGCCGGTTAAACTGTTAGGAATAACATTGGATGCAGGGCTGAACTGGGCGGCGCACATAAATACAATTTGTGCCAAGGTTTCATCACAAGTATTCGCTTTAAGACAGATTAGATTTTTAAATGATTATGTATTGAGAACAGCTTATTTTGCATTAGTGCATAGTCACTTGCAATATGGAATCATACTCTGGGGAGATTCAACTACAGCTCACAAAGTTTTCATCTTACAAAAAGCTGCATTACGCATCTTGGATAACGCAGAGTATGATGCTCCTTGCAGATCAATATTTAAAAAGCTCAAGATTCTCCCTGTGCCTTGTATTTATATATTAGAGACATTGTTAGAAATCCATAAAAATAAAAAAGAGCTTATTTCTCATGTAAATATACATAACTATAATACAAGGAATGCGGAAAATCTTGTGCTTCCTCCATCACGAATATGTGTGACAAAAAAGAACAAACTCGATCTTGGTCTCTATAATAAACTGATACATTTTCATAAACATAGAAATGTAAACCTTATGTCAATATATCAGTTTAAAAAATTTGTAAAGAACTTTCTTCTGTCTGAGTGTTTTTATAGCGTAAATGAATATGTCTGTCATTGTAAATAATTTATTTTAATTGTAAATTTTATGCTTTTAAACTTCTGTAGTTCTCATTTTAATGTTATTGACTGCATGTACTATATATTTGACTACAATGTATTTTATTTTAGGTTTTAATAATTTTTATTATATTTGTATAACTGACTAAATGTACAATTCATGTATAAAAAAAGGTCAATAAACTACTATCTATTATTATTATTATTATTATTATTATTATTATTATTATTATTATTATTATTATTATTATTATTATTATTATTATTATTATTATTATTATTATTATTATTATTATTATTATTATTATTATTATTATTATTATTATTATTATTATTATTATTATTATTATTATTATTATTATTATTATTATTATTATTATTATTATTATTATTATTATTATTATTATTATTATTATTATTATTATTATTATTATTATTATTATTATTATTATTATTATTATTATTATTATTATTATTATTATTATTATTATTATTATTATTATTATTATTATTATTATTATTATTATTATTATTATTATTATTATATATTTCTCTGTGTGTCAATAGGTAAGAAATGAAAATAAGAAAGATTATAAAATTTAATACTATTAACTTTACTCACTGCCTAATACGCAGTACATTAAATACACCTTTCATAAGGGATAACAAGATAAAATAAAAAAACATTTGATTTAAATGTTTTGACACGGACACTTGTTTATTGAAGATCATGTATACTTCTGCTTGAAAGTTTCTTTAAGCTTCTCTATTAATTTAACATTGGAAAGCGTCGAGATATCATTGAACTCCCTAGGAAATTCGTCTTTTAAATCGGCAATAATATAGGCTACGGATGCCCAAACGGCAGTACCCTTATCTAAGTTGTCTGGCACGATGAGGTCCAATCTGTCAGCCGCTGAATGATGCCACCAGAAGTAGTTTTCGTTCTTGTTGTAAAGACTTCCTGTCGGTATCTGTTGAGCCCAAATGGTGATATCGGAGCTTACTGAATCGTAGGATTTGGTGTAGGTGGCGTTTATTGGAGCCAATAATCTAAAAAAGACAAGATTGTGATATAGAAAGAAGATTATAATTTTTGGTCCTATAACTGATGATGCCGTCATATCTCGAATAAAAAATGTATTTATAGTATCCAGTTTCTATTAAATTTTCGAATACGAATTAGATACGTTTAGGTCTTTTTCAACAACGATCAGAAACTAGTCACTGACGGCAGGATTCTGCGCAGTAGATTATTGGGAACTCCTAATTTTTTACTGCGCAGAATCCTGGTGTCAGTTTTTGATCGTTGTTGGAACAGACCTTCTGTAAGAAAAAATGCTAATAGGCCTTTTCATCATGTGATGAGCGCAAGCGCAGCCGCCATGTTGAAATAGCGGTAATTCAAATATTTCGTACTGTTTTGATCGACAATGGCTGGGAAAGCAATATTATCCCTACAGACAAATCAATCATTAGAAAAAATCGTTGATGGTGATTCACTTTTTTATAACTCTGTGGAAGCACATAGTTGTAAGCAGTTGAAAAGGTGATTGAAGTGTCTTGGACGTTTGTTACAAAAGAAAAAAGTGGATTGATTGAGAGGTTAGGTGTATCAATACTTCTTAACTGAGTAAATAATTAATGAAAACAAATAATAATTATAACTCTATTCTAATTAATTATGCCAACCAACTATTAGTACTTGCAAAAATACTTTAATTAACATGAAAGTTAATCACGAGTATAATTAATAAAATACATTATTTAATATTTTGTATCGAAGTAGTATTTATTATTAAAAAAATATTGTGTAATACCAGATAAGAATTTTCTTCTGTTGGACCACTTTCTCCATGAAAATGTAGTAAACAAATATAAGAATCTTTAGTAACATTATCAATCGATCAAAAACCGTTGTCACTTCGACCACATTTTTTCACACCTAATGCACATTTTGAACATGTTTTAATATGGATTTTGCCTGATAATTTGATAATTTTTTACGATATTGCAGTCAAGGCTTTGGAAAATTTATAAAATAACGATTAAATGATTTATACCGTGTGTTACTTTTACATACTCCATAACAACACCGTTTCGTTGTTCCTGTCCGTACAGATAACATAAGTATTCTAATTGATTGCAAAAATGTATTTTTCAACTAAGACGCTAAACTTATTATTACTTTGCTTTGTTTTCCTTTTTTTAAATGAATATACTTAATATTTATCGATTATTTTTTTCACGTGGTCATTTTAACATGCTTGTTTACAAAAACAGTACGAAAAAGATGACTGATGCTTACGCATGCGCACAAAAAAAAAGTGATGAAAAGGCCTATTAGGCATTCCAACGACCTGTCCAAATGGCTACCAGTGGGTAATGACAGTTTAGATATGGCAACCCTGTTGTCATGTTGTCATTAACAGGGTCAATGATACATATATAGTTATATAGATTGCTCAAAGCTGGTCGTTTACGAGCGGCCATATTGCCTGGCAAATATTTATTAATTTGAATCGGTTTAGAAAAAATGTGTTTTAAAACCAATTTTTAGCCTTTAGATATTTAAAAAAAAAATAATTGCTTACATTTTTACTTCAAGGCATAAGCTTATGTTTATTTTGAAAAATATGGATGATCAATCTATGTAACTATCTATTTCATTGACCTTGTCAAATCACCAGGCCTACAGGGTTGCCATAATTTTGCCAAATCATAACCCGTCAGAACCCACTGTAGCCATTCAGTTTGGAATGCCTAATAGAGGTTAAAAAAACACAGAATAGAATAAAGTATTTGACAACAATACACATAGTTGGCGTCATGGGCGTCGTTACACAATTCTATAGGGAGGGGCAAAATTATGAAAAAATTTAGAATGTTTATTTGTTGGAAAACAAAGAAAATGAAAAATAAAAGAGAATTTTCTTATGATGGATTTAATTATTCTGTGACGTCATGGCTTACTTCCGGTTTTTCTAGAAATAACAGAAAATCACAATTTATTTTTTATTTTTAAAAATTTGAATTTCTGGGTCATTCTTGTATAAGAAGCGTGTATTGAAAATTTTCTGTCAGTAACATATTAAAAAAAATATTTTCGAATATGATGGTCATTTTGACAGCTGACAGAAAATTGTCAATACACGATTATTATACAAAAATGTCCCGGAAATTTAAATTTACAATAAAAAAGAGGGTTTCCTTTTAAAATTAAAAAAATCGATTTTCTGTAATTTCCGGAAAAACCGGAAGTAATCCATGACGTTATAGAACAATTGAATCCATCATAAGAAAGTATTTGTTCTAGTCTTTCAAACAGAACAAAATTATTCTGATATCTCACAAAATAGCGAAGATAAAGGGTAGTGGAACTTTAGTTGTAACCCTTATAATGTCACTGACCCATTTGACAGAACTGATACTTAAGTTGTCATAACAAGTCTCTAATAAATAAAATAACCCAACAAAAAAAAAGCTAAAATAAAGAAAAACAAGAAACTTAAAACACATTTTTAAAAAACAAACAGAAGGTGTGATATAAAAGAAAAATATGAACAAGAAGACACAGCCATACATAATAATATAAAAAATAAAAATTTATAAAAAAACAAAAACTCACTCAAACACGACGATAAATACAATAAAACACTAGGAAAACGCAAATTTTAAATTTCTTTTTTCTCTACTAAAAACATCGATAACAGAAAACATAATTTATTTTTCAGTCAGCCTATTATCATTCATTATTCGCTCCGTGCGTGAGAACAGCGCCAACTATTTTATGAACGTAATTAATGAGTTCGTAATTAAAAAATATATGTTAATTTTAATGAAAGTATATGGATTTGTAAAACAAGTGAAAAAATTATTATTATATATTTTTATTACTTCAGCTAAAAAAAAGTAGTATAATCAATAAAAATCAATTATGAAACATAGGCAGGTATTTGCGAGAAAATGTATGAGATCTTGCCTAAGCCTAATGAGTTGTAATTGAAGAATAGGTTAAATAATGTCAAAATAAAAACATTACCATTATAATATAATAACGTGGAATTAAATAGTATTAACAAAAATAATTGGTATATTTGTGATTGTAATTTATATTTTCTTCATTTTTAGCACGAGAGAACCCATAGAAATGAATGATTAAAACTGGTTTCCTATCAATAAGTCACAAGATTGCATTTCAGCCATATACAATAATCTAAGGCAGAAATCTAATCATTTGCTAAACATTTAAGATTTAAGGGATGTTGAAGAATATCATAAAATAATAATTTATTGTTTATTTAAAACCTTTTCTGATGTCTATTATTTCCAGTATTACAAAAATACATTATTATACAGCTATCCATTTATTTCTTTAATTTAATTTCGATTTTGCTACTGAAAATTTATATAATTTACAGTTTTTTTGGTAGTATAATTTGCAGCATAGCAACTCCGGTTGCTCATTTTATTGTTTTTAACCTATTTTTTTAGTAAAAAGTAAAATGTATACGTGTATTTGATACGCCAAAATTACAAAATATCGCCCTAAAGTACTCGAATTATCCGCAGTTTACGCTAGTATTACTTTTGCTTCCCCTACCAAGACTTCGCACTGATAGAATAGACCGCAGTCATGTTTTAACATGCCTAAGCGTGCTAAACGTTCTTTCGATTAACTCTGTCGTTGATGGAAGAGCCATAAATAATTTTTAAACCACTTTGTATGTCTGGATAAAATTCACAATGTTTGGACGCTATATCATTAATGGAGAGCTCATTGTGAGCAGAAAGCTCAAAATTGTCGATTCCAAATTTTTCCACTACTTTCCTTTTCTATTCGGTAGTGAAAAAAGTATTTTTTTTATGTTTTTGGGATGTAACAGGCTTAAGGAAAAACTAACAAAGTCTTCGGAAAAGCGTGATGTAAGCGACGTAGGGGAATCCAGATATGCAATAAATATATTCAATCTATAATATTCTTCAACTATATTAGCCTGAATATTATTATTTCTATGAGGTTGTTATTCGTAATGCATATCTTACGCGTTGTTTATTAAGTCGTAAAAGCCAGGGGGGAAACTGCCCTCTCTTGCCCCTCCCCCAAACGACGCCCATGGTTGGCGTCGCCTATGAAAATAGATGGAGATGATAATAATGATGATTTGTCTTGTAATATACTTACTTTACAATTTCTTTTATTACACATCCTCCCTTTTTACCAGCAGCATACTCAATACCTAGAGGGGTAAATACACCTTCATCTGATTCCATAATAAAAGTAAAGTTTTCCAATTCATGTTTATGCGCTCTGTCATATTCAATAACTCCCTTTAAACCTGGTTCTTCAGCTGTCCACAAAACAGCCCTAAAATAATTATTTCATGGAAGTAAATAAAATTAAAACAAGTAGTTTGTGCTACAAGAGTGGATATGATGGCCATATGGGAATATTTAAAAACAATTTGGGATTTAACTCACCTTACTGTTCTTTTAGCTTGTAAATTAAGACTTTTCAGCAGTGCTAGGGCATACCAAGAAATAAAAGCACCACATCCATCATCCAACGCACCTACCCCTACGTCCCAGCTGTCAATGTGACCTGAAACTATCACGACTTTTTCCGGTTTTTGGGATCCCTTAATTTCGGCTACCACATTTCTGGATGTTGTGTCAGGAAATGTCTCGGAGTGCAGGTGGAGTTTGAGTACCATTTTGGCGCCTTTGTCCTAAAACACAAATAACCAAAAATATATAAAAATTCATTTTTAATACACAGTTGGCGCAATCTAATTTTACCCGTGCCTCATACCTAATGTGCGTACGAGTGAACAAAATACATAATTATATCAAAATTAAAAATAGACCAAAAAAAAGAGGCTACTGAAAGAAATAAAATTTGAAGAACTGCTTAGAATTAGGGTAACCATTTACATACTGCTGTAACGAAGCTTTATCTACTTTTCTTGGAACAGAGTCTACATTTTGATTTATTTTAAAATTTTTAGATTTTGTATATCTGTAATGTATAACTACTAATAACATAAATAAACTACTCATTACCTGATATCTTTGTAACATTCTAGCATCTTCAACGGTAATTGAAGCCACAGGAATATTCTTAACTCCTTTCTGATAAGATTGTTGTCCGGTATGGAGAGTGTACATGGAATATGGCGTCACAGATCTTATAAGTGCTGCTACAGCACCGAGTTTGGCAGCTTTGGTAGCACCTTGATTTCTGTATATCACAGATTTTCCATAAGTAATGTAATCATTGTTAAAAACAACAATTTTTCCTAAAATTTAAATATATTATTAGAAAATAGTTTTTATTAGAAACGTATTTAAAATTGTTGGTACCTCTGACAGCTGCAGATACAGCTGGCTCGTTTAGTTCATCAAAAGTTCGCACAACTATTAGCTCAGCTTGTATACCTTCGGGTGGTGTAGGTATTGAACTTCCTAACCCCAAAACGCCTATTTTTGTTTTTCTAGGTTCAAGTAGTTCAGCTGATTCTTCTCCCCTAATTAATAGTAACATTAATGTTGTGATTATAATCTAAAAGACATGTAGAATTTCTTGGACCATACACGTACATGATATTATTAATTCATTATACATTATTCGCCCTTAATCTTCGTTATTAACGCATATTAAAAATATGTTATAATTAAATAAAAGTTGTGTGGTGTGAATAATTTTTTTTAAATGTAGTAAATCTAATAATTCATTTATTGTACAAACACCCTGTATTTATAAAAATACATTAACTCAATGAAATAATTTGTCTGTGGCGCAACTGTAGTTATTGAGTGTTTGCAAAAATATATTGCGATTTATTCGTGAAGCACCCTAAAACAATTATTTTAAACCAGTGGCGGCTTTTGTCCAAAATATTAGGCGTTCACAGTGACAGAATATAGATCTCAGTACAGATGTAGGTAAAAAACTTTTATTTACAACCATATATGTAATGTTGTCATTACTAACGTCATTGAAGGTTGGGAAGTGTCACATTACACACCTCTACTTCCCGCCCTCACTTCCCGCCCTCACTTCCCGTCCTCATTTCATCTATTCTAGATGAATATTTTTTATATTTAAAAAAAAAAATAACACAGTGTTTGAAAAATTTTATAATACCTATTTAATGGCAAACAATAAAAAACAACAATGATCTAAAATAAAACAAACTACTTATTGATATTTATTATTCGCGTATTTAATATCCGTCTTTATCTGACATTTATTTATATTGGTGACAGTTGTTTACCCCGTAATCACAGTAACAATATATTTACCTACTTGATTATTCTGAGAAAACCGCGCGCTTGGTAATTTGTCGTTAAATGTAATATTTTAGGTATGTTCAGAACAAAACAGAGATTTATTAACTTTGATCGAAATATGATGGTTGTAAATAAAATAGTATACAAACCTCGGTAGGAAGTTTAATTCCTGTCTCGAGATCATAGCTAACCTCGACGCTTCGAGTCTCGGTGATCTAACTAATCTCACGACAGGAATGAAACTCTTCCCACCTCGGTGTGTAATAAAGTCTTCGGTATATTATACCTTTCTATACCTATACCTTTCTAAAACACTGAAAGTTTTTATCTACATCTGTACTGAGATCTATATTCTCTGTCATTGTGAAACCCCAATATTTTGTTTAAAAATAAACTAAAATCAGCAATTCTCCACTTTAACGCCCTGTGTCTCTAAAACTGGTCATAGTATCGGATTTAAAAAAAGTATTATATACCGAGAAAATGGTTACATTTGACCAGGGAAATTTTAGGGTGTTACTGGTTTTGGTACTTATATTAAAATAGAATATCTTCCAACAAATATTTTGAAGCTTAGACATATTTTAATTTTTCAAAAATCAATTCATAAGTTCAGGGTTTTGAAGTAATCCTTAAAAAAAATAATTTTATTTTGTGGTTCTCACTATAAAACACCCTGTATAAGAAATGTGTTTTGTGCAATATTTGGTCGACAAAATATCATATTGAGTAGTATTTTTTGAAAATATGTTTCCCTGACGTCACAGTAGAATTAGTGAGATTTTGCAAAAAACTACCGTCATACATTTGTGAATCACCTTGTAATAAAAAATATTTTTAATTGTACGTATGTAATAATATATTACAAAACCTGTGTATGCAACAGAAATTCAATCTAGCTCGTATGTTGGAAAATAAAAATTCCGAAAAATTGGGAATCTTCAACTTTTTTCAGTACAAATACGATAATAGTCATAGTTATTTCTATGATAATAGTAGATAGACAAAGCAGACACGGGACCACATAGGGAATTCAATGTGTAAGAGTGAGAGGTACAAATTCAGTAGGTAAGAATGAGACAGAGTGAGGGGAAGCGGGGGAGTGGGGAAGTGGGGGGAGTGGGGGAAATTAAATCTCTTTTAACGTTGAACAGAAAAATTATGCGATTGCCAAAAGGACCTTAGCGTGTATCTTTATTGCTATTAGTCTGATTCAACCGGGAAAAACGGCATTATGTAGAGAACGTGGTATAGATTAACGTTAAAGAGAAAAAACATGCGCAAAACGAAAAGCCAGACGGGCCTTAACGTGTATCTTTATTGCTATTGGTCCGATTTAAACGGGAAAAAACGGCATTATGTAGAGAACGTAGTATAGATGAAGATTGAAGAGAAAAATCGACGTTTCGTTCGACGTTTGACGTTTTCATTTAACGCTTTCGTTTAACGCTTTCGTTTAACGTTTTCGTTTGACGTTTTCGTTTGACGGTTTCGTTTGACGGTTTTATTTGACGTTTTCGTTTGACATTTTCGTTTGACGTTTTTGTTTGACGTTTTCGTTTGACGTTTTCGTTGGACGTTTTCTTTTGACATTTTCGTTTGACGTTTTCGTTTGACTTTTTCGCTTGACGTTTTCGTTTGACTTTTTCGTTTGACGTTTTCATTTGACGTTTTCGTTTGACGTTTTCGTTTGACGTTTTCGTTTGACGTTTTCGTTTGACGTTTTCGTTTGACGTTTTCGTTTGAAGTTTTCGTTTGACGTTTTTGTTTGACGTTTTCGTTTGACGTTTTCGTTTGACGTTTTCGTTTGACGTTTTCGTTTGACGTTTTCATTTGACGTTTTCGTTTGACATTTTTGTTTGACGTTTTCGTTTTACGTTTTCGTTTGACGTTTTCGTATGACGTTTTGGTTTGACGTTTTCGTTTGACGTTTTCGTTTGACGTTTTCATTTGACGTTTTCGTTTGAAGTTTTCGTTTGAAGTTTTCGTTTGACATTTTCGTTTGACGTTTTCGTTTGACGTTTTCGTTTGACGTTTTCATTTGACGTTTTCGTTTGACGTTTTCGTTTGACGTTTTCGTTTGACGTTTTCGTATGACGTTTTCGTTTGACGTTTTCGTTTGACGTTTTCGTTTGACGTTTTCGTTTGACGTTTTCGTTTGACGTTTTCGTTTGACGTTTTCGTTTGACGTTTTCGTTTGACGTTTCGTTTGACGTTTTCGTTTGACGTTTTCGTTTGACGTTTTCGTTTGACGTTTTCGTTTGACGTTTTCGTTTGACGTTTTCATTTGACGTTTTCGTTTGACGTTTTAGTTTGACGTTTTCGTTTGACGTTTTCGTTTGACGTTTTCGTTTGACGTTTTTGTTTGACGTTTTCGTTTGACGTTTTCGTTTGACGTTTTCGTTTGACGTTTTCGTTTGACGTTTTCGTTTGACGTTTTCGTTTGACGTTTTCGTTTGACGTTTTCGTTTGACGTTTTCGTTTGACGTTTTCGTTTGACGTTTTCGTTTGACGTTTTCGTTTGACGTTTTCGTTTGACGTTTTCATTTGACGTTTTCGTTTGACGTTTTCGTTTGACGTTTTTGTTCGACGTTTCGTATTTCAACTAAACTAACTACTACTACAGCCAGGTTGGTTGAGCAGTCTAACGTAAGTCCATCCTCCGAATAGTCAGTATTGAGATATCTAGCGAAGAGAATAGACGTAGAATTGAAGAGTTTGGTATAAAAGTTAGAGAACTAAATACAGACATAAAATGATATGAAGATAAAAAACAAGTTTTAGGACATTTAACAAATTTAAGTATTTGGAAGGATATTCAGAGACATCATCCTAGACCGCTTAGAAGAATTCAACCAACGCAGATTATGGCCTTATTAAAAGCAAATTTTTTTATACTTACTGTCATTTTAAATAATGTGCTGTATATAAACGTGCCGAGTGGCGTACAAAAGATGGTGATACGTTTTGATAATCAAACAGAATGGCGAAAGATGAATTTCTCGGTGGTAAATAAAATTAAATAAAATTAAAATTGATTTTTAATGATGCGACTGAAAGAACTAAAAAATCGTGCGTCTTGTAACACTGCTCTCGCTGTTGACATGATTCCTTATAATTTTAGTTAGGTGACATGAGCAGCATGGCCA
>OV651824.1:4911410-4974125 GCA_927349885.1 Psylliodes chrysocephalus | reverse complement strand
ATGGTGTGGTTTGTTCAATGGTAGGATTATAGGTCCTCATTTTTATGAAAACACTAACGAGAATAGGATATCGTGATTTTTTAATCAATACCGTTCTTGAGTTGTTGGAAGGTGTTCCTCCTAATCAAAGACGTGATATTTGGTGGCAGCAAGATGGTGCACCAGCTCATAATGCACAAATTGTGAGCCAATATTTGGCAAACACTTATGGAAACCGTGTTATATCCACGCATTCTCCAATTATCCAGTGGCCGACTAGGTCACCTGATTTGTCGCCTCTAGATTTTTTTTTCTGGGGTACTATAAAGGACGTAGTATACGAAACAAAACCAGAGGACTTAGAAGATTTAAAAAATAGAATCAGACGTGCTTGTAACAGATTTACACCGGCCATGATTCGAGCTGCCTGTACTAGAAATTTATTGTTAAGGTTTGACAAATGTGTGGAAGTGGGAGGTGGGCAATTTGAGCACTTATTATAAGTTATTACTACTCTTTGTTTGTTGATATTTATTTCTTGTATTCTCCTTCTCTTGTTTTTTTTAATTATGTGTCACCTAATAAAGTATTTTTTATCATCAACTTGACATACAGTTTTATTTAATTTCTCACTTATTTATGGAGCGATTTTAAAATTTTAAGAACAGTTGTACAGAGAAAAGTAGCGACTACAAAAATGAGCAGAAAAAAAAATTAGGTAGTCGTTAATAATTTTTGAGGGGGTTGTTCCAGGGGGTAGTTTTTGAGGGTGGGTCGTCAAATTTTCATTTATTTTAAAGTACACCGCCAATGAATGACTTTTGTCCGGTTTGATTATCTTGCATGGTTTAGAAGTTATAGCCTGGGTAAAACAATTTGGGGCCCCCTGTATATATATGCTGCTACTGTTATAAACGTTTAGTATCCTATAAAAAACATTTACAATGTGGTCCAAAAAAAATAACAGTAGCAACTCTTTATCTAACATTAAAACTCTAGTAAATTAAATTTAATGTAGAATTATTGTTGTTTGTAAGTCAGCATCTATAACTATACAATTTTATATTATAGAAACTTAAAATAAACTACACTTCGTAAGATACATATTGTGACTATTTTACAATAAATATTATATTTAGATACGAATACATTATTTTACTTACATTAAAAGCTTTAAAAAGACATTGAATTGATTTCTTCTTGTGTTTTCTTTAGTTTTACATTTGATTTTTATCCTGTTTTACAATCTGTAACGACGTAAATCTTGCTTTGATGTTTTTTGTCACTCATGTTACTTGTACTCAGGTACTTTTTTTCACATTATTTTGATTCTTTTCGTCATTTTTTTTTATTTTACATTGACTTACATAGAAAATTGACTGCGCTGTCATTAGACATGCCAACTACAGTCAATTTCGCGAACTTTATAAAAAGAAGGACTGAAATTTGACCATTGCCGATTCGCCTCCTTCTCTCTAGTCTTCATAGTCACAAGCCTTTGCCACATCTCTAGCCACAGAATACCATAGCTGTACCTTTGCTTCTGTATGTGTATATTCTGTGGAGTGACTATAAGACAGTTTGACAGCATGATATTTGTTGACAGTTCCCGCACCATTTTTTTTATTTGATTAAAATTCTATAATTATTTTGTATATTGCGGCACTGGATAATGCCAGAAGGTGAAGATTCTAATAGAGTATTATTAACAGGAGGGGGTGCATTTGAAAGCTACAACTAAGGTGACCTTTATTCTAACTTAAAATTTTTGCAGGTAACTATGGCGGCGCTTCAGGTTACGGAGAAGACCCAGAAGTTAAAGGCTTCGATTTCAACGATCAATCCATCAGAAGAGGTTTCATTAAGAAGGTCTATTCAATTTTATCGGTACAGCTCGGAATAACTCTAACGTTTATTTGCTGGTTTCTTTATCACGAGCCGACCAAGTATTATGTCCAACATCACATTGCTTTGTTCTATGCTTCACTGGTAGTTGTATTCGTGACTCTTATAGCTTTAGCATGTTGCGGGGAATTACGTAGGAAAGCACCAGCCAATTTCATCTTTTTGTTCATATTTACTTTAGCCGAAAGTTTCTGTTTGGCATGCTCGGCTTCTACTTACAAGGCTGACGCCGTGGCTATGGCCGTGGGAATTACAGCAGCTGTTTGCTTGGGACTGACCCTGTTTGCTTTTCAAACGAAATGGGATTTCACCATGATGGGAGGGATATTATTCGTAGCGGTGTTGATATTGTTTCTGTTTGGAATCGTTGCTATTTTTGTCCACAATAAGATTGTGCAATTGGTGTATGCTTCCTTAGGAGCACTGATATTCTCGGTTTACCTTGTGTATGACACCCAACTGATGATGGGAGGAAAGCATACGTATTCTATTTCGCCTGAAGAGTATATTTTTGCCGCTATCAACTTGTACGTGGATGTTATTAATATTTTCATGTATATTTTGGCTATAATAGGAAGAGTAAGAGATTAAAAATATATTGTTTGTTTTATTTTGTTGGTTATTTGTTAATGCTAGTCACTTTATATTTAAACGAATACAGTACCGGTGAAAAAACAGATTTTTCTTAAAAAACGAACAAGTTATTCTTTTAAATTTGACTGAAAGGTTTGTGTAAATATTAATCTAGTTTTATCACTGGTCTGTAAATTTTATACTTTTTTATCTTAGATGAATCATTGTTGTTTTAATGGCTCTAAACGATAATAAAAATTTAATAAGCTTAAATTGTTTGAAAATAGGGTAAAAGTGCATCTTCTAAAAGCCGTTTTAAGAACTTATTGAATCTTGTAAAAATTAACTTTTGCAGTTTTGCTAAAGATAAATAAACGTGTGCATCTAGTTCCTACATAAGTCTGAGTAAACAACAAGGATTTATCTATAGTTCAGAATTATTAAGAATTAAAATTAAATTCATAATAAAATTTACCTGGATAATATAAACATTTTAGTTTTATAGTAAAGTGATTGGCTTAAGAATCGAGTAAATTTTTTACATTTATAATTATTATATTTAACTTATAATAATGCAATGTTAGGTAGTTTACACACCGTTTCTGTACGAAAGCTACACTTAATAAAATAATTGGCTTGTTAATAAGAAGTTAACATGCTTTAAAATGTAAAAGCTTTACAAGAGAAATTTAAGGTTCGAAAATTATAATAATTGTATAAAATAAACCTTTGCTCATCTATAAACTCATTTTTTTTTTTTAATTTAATTTACTAACTCAAATTATTTAAAAAAGAAGTACATAAATAATGAGTGCATGGCAATAAAATTATTTTACTCTAATAAATACCTTAAATAATAATAAAAGGAAATTCATAATGTACTCTTTTTTAAACTTAATAAAATCCTAAGTGAAAACTTTCACCTAATAAATGCTATAATATATAATAAGTAAGTAGTGACACAAAAATTATTGTGTATACCATTAGTACGGTATGTATGTGAATATTTATTGTAAAAATGTATTAATTTTATTGAATAAAAAAAAAAAAATATATACTTAAGCACCACTCTGTGTTAAAATTGGACAAGTGACGCATAACCTTGCATTGATATTGGATATCACAAATTATTTAAACAACATACACATTGTGCAAATGGTGTTAGACATATGCAGGTGAAAATATATTCTTATATGTAATAAAATTATATAATTATAAAATGGATGTAGTTATCGAAGACTGTAATGAGCCTTTGACAGTTTTAGTTGTAAACGGAAAAACGATGAATTTATTAAATTTATATTGTATACATACATATATAATGATTAAATGGTGTGTCATTTGTAATAATATAATAGTGTAGAATAAACTGTCCAAAATAGTTTATAGGTTTCAACGTTATTTCTTCTTGCTTCGTTAAATTGTAACGTTTTACTGAAAATAAAAGAAATAATGTATTCGATAGCATTTTTTTTAACACAATATAAGAATCGTTCCAGCTGCAGTAGTTAGAAATGATTTCTTGCAATAACGCATGAGTGATAGAATATTTAGAGTTTCTAATACCCATACATATGACAGATTTACTGCTTACGAAATGGTTGCTACATATTGACTAAAAAAAAAAGTAATCCCAAAACAATGATACTGACATATTTGACAGAATTGACAAGTTGTCATAAAAGGCAATTTCCGTTCAATGAGGAGTAATATTTTAATAATTACCAGATGGCGTTCCTGTAACATGCTTCGAGCATATATATTTCATAGAGTCCGCATTCAACAGAGTTTGTTTGGGTTATGAGGGGTAATAGGTAGACACTATTTTCAGTGTCGCATCATTTTTACAGGGTTTGCAATTAATATAAATAATAAATTTGATATATACCTTTAAAATTCTTTAAATTATTCACATATTTTATAAACTTGCATTATTTAATTAGGTATCTAGTAATAGAAAATTATTATTATTATTATTATTATTTATTATTGTGTGGACACATCAGATTTTTTTAATTAAAACATCAGAAAGTGTAATACGGAAAACTTAAGGTTGAAATAATAGGCATTAAAAAAGATAAAGAGCTTATATTTAAAAATCAAAAATATAAATAAATATTAGGTATAATATAAAAATATTTATGATATCTATTAACACACGTGTACGAGAATTAGAATAAAATAATTTTTTCCAATAATTTATTAAACATAAAAATATTGTTCGTAAACAATGTTCAATAGATTACTAAACTATATACTACAAATAGAAATCATGCTAATACTTAGGTATATTTGCACTGCCAGTCGTTAACAAATAAGTGAAGCTTAATTTTTATCGGTAAACTGTCTTAAGCTTCGATTATTTCTTAATGACTAGTAGTGCAAATAAAAGAAGCTTAAAATTACTTTTTTAATGAAAAAATCACATAGGCTTTGCTTATTTCTTAACGACTAGCAGTCTACTTAATTAAATAACATAGGTATATTTAATAAAAAATATTGATTGTCAATTTTTGTGATTTATAAAAAATATAGTTAGTAATAGGTAAGTATTTGAAAATAAAATTTATGTTGTATTAAAAAGTACTTAGTTACTTATTTGCTTTCTAATTCTGAATTTTCTTTTTCTGCAACAGAGGCTTCATGGTTTAGATCATGACTGAAAAATTAAACGATTAACGATTAATCTACAAGTGCAGGGTTCTTTAGCTTTTAGTTTCATCTTCTTCTGGGACCTCAGTAAGTCTTGATGGCAATGCACCTGAAATTAATCTAGTTTTTCCTCCGCATCCAGTCTTTGACATAAACATATGCCCAGAAAAATGATTGGAACATAAAACATCACTATTTGAAATGTTGTCTGGAGTAAGTTTCAATACGTTTCATCAAATGCGTTTTTCGGCAGGATTAATTGGAAAAATTATTGATTTAACTTCTTCAACATTATCATGATAAAATGAGTCCAAAATCTAAAACAATATTCCTCATACATAATACAAGTTCTTTAAATTTAATTCACTAAATTTACCATTTATTTTAAATTCATGACACAAAATAAACTTTATTAAAATTAATTAAAGATTGACTGGCCAGTTGGTTTTGAAACCAGTGCCAAACAGAAATACATACACACACACATAAAATGTAGGTACTTATGTTTCTTTTAAAAAAATGGTAGAGACGCTAATGGTTACTTGTAAAATGACCTTGACGATGCCTTTTCGTATTTCTATTTAAAACTTACAAAAACTCTCACCATTGTTAAAATTTGTATCACTAAAGTAATGAAATACAAAAAATCACTTATAAACTACAAAAATAAGCTAGAAATTAATGAAAGTCAAAAATCAAATGACAGTTCTGACAATTTCGAACGATTTGACATGCCAAGCAAAAGGAAACAGACCAATGGGAATGCTGGACACTATATTTCCCCCCTGTACCAAAACAAAGTCCATTTGGACGATGGCTCTAGTATATGCTCGAAGGTAACATGAGGTCTATCGAATGACCTATCAAAATACTTTTTTTAAAATGTTAATAAACTTGTTAAACTTCATTTTATTCGAAACAGATGGTTTTTAACAATTTCGCTGCCCATGACGTTCACTAACGTCATGATAGTTCTTTTCCCCATGTCCATGACGTTTTGTAACTTCATTTGAAGATGTATGCTTTGATGAATGTAGACCATAGACATCATATTATCTAAGATAGACTCGCCCTTCACACTGTATACCCAATACACATTCTGTCCGCATGTTTTACCAGACGGGGAAAGTGGAATCGTACGTCGCACATAGATGTAGTGTTTCGGGAGGGTTTACATATATTTTTAGTAAACATTATATGGCCAAATCAATAACCTATGGGTCTTCGGAATCAAAGGTAAATTTAAAGAAAACATATTCACTTTATACAGGGCATTCAAAAAGTCATTTTATATATTTTCTTATAGATTAAAATAGTAGGTATTTTTTTTTAATACATGAAGAGCAAAGAGCAAGTAAAAATAAAGCCATTTATTATTATTTTTACATGGGTACTGTCAGAAAACCTTTTCTACAGGTCGAAAAAAGAATAATTATATTGCCGGACTACCTGTTTTTCTGAAATAAAAAACTATTAAAAACAGAACAATTTTATTTCAGATACATAAATATACAAATATGATCTTTCCATTACATACCATTTGGGTTGTATGTCACGACACTTATTTTTAGCATTATTTGTCTAATGATATAATAACTCATTTAGGACAGTAATCAGCAATGATTTTATAATATCTGGACAAGGCTAAAACACATTAGCTTAAGATTTTCAAGAGATACTTTATTTCTAATTTGTCCGAATAGAAAAAACACTGAAAGAGGATTCTTTTGTGACATTTCGAATGTTATTTTACTATCAATGGTTACTCCTACAAACACTCTTGGTGAAGAATCTGCTCAACAGATTTAGTTAGTGTTATAAGATAACTGATATTTTGTAAAGCATATTTTGGAATAAAAGACAAAATAGCTATTTGTGTATTAAGAACAGAAAGTAGCACCTTTGACAGTTGAGACAGAAAGTCTGTCGAAGAGAAAAGGTTTATGTGTCGGTAATTATTTTGATTTATTGATTTAATTATTTCCAGAAAATACTGTTAAATGATTTAAAATATTAGGAAGTCAATTTAATATTTTAGATTAGCTTACATTTTGTTTTAAAATACCGATTAGCTTTCATTTATTTCATTCAAATGAAAACAGGCAAGCGTGTGCCAAAGTTACTTTGGCGCACGTTTGCACCAATAGTGTAAAATTATGATAATTCGCGAAAAACGTCAACTTTCTAATTAGATTTGAATGTGCAAAAGCCTACTTTGGATAGTGATCGTAGAAAAAAATTTTTTGAGGTACTATAACTAGGCCATTGTCCGAACAATAACAATATTTCTTTACTTTTGTTCAATGCAGTTACTATAAACTATTATGTCTTCAATGATAAAATTAGTATCGTCTGGACACAATATGCAGATAATAGATGGACATATATTAAAATATTGTACATAAAGAATAAGAGCATGTGGAAACTTAAAAATAGACAAAAAATTATAAAAACAAATAATTAACATTAAAAATTACTGATTCTGAAATAAAATACTTTTTGTAAGTAAACTTCTCACCCTGGCTTTATTAACAGTTTTTAATTTATTAAATTCATGATGAAGTCGAATGTCTATATATTTACCTAAAATGAGCTTCGTGACAGTAATGCAAAATGGTCATTAAGTGGTTCAAAATCAAAAATATGGTTAAAATATTTGAAGGCAAATATCTCATAGAACTATTTACTAATTTTTCATTTTATATTGGCAATGTTAATAATATTATTACTGTGTATGTTCATTGAAACTGTTTTTATACATTTTTCAACTTCACTACAAACAGTAACTACAAATCTAGAAGCTTTTTGTAATTTTCCGTAAGTTTTTCGATTTTGCAGTTTTGATAAACTGTAATCACCTTCTAAAATTGAATCAGTGAGTTCGAAAACCGTATATGTCCAAAATCTGCCTTCCGAGAAAAACAATAAAAACCTTTCAACTTTGAAATTACTTGACATAGACTTTCTTCATTGCATAGACAAATTTTAAATCTCTTGATTTGCAATGTATTTTTAATGGTAGTTTTTCAGAAAATAAAATGGACTAGCAATGACCACATACTTAAATAGGTATACGGCGTAAAACCCTCTGCGCATCTTTACTGAGTGTTTAATAAAAGAAGATAGAAATGACCGCCATTTTTATATAAACAAACTGAAACTTATGCAACCAATTTATCTTTCCATCTGTCAAAAGTGTCAAATTTTAATGTGTTTGTGAATTTGGTTAAATTTTTTTTGTGTTATTTTAGAATATTTTGATTGTGGATATTATTTTCTAAGTGTATAAACGTTTTATTTATTTTAACATTTGTGAATAGACTTTAATCCCAGTATAAGTTCTCTATACTGGGCTTTATTCAAGATGTCTTGTCTTGTAAGATCTTGCAAGAACATAAGGAAACTGTTGCCAATAGATTCAAATGTTACATTCTACAAGTAAGTAATAAGATTTAGCAAAAATAAAGGATATGAAAGAAGTGCCTTTATATTATTTTAGGGTTCCAAAACAAGCAGATCGTTCCTTATTGTGGTATAGAGATTGGACAAAATTTCTTTTAAGTTGTTAGTACAATTCACTGCAGAATCAATAAGGACGACCCGTTCACTAAAAATTTGTAGCTTTTAGAAATTACAAGAAGAAAGTAAATTGTTTAAAATAAAACAAATATGCAACCATCAATTTAATTTTAAAGTATCCTGGAAATTTTAATATTTGTAACTTCCTCTACTGTACTTTTGTCATTTAAAATTAGTATTTAGGTATTTAATCTATTATTTGTCGGCCTATTATTTATCAGCCTAACATGTATTTTTAAACATTAAAATATTTTTTTTTTGTTGTAGAATAAAAATTTAATTCAGATATAATATTGTATTATTTCTTTTAAAAAAATCTGTACAAAATGATGTATTTAAAAGTGAAAAGACCTAGACATCTGCAACCAAGTTTTCATATTGCTGTATTTTTGGTCACCTATGTACTAGTAATCTTGTATAAAAATGGCCGCCCCTTTGTTAAACAGGTCGGACGTCTCTCTTGCTCCGTATACCTATTATAAGTATGTGGCAATGACAGATACAAATGAAGTATGGACTTGTACGGCTTTTGAACTCAACCCTGTATATAAAAAGAAAAAGGTGAACATTTTTTGATTTATTTTATATTTATTCAAAAAGGAGGAAAAATACAATATCAAAACTGTTATTTCAGTTATGTAATCATCATTTTCAGTATTTGTGTTTTTCCAACTGACCATAGCAACTGCCCAGCTAGCACCGGACGTCGTTTCACGTCATAATCACGTTGAATTTTGGTCAAATACGTCGATGTGATTTTTTGACGCAAAAGTAACGTAATAATGACGTCATTTTCGGACCAATTTGACACGTAAACACAGTTGTTGCGAACAAAATACACCTATTTATGTCATAAATGCAATTCGAGTTTTTGTTATTAATTATTAGATAAATAGAAGGTAATTTATACAACATCGTTTATTTTGCGGTCATTGTGACACCAAAATAAGACGTACTATGACGTTATTTAGGGACTAGTTTGTCACGTTCTGAAATGAGGCGTTAAACTGCGCACGTGTACACGTCGATTCTATACCTTTATTGTTTTACATTCTATTTATTAATAAAAGTATCTTTAGTGTTTATAATAAATTTATGATTCTCATTTTAAATCTAGGGATTTTTGGGAATTTTCATTTTTAAATGAAATTTTATGTCAACACTGTTTAGAAATGTCAGCTGTCATGTCATTGTCCAAGGTTAGCGGTTCACGCCATTTTGTGACTTTGTGTTAGTTTTGTAACTTGTGTTTGGAACATTCTTTTATTGTATGATTTTGTATGTGTTTTGAAGGTAAGTAGTTAGGAAGTTTAGTGCGATATTATTGTTTATTTTTAGTATGTTTATAGGAATTCAATACGCCGACAAACACGGCACCGGAGTATTATTAAACCACTTTAAGTTCTAAGTGGCCGACATCCTGGGAAATGAGGTTCTTATAAACAACAAGAATCTTTTAACAAGAGCTTAAAAAAGGAAAAAATTGGACTCTTTTCTATTTATAGAACATATTTTACCGAAGGTGAGTGATTTTTTATATTGTGAAGGTGCCTGTAGCTAGCCTAATTTTGTTTTATCTATTAACGTAGACATTAATATAAACAAAAATTTAAGGATTTTAAAACAAAACCGTTCATAAAGATAATTTAAACATACACATTCCTAAGATTTGAGCATTAAGTTGATTTTTATATATAAAACAATTTCTGTCTTTCTCGGTCAATGCTAACTCTATTTTTTGGCTCAAATTTTATTTAAATAATTAAGTTTCTGGTAGTTATAACTATTATATTTTTGTTTTAGTGAAACTAAAATTTAATAAGGATACCATTGAAGCTGCTTCAAGCCTGTATATTCGGAATGATTTGTTGAATATCTGGACACTGCTATATAATCTTTTGTAATTTATACATTCTAAGTACATATTCTAAGAAGTAATGTTTATTTAGTAATAGTTCAGGTTAGTATACTATGTTTCAATTCAGAAATTTTATGCAGTAACCTATCTTTTTTTATATAAAACATATTTTTATAAAACATTTTTTAAATAAAATGTTTTTTATAAACATTTTTTTTACAAATTAAACATTTTTAAATGAATATTATGGTGTTTTTTTGACGTCTAAACACGTTATCTGGTGACGTGTTTATCACGTCACTGTATGACGTCTTTGATCTGTGACATATTGCCGTCATAATCACGTCACTAGCACGTCATAAATTGGTGATTTCGACGTAAAATGTGCCGTGTATTTCACGTGAAAATTACGTGTCTGTGCTAGCTGGGTGACCATTATTTACAGTACGATATGTACGGGTTTTCACCTAATTTCACAGGTATAATCAGTTTTATCAGTACTACGTTAACAGCTAGGTATCTAGTACGGTTTTTAAGCTCAATCGATGAAGAGACAAATTTTAAACGAAATGGCTATCTTATTTTGAAATGTCAAATTTGAGACTTGTACGGTTTTCGAACTCACTGGTTCAATTGCAGAACACTGCAGTGAATCTTTTTCTTTAAGGATTTTACTATAAAACTAGAAATATAAGCAATTACATCCTGAATGTATTCGATCAGAAAATATATAGATAGGTAATCATGGTCACGAAGCTCATTTGTAAATCTCAAATTTTCTTCAGTGTCTGATTCGTAACATATTAAATTAAACGCAATTTTGCTACTAGTGTTGCTCCAATCCAAGATGCTGGTGCCATCTAAAGCAACTGCATTGGTAGTTTTATTTGACTTTACTTCATTATGAATTAATAATTTTTTATAACAATTTTAAAACAATCTGCATGAGATTGTTATTGAAGTCATATCTGTTACGAACTGCACTAAAAATTCTTTTTTTCTTCTTCATTTTTCGCCTCTTCAACTACCTCTCCCAAAATTCTGTAAAATGTGATGATTACTGTATAATTTTAGAGCTTACATATTATAAAAATCCCATAATACTGTACTTATTTGATAGGTATAGCATTATGTTTTAAGACGTGTCTACCACTTAAATTTTCATAAATATCTGCCATACAAAAATTGTCAGAACATACTAAGGCTTCTTTCATTTTCATAATGTTTTCCTCCACCAAGCATAGATTTTGCAGCCAAATTCTACGTTGAATAATTTCTCTAGGAAACCTGATCAGAAAATATAGAACATTATTATTTAAATAAACAATGCTAGTGCTAAATGCCTTTACACTGTTAAATAAATTAAGCCTTATTCCCTGTATATGCCTACGTCTATGCTAACATAATCTTACTTATAAAATGACCGAATAACATTCTTATTTCGGCACACTGTACATTTCCTCCCCATCGTAAAAGTCCTTATTAAAAAGTTCAGTGTTTAAATTATTCTTGAAAACTACAAAAAACCACAAAAATCACAATAAAACGATCCGTCACTTTGACAACATCAGCAAAATGTCTTAGGTTGCCAAAGTTAAAGGATTTATACCAAAATGTTTAATATTCCCATATGATACACATGTAAAAATAGCTAATTAAAAGTCTTAAGTGATTGCAATTAATAAAAAACTCATATTGATGCTTTCAGTTCTTTATTTCCTTTTTTTATTAGATTGTATTAAAGGTAATAGTAACTTTTTTAATAAAAATTTAATGTTTGATATTTGATGAAAGAGATCTGACAACATAGGAAAAGCGTACCGTCAAAAAAAAGTTGCGGACAAGTGTAATGTATACAAGGCGTATCTATTATCCGATATCTTATCTTTGATGTAGACAAGGCGCTATGCAGTGAATTGTCTTTATAACCCCGTAGGCATGTGAAAACGTTCTTAAATTAGTGCATTATGAATTTGGTTTTGATATTATGTTTGTTAATTTAACATAGCAAGGCTTTAACAGGTTCTAATTAAATGATTTACCTAATAGCTCGATATTTCAATTTGTGGCATAGACACGCAAACAAGTTTCAAATAAAAGTAATATGAATTTGAAAAAAATAATATAAAAATATTTTTGGATATACAGTATGTTACGCTTTTGCTTGGAAAGTAAAAATATATATTTGTTAAATGGAACACTGTATTTTATCTGTTTTAGAATTCTTAGGGAATACTGTATTAAACCCTAGAATATTTTAAAAAAGTATTACAGGGTTGACAGGCAATTAATTTTTTGTGATATAAAATGATACAGACCCCAAATAAAATTATCAGAATTTAAGTAGCTTATCAATAAGTTAAATTTTATTTAAAATACAGGCTTATAAGATACCAAAATAGCGAATAGACATGATAGAACTAGTTTATTTTATACAGAGGGTTTTGAAACATCTCATAAATATGGCTCATTTTAACTTCATTTTACCTAATTTAAATGCAACACCCTGTATATCATTTTAGCATTAAATTTATTATAAATTTACCTATCTACCGATACCATCATATTAGCCGATACATATACGATACATATACATGATGTATCCTCAGTGCGTAATTAATCGAAAGCTGTTTCATTATTAAAGATACGAAGACATTTTTAAGTTGTACGACCATATTTTAAAATTATTCCTAAGTACACAGGAAAGTTCATAAAAGAGTGGTGGAAAAACATACCTACTGTTTTAAAATAAATCCCCCTTGTATAACAAATTTATTTGTTCTGACATCGTCGAACAATTTTAATAGGCTTAACGTTTCTAAAAATGTTTTAGTTTTTTCATTCATTTGCTACGTTGTCTATAGGGTGTGTCAAAACGCAAGATTACGATATTCTTTTTTTTTTTAATGAAATGCCCTGTATGTTACACCATAAATTTAATTAACTAATAATTTAGTTTCTCTACTTTTTATTTTGTTTGGCATTCTTGAGCCTAAACTGATTTTTAAATTTATTTACAATGGTTCATATTACTTGTAACGTCGAAGGAATAGAAAACCATTCATTAATTCTGACAAATGGGTTACCAAAAATTACATTAGCATTTTACCCTAAATAAGTCCATATTTTGAAAAGCCAATTAGAACGAATTATGTCAATTTTCATGGTAAAAGTGTAACTATTAAAAATTACAACTTCGATACATTTTACACAAACATTCCAAAGATAATTGATTTTTTGTTACTATTCCTAAACAATCTTCCACACGGAGGATCATCTCCTAATTGTAATAAATAAATAAATCTTTAATTCCAAGAGACCTTGTACAGGTATGGGAAAAGTCAAAACATGGTGTACAATTTAATAAGGTAGAATAGAAAATACAAAGTACTAAAATTCTGAAATAGATACTAAACTTAAAAAAAATCTAAAACAAACTTATTTATAAAACAAAATATAATTATAATATTTATGAAGGAGATAATTTAACTACGAATCAAGGAACTCAGAAACAGTATAAAATGCTTTCCTTGAAAATAAGTCCGTTATTTTACGTTTAAAGTAAGTTGGACTATTTATTTCTTTAAGAGCCCGATCCAGTTTATTATACAACTTAATTCCTAAAAAATAAGGACTTCTTTCATATAGCGTCAAATTGTGAGCCGGAATTACTAAAGAATCGCTATTTCTGGTACCATAATCGTGAATATCTGCATTTGTCATAAAAATATTTAAATTAGTTTTTACGTATATTAGCAGTTCAACCATATATATACAGGGCAGCTTTAATATTTTTAATTGTTTAAAAATATTTCTATAAGAAGCATATCTAGAAATGCCAGCGATATTTCTGAGACACCGTTTTTGAAATCTAAAAAGTCTAATTAAATGGGGCAATGATCCCCAATATATAATACCGTATTTAATTCGGGAGCATACCAAACCATAATAGTAGGAAATTAGAATTTTTTCATTGCATAATTGTTTAAGACGTAACAATGCATAACAAGAAAAACACACTTTTTTACACGTTTCAAAAATGTTGTGTTCTGGCTCTGTTGTATGGATTTGCCATTTATTTTTAGTAAATGGCATTCATCAGTTATCGGTCGAGGTGTAAAATGAACAAATGTTGTTTTCTCCGTATTCATACATAACTTATTTGATGAAAACCATTTTTTAAATTTATTAATCATATATTGTAGTTTAACTAGACAATTATCTAATGTATCATCAGTGCATAGGTAATTATTATCATCCGCATGATCGAATGATCTACTTACGTGATGTTGGAAAGATACCTACTTACCTACCAAAATTACAATTTGGAGTTCTTTAATTATTTATAATATAAGTAGTAATCTTGCAAAATTATTAGAGGGTTTAATAAATAAAATACAATTTAAATGTTTGTTCGTAAATATTTAACAAACATTTGTCTTACATAAAAAAAGCTAGGTTAGATCCTCAAATTTCGATCTACAAATTAATTAAAATCATACATTTTTGGTCACCATGTAAATTCATGAATGTAGAAGAGATTTATTACAACTTTAATAGTAATTTTAGCCCTTAAAAATGTTTACATTCAAGTATTTAGCTCTTTCAAAAGTGCCCACCATAATGTGCTTTAATCTTACCCCCCTATCTAACTCGTTACTGGAGTCTTGTTAGGAAAATCGCCAAGACACGTCGATTTTTGATTTCTACAATGTACATTTTTGTATAAATAGTTTACCCTTAATTTCATCCCTTACTGGAGGGGAGCAACCCTTTCAAAAAATTTAAATGGCATGGGGTGGTGAGTGAGCTCATTTGAAAGAGGGTTTTATTCTCTATTCAACCGTGTAAAAAAATTTGAAATTTGCTTCATTAATTCTCGACTAATTGTTGTTTCAGAATAACGGAAATTAACGTAGCGCACTCATCCTTAGAATTAAAATTCGGCCCTGCATGATTTCGGTTTTGGTTCAGACGTGAAGTAAGACTTTTTGCCATTAGAAGGTCACTGTGAGTCTAGTTGCTTTCCTATTTTGTGAGGTTTTGTTATTTTTAAACATTAATAAATCAACACGTAATGAAGCAAATTTCAAAATTTTTTGCACGGTTGAATAGAGAATAAAACCCCCTTTCAAATGAGCTATCACTCACCACCCCATGCCATTTAGATTTTTCGAAAGGGTTGCTACCCTCCAGTAAGGGATGAAATTAAGGGTAAACTAATCATGCAAAAATGTACACTGTAGAAATCAAAAATCGACCTGTCTCGGCGATTTTCCTAACAAGACCCCAGTAACGAGTTAGTTAGGGGGGGGTAAGACTTATGATGCTCACTGTATATCTAAAACCCAAAGAATGGAGCACTTCTCTAGTGGTTTTGTCAGATTTGTAAGGGAAACCGAAAACCAACTTTATTTAATTTTTAATCATTTGAAAATATGGCACGATATTATTAAAATAAAAATTACAAACTAATATTCTTTATATCTTTGATTCCAATTTTTTCTTGGAAGAAATTCCTGGCTCGTAATAACTTTTGTAATCAGAGGTTTTAAAATTTTTGGCAAATGTGAATTCTTTCTATGACACCGTAATTAGATATATTATATTCCAATTTTAATTGGTGGTACATATTTCGAATAACTTTTTGAGTTGAGGATAACATCTACATACCAAATTTTTGGTTAATATCTCCCTCCGCCTCATCCAATTCTTCTTTACTCTCGGAAGAAACTTTGAAGGGTTCTGCATAGAATTATGTAGGGTCACTTGGGGTAAGAGCGCGTTGTTTGCGGTAAATGTATTAATAAAAATCTAAATAACAATATTCTAAATAACACGAAAAAATTCAATTTTAGTGTGGCATTTACCCTATGTTTACGGGATGAACAAAAAATTAAAATATATTACTAAAATTTATTATAAATGCCAATTGTTTGTTTCATTTAATTGTACCATAAACGTTGAAATGGCAATCTTAATAAAATCTCATCTATTTACTAGTAATTAATTAATTAATATAACTTTATTCAGCTTGTCACTTTTTTAATAAAGTATTATGGTACAGGTTTTATATTTTTTAGTTTCTATTTAGTTTATATTAATATTTGACACCCAGTTTTAAGCCAAAAATTAACATTTTCCACTATATAATTTGCAGGTAAAATATAACCTTTTCTTTGTGAATAACCCTGTATAGGTAAATAATAATGTAAACTGCCAAAGCCGACTTTGAACTGTTTAAATTTTACAATGTATGTGGGCATTTAAATATCAATTTAGTTGGTTTTGAGATGCAACTGGTCCTATTTATTTAAAAAATAGTCAATCAGAATTATAATTATTTATATACCTTCAAGGATTACATTATTCTCATCACTTTCAAAGGGCCTCCAAAAAGCCATTTTTTATGGACCAAAAATCCAAATAGTAATGTGAATACCACACTGGATAAACAAACATTATTCATCTGTGCTCGGTCAACACGACAATGACACATAGAAGCGTGCCGAATAACCAATTAAAACATAAGTTAAACAAAATCACAGAACTACTATTGAATATCCCAGTCGACGTGTACGGGCATTTTTACTGGCTGTCGTGGGCTTTTGCAAATAGAAATTTGAGAAAGGCTCGATTCAACCAATAGAAGACGCTAAAATTAAGGTGTCATAGTTAATCGAGCCGACAGATTCTCATCGTACAGCGATGTTAGGCATAAAATATTTATTTGATACTAGCTTCCAGCATATTTGCTCGAAGGGTACTATGCGCTAAACGTACACAGTCGTTTGCGCCTACTTGCCTCTTGAATGACACATTCGTCTCCGGTATAATTTTCAAATAATATCTACATGCCAGTACGATTTTTACAAAATATTGTGATATATTTTATTGTTAAATGTTAAACTGTGTCTAGATAAACAGATTATGATTTTTTTTTCGTGTAAAATAAAAATAAAAAATTACCGCGCCTGACGCGGAGCTGGCATGTGGTTTGAAATTTTGTTCCATGTGCCGCCACCGCTCTGGGCGCGTTTCGATTTGCAAAACGTAACAATTATTTTTAAAAAAGAAGAAAAACTCGAAATACATAGAACATGAATGAAACAAATGAATGAAATACAAGTAATTAAAACTATATCCAACGGGGACGTAACACTAAACAAATTTTAATTATGCAAATTCTCATGGAATAGTCTAAAACAATTCTCCAAACACAAACCAGGTTCATTGGGACATTGAGGACAGTATAGAATCCTCTCGTATTTTGCTGGTGTCCCAACAATATTTACGTCTTCTTTTGGTTTTGTTGTTAAGACCTTTTGGACAATACTGAGGTAAATGTCCAACTGATGGTGTTCTCACACGTGGAGATTGTGGCGATGGTCCTAAAAGGCTTTCAATAACAGACAGTCGAAAATCGTACAACGACATTTTTCTCTCGTTTCCATTATTATAGAGGAAATGTGCATTATTTAACATTATTTGGAAAATATGTATTCCAATTTTTTTATACCACCGTATACACTTATGTTCACAACTGTAGTAACTCAGCATTTGATCACTTAAGTCAATACCAACTTTATATTTATTGTATTTAACAATTAATTCAGGTTTTTCGGATTCAATTCCTCTTCTAGATCTTGTTGCAGACATCTGATCACAAAATTCTGAAGATATGCAAATTTCTCGTTTATCTTTCCATTTGGTAATACATATTCCTTCAGGACTGTACATACTTGCTACTTGATTTTTATAATTTTTTTTGTCATCAAATTTTTCGGATTACCTTTTTTGTCTTGTCGCAATGTGCCTGTATTAGCTTCGGTATTAGCTTCGAGTAATCTTTTAGTCAAATGAACACTATTATAAAAGTTATCCATATATAAAGAAGGACCAGTGTTCATATGACTCTCCATTAATTTCAGTACGACTTTTTGTGTGTGATCTCTTCCTCCAATTGTACGATCTTGTGAACCACCGTAGACGATTAACTTTTGAATAATTCCAGTATATTCTGTTAAAATATATAATTTTATACCAAACTTGTGTCGTTTACCTTTTATATACTGTCTAAATTGAAGTCTTCCTCGCCACAAAACTAAAGATTCCTCAATTGTTATCTCTCTTTTCGGATAATAAATAGCTGCCATTCTATCGTTGAAAAAATCAATCAAAGGGGATATTTTATACAACTTACTCACGGCTTCATCTGCTTTCACGCAAAAATGCAAGGCACGTAAAATTAAAATAAATCTATTGCGACTCATATAATTCGCAAAAACTGGCAGACTAAATAACGGATTAGTTTTCCAATAATCATTTATGCGGTTTAGCTTTATTGTTCCCATATGGAATAAAAGACCGAGAAAAGTTTTAAATTCACCTGCAGTTAAGTCTTTCCAGAAAGAAATCCTGCTTGATTCTGTTTGAAATAACAAGTTCATAAAAATCATTATTGGCTACCAGGTTGAAGTAATCTATAGGAGCATTTCCATTTGGATTTATCCTGAAACCAGGTTGACCTGTAAATGGTATTACCCGTTCAGACCAAGTAAAGTCATTTGCTTGTGGAAGCTGCTTTTGATTTTGATTATCTCCTTGAAGAAATTGCTGGATTTCAGATAAATTCTCACCTTGAGAATTACCATTACTACCACTATCTTCACTTTCATTTTGCCAGTCAGAATCATGTATATAATCCACCTCATCATCACTAGAATCCTTTAATACTGATAGCAACTCAGTTCTGCTCATTGCAGGCTTATAGTAGTTCTCATCATATCTTCCTTTTTTTGACGTTGACGGTGCACTATCGGTATTCATTTTAAATTTAAAACTGGCAAATGAAACCGTCAAATTTATGCAACTTCGAATTATCAAATAAATAAAAAATTCTTTATCTCTATTGAACTGTGAATCTAACACTGACATTATTAATTTTTGTAACATAGCAACTCCAAACATTTATATTTCACAGCCGCCTCTAATTATTATTTTTTTTCTTGACGGTTCACTATGCACGGGGATCCCAACTACCCGAAACAGCAGAATTACTCGGCGGTAGTGTTTTAGAAAAAAATGGTAAATACAAAGGTTTTGAGATTTTTTATTGGTTATTCAACGTCGTTGCCTGTCAAAAAAAGGAAGATATGATTATATACCTGCAATGAGCAGAACTAAGTTGATATCAATCAGTGTTATAGGAATATCTTTATACATATAAACTTTTTGACTCAAAATTAGCTCAAGAATTTTCCGTTAAAATAAGTACATAACATTAAATAACACCCTCTATTACTATAATAAACACCCTGCATACATGCTACTGACTGCCTATTTTCGTTTTAGGAAAATCGGAATAAATAAATTGAGAACGCGCCAGGCGCGTTACTGGCCTATGCCTATGCCTCTTACCCTATGGTAACATTTACATTAACGCACAACCGGCATTGCCGTAGACGAAACCAAGTATTCCCTGAAACGAATTACACCTTATTTTATGTACCATTAAATTTTCAATAATCTACATAACATGATACCATCAGTTTAGGCAAATATGAAAAAATAGGTGGGGACCACGCCAGGCGCGTTAGTGGCACACGGTAAAATTTACAACAACGCGCGACGTGCGTTGCCGGAGACGAATGTGATAAACTTGTTAGTCATGACTCCGGTGGCATTTAGAATCACATACAATGCAACAAAAACTTAATTTCAACAAAATATAAAAACTCATTATTAAACACATGTATACAGGTATTATAGACTAAATAAAAATCGCCTTTTCATTTGTTGGCATTACACTATTTAGTCTGAATTCGCAGTGTTCAGATTCAATTGATAAAATTACTAAATAGTTAAATCTGCTTTCGGACATATTTGAGCGTATGTGTTAATTCATTTCAAGTAGGAGAACGAACGTTTCGAAGGACAATTGCGTACTGCCATTGATTTGTAAATATTTAAAACTATCGAAATGACGAAAAATATCCAGCAGATTTCGACTTCTACCCAGACAGCACAAATAGGTCCATTGGACGTCCATTCGATATACAATTTTGGATGTATGGACGTCCAAAGATGAGTTTTTTCTGGACTTCCGACGTCCAATGAAGTATACAAATGGCACACTTTTAACCGTTCATAGGACGTCCAATTCTGGATTATTTTTGGACGTTCAATACTGGACATTCAAAAAACGTACATTCCTGGATTATTATACCATTGAGACCACTGAACTGTTATACAGTTCACTGATTGAGACCACATCCCTACTTTTTTTACGCAACCGCAACTCACCATACACTATTTTATATTATTAATAATTTATTTATTATTTTCGCAACCCGCTATACTTACACCATTTATTTTATTTTTTTTTATTAAAAATCACTTGATCAGAGCAGGTATCGAACTCACGACAGGTCCATTGTCTTTCTGGGCATTCAAGCGCTAGGCGACCTCGATCACGGAGCCACTTGAAAAATTCTTACTAGATACGGTATTAATAGAATAAGACTTCAAACTTCCGCTGATAGAATGAAATGTAATAGATTCAATTTGTCAATTTTTAATGACCAATTCTATTGAAAAAAAGGAAGTGTATATAAATGGGTATTATCTGGTAGGTTAAATAAATAATGACCTAAGATGGACGTCCACTGGACGTCAAAATAATACTAATCTTAAAATTAAGTCCAAAAACAGACGTCCTCCGGACATCGAAATGCAGCTGTCAAATTAATGATCGTAAACGGACGTACACTGGATGTCCGAATACGGATATGGACGTTCTGGCCCTCAAATGGATCTAAAATGGACGTCCATTGGACTATGTGTGCTGTCTGGGTAATCCAGTTGCAGATAATGTTAAAAATTGATTACATGATTTTTGTCTTGTAGTGCCAAATACTCTTTAAGGTGCAAGATCTTTTTAACTAGATCGTCTGAAATATCCTGCGAATAAATTTCACATAATTTTAACGTTTCACTCGTTATTTCTTCAACAAAAAAGTTCGCTAAATTTACAGAGAACGTAGAAAATCTCGAACACTCTGTAGATGGTTCAATTAATCGATCCACAATGCGAGCGTGTTCAGTGTAGACGAATTTAATGAATATAATGCTATTAACTGTTTAAGCACAAAAAAACCTTTTTTTTTTTTCATCCAATAAATTCTTTAAATAGATAATAAAAAATAAAGTTATAGTACTTTAAAAAGTTAACTTTTAAATCAATTATTTAAAACACTATTTTTGTACCATTTACCGCGTTATAATGAAGCGCCTATTTCTATTGGTCACTAAAGAATCTGTGATACCATAACTTTGCCATAACACATACAGTTGATCGTTATGTTTTTCTAATGGTGATATTTATGATAGTTATCTCCGAGGTTATCTCTTTCTAAAATCGGATTAAAAATTGTTTTAATTTCTCATGATACAAAAATGTCAAAATTTCTAACCTCAAATCGATTGTGGGAAACATTGAAATTGCTTTTAAAAAGTGTGATAAAATTAACATTTGTTTAATTTTGCGTTACATTAAAAATATCTGGTTAAGTACTTGGTCCCTATGAGAAGTAAAAAACCCAGTCAATCTGATAAAATGTTTATAAAAGTTCCTTAAAATCTAGACCTAGACATTCAAAAACGATAGTGGACTAAGAGCTGTTGCAAAATATAAACCACCATCTTGCTTTTGTATTTATTTTGATGTAAGTAAAGATAATCTTGAATTGTTTTTGTTTCGAATGTGATATAAATTGATAAAACTTACCTAGTTGATCAACTAGTAGGTCAATATAGGTACCTAACTTTTTGCTTAACAGTGATTCTGAGGGTACTAATTAATTTGAATTTATTTTTTAGGCGAAAGAAGATGCAGAAAACTGGATCCATTTCAAAATTATGGGTAAAAATTTGACAATAAAACAAGATGTGCCTCATAAATATAGCAACTAAAAGTTTCTTTGTATTGTCATTCCATATATAAATGTTATTAATTACTTAATGATTATAATAAAGCTTGCCTGTTATTTATTGCATTCTTCTCAAACAGGAATGTATAATTAAATTACCTACAGTATGTACAAACACTTAATTTATTAAACTTGTGTAGTATATATTATGTTCAAATATGTTTCTATTATTAATATGTATTTGACAAAAGCTAATGTATTTAAAAACCAATTCCTTTAAAATATGCAAATCATTTAAGTGTTTTTTTTTTAATTCTGATAGTTTTGCGAAATCTATATTGTTCTATCCTGGTGGACATAAAATAATACTCTACATAGATGTATACTTGTTTTTTATTAATACTGCACTTATTATAATTATTACAATTAAACGTTTTGTTCTTGACTTGAACATGGCTAGCTACAGAATGCCGTTTTCGTGTTGACCGCGCATCGTCTTTTCGCACTGTTGCATTGCGCACACTCATCACCAAACCTTATGTAAGTTGTGCTTAAATATACACTGCCGTGTACATAAATTCATTATCGAACATATACAACTCCTCAAAAGTAAATGCCTGGACTATAACTATACAGTAAACTGTCAATGGTCTTACCATAAATAAACCTTTTTAAAATACTCGATTTACGGTAATAATAGGTAATTAATATAAAGAAAATGACAAAACTTATTTTTATTTGAATTCATTATAAATATATAACACTTCCAAAAAATATTTGCCGGCTTCATAATATCATTTAGTTCTTGTACATGAAAAATAAACTTCTATTATTTAAACGTCCTCATTTATTCTAAAATTTGGAAATTTTACTGATTGTTCATTAGAAAGCAACATTTGCAGTTGAATATGGAAGTATAATTTTCTGGTCACTTTGCACTCGATATAAATCTATTTACTCTTATTATTTATAAAAAGCATACATTTAATGTTTTTAATTCGAAGAAGAATTGACATCCTCAAATCATTAGAACTCCAAACTTTTGATAACAGTGGCCTTTTCCAATAACACAATGTAGATGTGATGGAAGGTTATTCACTTGGATGGTGTTCAGAAGCCACAACAAGAAGGAAACACTATACACCCACCTTAAAAAAAAATACCGTATTTTGAGCTTCTTAATATTGACAGGAATTGAAATTACCTTCGAAAGCAGAATATTCTGTGAATTTATAAGAAATTACCTTTTCCTTTTGTTAATTTATTACTGAATAATCCTATAAACTTTTTGTGTTCTGGTTTTAATGTTACAAATGGTAACCAAACATATTATGATAGTGCACTTCCTTGGAAGACCTACAATAGAATAGAAAAAGTTAACAATAGTGAGTAGTGAGTTTGTATAATAAAAAAATGTTTCTTTCTTAAACACAAATCTCTTTGAATACAATAATTCTAGAAAAAGTTGGAACTTAGAAAGTGTATTTACGTTGCGAATTTCAGAGCCAATAAACTTTATATTATTTATATAAAAAATCATTAATCCTGTTAGAATCCACCTTGGGTAAGTTGTCTAAAGATTCTTCTTTTAATCCTGTTTGTACTTTGGCCATTTTTAAAAAAATAAATCATTTTAAAATAAATCAAAATAATCTCGCAATCGAAAACGAGGTTAGCATTTAGGCATTTTGGACGCACAGATGAAAAAATTTTTTTAGATTAGATTTTGTGCTAGCTTTTGAAAAAAAATATTTTTGAATTTCACTAAACATGCCTATTATAAGGAAAACATTTATTTGGAAATTATCCTTAGCACCGAACAGAACTTCTTGTCGCTTTAATTGAAATATTGCTTTCTCTTTCTAGTTAACGTTTGCTTGCAGTGTAGTTCTGCTTACCAATCAGCTCCTTGGCCTCCTCTTCATAGAAGAAAAGATGAAATGTAGAAAATTAAGGATTTGTACAATTTAATGACCAATCCAATATCTGCGTCTTTCTGTTGTAACTTTTACTGACTGTATTGATGCTATTACGACTATTGCAATAGACAGTCGTATTAACGCAGCTTCAAACCTCCTGCAGCATCTGCTTTCGTAATCGCCTTATCTTAAATATCATTTTTTAGATTGATTTCAGAGTATCGTGAATATATTTCCAAGACTTCAATAAAACCTTGCGGGCATCATCTTTGCATAACCATGTCGTGGACTAGATCGATGCTTTTTGGTGTTATTCATCGTTCTTTTTCAGTTTGTCTCAACGGATCGTGGATTCCGAAGAGAATTTGTAGATTTCTTGCAGAAATTAGATTCATTGAAACATTTTATCAAGATCCAAGAAGAAAGAGAATTTGCCGCATACGAAAATTTGCCGCCGCCGTAGGCTATTGGCGATTCAAATTAATTTTCGCGCGCCTGTCATTTGTCACCTATAAGTAGGATGTTTGTTTATGTACATGTGTTTGCTTTGGGCGGAATTTGTATTTGTGATTTTTAAACTGTTTTTAGGTAATATTCTCATTGTAATAGTGTTTTTGAGTTTCATTTAGTGTTAATTTAAGTTTAAGTCTCGTGATTTCGTCATAAATATAATATTTGTCATGTGTATGACTTAATTTGTTGGAAATATTTACCTATTGGTTGCTACAAGATCATCTAGAGAAATATGTATTTACTAAATCCAGGACATGATTTATTATGTGGTTTAAAGGACATTACAGGTACCAAATGTTTATTATTGATGAACTTATTTAAAAATCTTACTAGACTTATTCTTATATTATGAAGTGAATTATGTAGTACTTTGTATACATGTAAATGGTAATAAATCAGATTACAGTTTGATTCTAAACAAAGTTTTGCAAAATTTCAATATTGTGAATTTGTGTAGATATCCATTTATCGTAAAAAACAAAATTTTACGACTTGCACTTGAAAAATAATGAATACTTCAGTTTTGATTTTGACATTAACACCTTACAGATTGCAATTTGCTGGGGACTTTTTCGCAGATTTCATTTTTAATATAAACACATACTATAAAAAATAAACAAATTTAAATCTAAAAAGTAAGAAAAAACTCGAATTGTAATTGATACCAATTAAAATGTAAACAATGAACACGATTGCCAGTGTTGCCAAATGATGAACTGATTTTAAAACAAAATAAATGAACTGAAATTTAAAAAAAAAATCAATATAATAAATCGGTTTTATAAAAAAAAATCCTTAAATAAATATAGAGTATGATTACATATTACTATGTATACACAAATTTTTATTCTTAAATAAAAGGTCTTATCCACTTCTTCAAGAGCTAAAATCCGACGACGTAGCGAAATTTTGCTACTTCTGGCAACGCTGAACGATATCCTACTTATAGGGACCTTCTACAAATTTCCTCCAGAGGGCGTATCACTTAGCTTGAATCGCGAATAGCCTAGCCTATTTAGAAATCCTCCGCCAATACATTTTTCTACTACCGTAAAGAGAAATTTAAGAAGTGCAAAATTTTAATTTTCTCAATATCAATATTTCAATGAAGATATTATAAAAAACGTTTCGAATATGTGTGTGGAATAGTAGTTTGTGCAACAAGAGTGGATATGATGGTCGTCTAAGTCTGATATGGACCATCCACTCGAGCTGTACAGTATATATTTTCTACGACCCACTAACATAAATCTTCAAATATAAAAAAATATTTTAGGGTATTAAAATAAAATAATTTATGACTTTTACTAATTTATAAAATAAACAAGAAAAAAAAATATTCATTTTATTTTTTCCATCTGAGATTTGAAGTCGAGTCTTCCGTATAGAAGGCAAGAACCCTGACCACAGGACTATCTTCGCGTTTATTTTGTTTCTTTAATTTTCGTAATTAAATTGGCTTCATATAGTTTTATTTAAATTAACAAATTATTTATAACTAGCTGACCCGATCCCGCTTCGCTAGAATTTCTCAAACCTCAATTATTAAAAATGTTCGTTACTCGAGAGATATTTTTTCATGCGATACCTGGAATTTTTTAATTAATTTTAATTAAATTTTAATTAATTTTAATTAAAATTAATTTTAATTAAATTTAATTAATTTTAATTAATTTTAATTAATTTTAATTAATTTTAATTAATTTTAATTAATTTTAATTAATTTTAATTAATTTTAATTAATTTTAATTAATTTTAATTAATTTTAATTAATTTTAATTAATTTTAATTAATTTTAATTAATTTTAATTAATTTTAATTAATTTTAATTAATTTTAATTAATTTTAATTAATTTTAATTAATTTTAATTAATTTTAATTAATTTTAATTAATTTTAATTAATTTTAATTAATTTTAATTAATTTTAATTAATTTTAATTAATTTTAATTAATTTTAATTAATTTTAATTAATTTTAATTAATTTTAATTAATTTTAATTAATTTTAATTAATTTTAATTAATTTTAATTAATTTTAATTAATTTTAATTAATTTTAATTAATTTTAATTAATTTTAATTAATTTTAATTAATTTTAATTAATTTTAATTAATTTTAATTAATTTTAATTAATTTTAATTAATTTTAATTAATTTTAATTAATTTTAATTAATTTTAATTAATTTTAATTAATTTTAATTAATTTTAATTAATTTTAATTAATTTTAATTAATTTTAATTAATTTTAATTAATTTTAATTAATTTTAATTAATTTAAGTATTATTAATTTTTATTAATGTGTATTTTTTTTATTTATTTACTTATTTTTATTTATTTTTATTTATTTTTATTTATTTTTATTTATTTTTATTTATTTTTACGATACTTTCCATTTCCTTCCCCTTCCTTAAAATGTAAAAATCGAAAACCATGAAATACGTCATTATTTACTTATGATGATTAGATTAGGAGTTGGACATTAGCAGATTTAATATTTTTCTTGCACAGTGTTGTATGGCTATTAGTTCAGCCTGGAACACTGTGGCATATTTTCCTAGTTGTTTTCGACTTGAGCCCATAGATTCCAGCACTAGCTCCTTCGTTGGTTTTTGAACCGTCTGTGTACCAGACGAGTTTAGCCTGTACGGGAGGTCCCTGTTTTCAGGATTCTCGGGCTGGTATTTGAATTTGAAAATTTCTTTCAAATTTGTGTGGTTATGGCTCTATCAGTAGGTATAGCTAGAATATTATCCCTTTTTACTTGCTGATATAGCCTTGTGTGGTCGGCGCTATGTAGTTGGCTTATTGGGTTTTGTCCCTGCAATAGCCTGTGAATAGTTGACCTGGTTTCTCCTTGTATGAAGATGTGCAGTTGTGTGAGATTTAATAATACCTCCATTGCTGCAGTCGGCGTGGTGCGGATAACCCCAGTAGCACTTAGACAGACAAGCCGCTGAATGCTAGTGAGTTGGCCTATTGCACTGGCCTGCGCAGTTTTGGTTACCCACGCCACTGCACCATAGGTTATCATGGGTCTTATTACCCTTGTGTATAACCATATTGTCATTTTGGGGTTTAGACCCCAGTTTTTCCCACATATTCTTCTACAGCTTACGAGAGCTATTGTAGCTTTGTATGTGTTTTTTGAGATGTTGATTCCACGTCAGTCTTTAGTCAAATATGACTCCGAGGTATTTGGCTTCTGTGACGAATGGAATAACTAGTTTAGTACTAGTGGTCTTAGTCCTGTAAGTACCCGTTTTTTGTGAATGGTACAACTGTTGTTTTTTGTGCGTTAATGGACAATTGTTCCTTTTTGCACCAGTTAACTATGCTTAGAGCTGTTTGAGATCGCTCCGAGACTGTGCCTGCAAATCGCCCCCTGACGATAATAGCTAGGTCGTCTGCATATCCTAGGCACTGGTAGCCTTCTTTGGGTAAGTCTGCCACAAGAACTGAGCACAGCATTGGAGATAATATTCCTCCTTGTGGGCAGCCCCGTGTAACTTTTGCCTGTATGGTTGCCTTTCCTAGAGTGGATAAAATAATCCTGTTCTCTAGACAGGCAGTGATCCATTGGCATATTGTAACTGGGACGTTTCTCTCTTCTAGAGCTTTGGTTATTGACCTGGTTGAGGCATTGTTGAAAGCTTCTTCGATATCTAAGAAAGTGGCTATTGCGATTTCTTTGTCATCTATTGACTTTGAAAGCAGCCTGTTTAGATCGTCCAGCGCTAGGTCAGTTGACTTTCCTGGCTGGTATGCATGATGAGTAGCTACAATTCCAATTTTTAGATTTCTACCTTTAAAAAAACCGAAAGTTTCATATAAACTTTCACCACCCGTTTCCCCCCTTAATATGTAAAAATCCAAATACCCCATAAACATATTTATTTATGATAAGTAGCTTCATTTCCAATTTTCTAGTTCTTACCTTTAGAAATTTGATACCTCCATACAAACTTTCACCCCCTTTCCCCCCTTTTATTATGTTTCTTTCTTTTCTCCTTTTCCTCTCTTTCCCCCCTTTCCTTCCTTTTCGCACTTTCCTCCCATTTCCTGCTTCTTCCCCTTTCCACTCTTAAAATATAAAAATTCAAACACCCTGAAAAACACCTTTATTTATTTGTTTTTTAAGTTCCTACCTTTAAAAAATTGATACTTCCATGCAAACTTTTAATCTCCATTTCCCGCCTTTAAAATGTAAAAATCCAAAAACCCTGAAACACGTCATTATTTATTTATGCTCAGTAGCTGTATTTCAAATTTTCATGTTTCACTACCACTATGCAAAAATCATGTCTGATCCTTTGCCCTGTGAAAAACAAAAACAAATCTATCCCACGGGAACCGTACATTTTCCGGTCTATAACCAGACTATAATCTATCTTTGTGCCAAATTTCATCCAGATTCGTTCAGCCGTTCTGACGTGGTTGAGCAACAAACATCCATCCATACATCCAAACTTTCGCATTTATACAGGGTGTATCTAAATAACAACGAAAAAATTAAAGGGGAGATTCTGTGATGAAAATTAATGAGAGTGTTTTTTGAAAAAACCCTCCCCGGAAAAGTTACACCCCTTCGAAAATTAAAAAAAATAATGGTTTTTCTTTTTTATTTTCCCTGTATATCAAGCTAAAGACACGAAACTTGGTAAACATTATCTGTCAATAAAAGTACACTTTTTGAAATTTTTTCAACCCTGAAGTATGCTTAGAAGGGGTGGAAATAATCAACCCCTAAGATATTTTTTCTTACAACTTTTTTTTAGATGAAAATTTTTTCTTTAAAAAAGTATGACTGAAAAGCCCAATTCATTGACTAACTTTTTTAACTCTACAAGTTTTTTCTAAAACTTGAGCATTTACGAGAAAAAAATCTAATGCAATACATTTTCAAAAAGATGAGCTAACGCGAGTGTATTTTGCGTCAAGTCTAGTGGCCTGTGCTTTGCATAAAAATATTAATACTGATACCAGGATTGTGTAGTGTCATTTTCTGTTACCCATCTTATTGTTTCACAAGTTTTATGATTGTGTATTGTAGGAAATATTAGTTGATTGAAAATATGAATGCATATTCGAATTTGGAAATGGCAGATATGCATTTTACATACGGTCGTGCTAACGGTAATTCATTGGAAGCGCAAAGACTTTATGCTGAACAGTACCCACAGCGTAGACTACCCCATCATACTACGTTCACAACTATTCACCGACGCTTGCGGGAACGTGGTAATTTTGAAAAAAGAAGTTTTGATTCTGGTCGTAGTAGAGAAGTTAGAACTGCAGCTGTAGAATAAGCCGTACTTAATTCAATTGAAGAATTCCTAGAAACTAGTACCAGGAGAATAGCTCGTGTCCTACATGCAAGCCATTCCGTTGTTTTTAGAATTTTAAAAGAACAAATGTTGTATCCCCATCATCTTCAACGGGTGCAGGCGTTAATGATTCGAGATGTTTTACCCCGTGTGATTTTGTGTCAGTGGCTTATTAATATGATTGGCCAAGCACCACAGTTCTTAGGTAATATTTTATTTACTGACGAGGCGAGTTTCTCAAGAGACTGTATTAGAAATTTTCACAACAATCACCTTTGGGCTGACGAAAATCCTCATGGCTTTTTTGAAGGAAATCATCAGTATCAATTTTCATTAAACGTGTGGCTCGGAATTATTGATAATCATTTAATTGGTCCCCATTTTCTTCCGCTACGATTAAATGGTGAAGCCTATTGTCATCTCCTTGAAGAATTACCTGTTCTTCTTGAAGAGGCTCCCATTCAAATTAGGCAACATTTATGGTTTATGCACGATGGTGCACCAGCTCATTTTAGTATACGTGCAAGAACTCACCTGGATGAGGTGTATGCCAATCAGTGGATAGGTCGAGGAGGACCTGTAAATTGGCCAGCCCGCTCCCCTGATCTTAATCCTTTGGATTTTTGCATATGGGGATATCTGAAATCTTTGATATACACAAACCCAGTTGAAAATATCGATGATCTGCGAAACCGCATTGTAGCAGGGTGTGAAACTATAAGAAATTCTCCAGTAATATTTCATCGTATACGCAATTCTATGAGGAAAAGGGTAGATGCTTGTATTGAAGCTGAAGGCGGTCATTTTCAACATTTATTATAATTGTATTGTCGATATTCGACAGGTTTTTGTTCATTGTTTGTTCACTTTTGTTTTTAGTTGTAGAAGTCTTAAGAATCATAATTTGGTTGGCTGTTGTTTAATAAAATGCTATTTTATATGAGCTTATTTATTTTTTTCTCATAAATGCTTAAGTTTTCGAAAAAAACTTGTAGAGATAAAAAAGTTAGTCAATGAATTGGGCTTTTCAGTCATACTTTTTTAAAGAAAAAAATTTCATCTAAAAAAAAGTTGTAAGTAAAAATATCTTAGGGGTTGATTATTTCAACCCCTTCTAAGCATACTTCAGGGTTGAAAAAATTTCAAAAAGTGTACTTTTATTGACAGATAATGTTTACCAAGTTTCGTGTCTTTAGCTTGATATACAGGGAAAATAAAAAAGAAAAACCATTATTTTTTTTAATTTTTGAAGGGGTGTAACTTTTCCGGGGAGGGTTTTTTCAGAAAATTTTATACCAAACACTCACATTAATTTTCATCACAGAATCACCCCTTTAATTTTTTCGGTGTTATTTAGATACACCCTGTATATTAGTAGGATTATAGACGAAATAAAAATATAAATTCTATTATTTATCGATTCTGCACAATAACTTATTTTTTTACTACTAACCTGAGAAATTGCTATTATTCACTCCATTCCCCTAACGAGAAGTAATATTTCTCACCCTAGGTAAATAATGATAATAAAAAAACACCTAGGTAAATAATGAGAAAAATTCTATATTCTTAACGAAATTAACAGAAACACTTGTTAACGTAATTTTAACCAAAAGCACAAAAATATATATTAACTAGGAAATTCAACACCGGCAATAGGCTTCAAAAATTATTAATTAATACCAATAAATCCATGTCACTAAAATATCAAAAATGCAATGGGATATTTCCTAGAATCATATCAAAATTTGACACATGCCAAATTTTTACATAAATAAAGCCAGTCTGATTAGAAACACGCTCCACTCTGCTTGATATTTCGAAATATTTAACAAATTGTTAGGAAATTACTTATGTCAAAATTAAAATTGCTAATATATTAATGTTAGTAGTAAAAAAAAATTCTATATATACCTATAATGTACTATTAATGTATGTTTAATCTCGATAACTAAAAAATATACTGACAATTAGTTTGACAGAATTGTCACTTATTTAAAATTTAAAAATTAATAGCAGTCGGTTGATCAAAATATTAACTGTGATTGGTGGATTTAATTTTTTTGCAGTGTTCTCACTACCTAGAATGGATATGAAATATATTCATTCGGTTCAAGGCAATAGCATACTTTTTCGTTTTGTAATCTGTGCGTAGATAAGGGTGTAGAAAAAATTTGTATCCTTAATTAATATTTTAAACACTTTTTGATTAGATGATGGCCCGTACTCAATATTATATTTGACGACTTTACTGAAAAGTCATGTGTTGGACTCAGATATTTTTTCTTTTTGATGGGATCTGTTTATTTAAAAATTTCCTTGAGATAATAAAATGTCGAATGTCACTTTGAACCGATAACTACAGCTATAATTGAGAAAAATTAAATTAAAAAAAAAAACTTTGACTGATTTTTAAAAGTGAAAATTGCAATACTCATTGAGGAAATCGTATTAGTATAATATTTTTTTCTATGATTCTGTGTTTTTATCATATAATAAATACGTGCTACTTTTTTTAAGTTTTCTATCTCTATATTGTATCATTTTGTTGCAGTTTTTTATTGTTAAAGTATATGATAACCATATCAGAACATATAAGAAATTCTTACGGATAGAAATTGTAAAAACAATTTTTTCTAATTTTGACATATTAAGTAAGTGTCAAAATGATCTACTTTACGCAACCAGTTGCATAATGTTGAACATTATGAAACTGATTTCGAAAAATTCTTAACGTCACCAGTTGCAAAAAGAAAACAAATAAAGTAAACCTTTTTTAAAATATACCTACATTATTTTTGGTTAAACTTAGAACTCAGTATTATAATGTTGTTTTGATCCTCATTTGTCATTGCAAATCAGCACAAAATAATTAAAAAACAATACACGACAAAATAACTTAATTATTTAAAAATTAAATAACTATAGTAAACAATATAAACACAAACAAGTTGTTGAGAATAAGTATTTAATAATGATGTTCTAATCGTGGTACTAATTGTCAATAAGCTGTTGCATATGCAACTAACAATAGAAGAAAGTAATACTGGTTGCCTAAATGTCAGTAATGTTTAACCAAAACATAATTTTAGTCAAAATTAGAAAAAATATTGTATGTAACACGTTACGAAATGCTGTTTTATGTAACTCGTTCATGTTGCGGGACCTCGGTTTCATAAATAGCTGTTTTAACATTTCTGTTCATTAGATCCTAATCAGGTTCCCGAGGATGGTCAACCTGGCTATCCACCTCCAAAGTCAGAGTATCCCGCTAAAGATGGCAACTCTCCTCAACATCATCAAAGCGGCTACCCCCCTCAAGGAGACTGCCCCACTGCTCCGCCACCTGAAGAATACCCACCACCAAGTTATTCTTGTGCAACTGGTTTTATACAGCCTCTTACTTCTGGTAGTGGCGATACAGTTGGTGAACAAGTACCGTTCTCTGGTTCGTTTTTATTTATTATTTTTTCTGGCTTGGCTTTTTAATAATACTTGTTATAAACAATTTTTCAGTAAATTCTCACATTTTTTGCAATATGTTAACAAAACGTCGCAGAATTCAAAAACAGTAATTTTACGTTAAAATCAAGAAAAAATATATAGGGTGAGTCATTTAAAAACAACGACAAAGGCAGTCTCGCTGTAACTAAATATCCTGTATCGTCACTTGGATGCAAAAGTAGCCTAAGTTACTAAATGTTAATTTTCAGGAGAAACTTTTTTCTTTCTTTTTACTAAATATAAAAAATTTCGTTATCAGGAAAGTGTATACGGTGAGGGTTTCGCCTCCTGTAAATATCATTGGTTAAGGCCGGTACAGGTGAACTCTGTAGATTACCTCAAAATTATTCTTATCCATGAAAATTAAATACTGATAACAGGTAATTCCTTTTAATCCACTTACTAACTGGAACATGTACACTTTTTATTTACATATATGTACACTTAATGTAAAGGAGAAAACACCTTTTTTTGAGTATTTGGCATCTAAACGTAGTTTTTGTTGCCACAGACTTTTGTAAACCAAATAATTATTACTTGAGTTAAGAAATTAAGTACTACGTGCTAGTAGTAGTTGCTTTGCACCTCTAGTTAATCCAGAGGGTACGATACAAATTGCCCTGTAGTTACAGTTATGAGTAATCGTTAAGACTCAACTCAACTTTTTTCTTAGGTTAGAAAACGATTTTTCATTCGAAGTAATACAAGACGTCACTTTAAATTTCTATCTCATGTCAACAAATACGTAACACGATGAGTCTAATAAAACGTATGCCTCGAATTAGCTGAAATAATTAGTGCAAAAATAAAAGAGTTTATTTTGCGTTTAAGCTTTTAAATAGTATAAAAAATGGCGGAAAGTCCATAACTTCTAAATATTTGTTAAATATGACTTATTAAAAAATTTTGCATTAAAAGTAAAACAAACTATAGACTCTACCATTCTTTACCGTACTTTGAACTCATTTTTAAAAACAATTTCTGAAAATATTATCGTTCAGAGCTGTATTTTTGTGATAAAAAAGTCGCCGTCACTTGTCATTGACAACGCGTTGAACTTAGACTTGGGAACGATATGACTTCTTCGGAGATCAAAAGGTGACTGGCGAGCAGTGTTGCCAGCCTTGAAGTAAGCTTTTTGCTTCTTACCTTAAAAAATTCCTACTTTTATGAAAAAATTCCGTCCCGTTAACAAAATCGGTTTTATACCAGAAATACAAGCATATACATATTATCCAAAAAATATTTATTAAAAGAAAACGAATTTACATAACAAAGTATAAAAAGTATAATCTAAAAAACAAATCTTTTAACAAAACTTTAAAAATATATTAAAGAATACAATTTTAATTTTATTAATTTTTAAAATCATACATTTTTTACAATTTGGACTGAACTAAAAAAATTCCTGTTTTGAGTTTACTTTTCCTTTTTGTGTTGATAATTCCCGCAAAACGGGAAATTTCCCTCCGGTTGACAATCTTAAAAACCTTCAGACATTTTTATTCTTTTCTATCTTATAATCACTAAAAAAAAATTACATCTTGATTTTCAACTTAAATTTTGAGTTTAAGCAACTTCACCACCACAGCATGGTTCAAATTTAACAAAATTGTTGTAAATTGTTAAGACAAGCGCGTTCTCTCTAGTGTGACGCTGTATCTAACTTCTAATTTTTGCAGGTAACTATGGTTTCACTTCTGGTTTCGGAGCAGTTACAGTCGTCGATTTCAACGATCAAGCCATTAGAAGAGGTTTCATTAAAATGGTCTTCTCGATTTTATCGGTACAGCTCGCCGTAATTCTAATGATTATATTATGGTTCTTTTTTCACCAATGGACCAAACAAACTGTCAAAGACTACGTTGCAATATTCTACGTCTCAGTGATCATCCTAGTCGTCAGTGTCATAGCTGTAGCTTTTTGCGATAAAAGGCGTAGAAATTCACCCAGCAATTATTACTTTTTGTTCATATTGACTTTAGCTTTAAGTTTCTTTTTGGGTTGTTTGACTGCTAAGCACGATTCAGCCGCCATACCTATGGCCGTGGGAATTACAGTAGTGATTTGCTTGGGAATCACCTCTTTTGTTTTAAAAACGAAATATAATTTCACCTTGATAGCAGGGGTACTTTTGGTAGGCTTCTTGGAGTTGGTCATCTTAATATTCGTTACAATTTTTATTGATTTGAACATTATGTTGCCCCTGGCAGAAGCTATATTTCTATCCATGTTTTTCTCACTTTATCTTGTGTACGATACCCAAATAATGATGGGAGGAAAGCACGGAACACATATGTATTCTATTTCCCATCAAGAGTTCATTTTTGCTGTTCTCAACTTGTATGTGGATGGTATTAATATTTTCAGGCATCTTTGGACTAAATTTGGAAAGTAAAATTAAATAGATACTAAACAGTGAGGACGTAGAGCAAGGGTGGCTTAGGATGAAGCCCATTTATGCAATAAACAATTTACCCCAATTTCAACTCCTTGCGCAGGTTACCCCTTTGAAAATTTTAAATGATAACAGGACTCATTTAAAAGGGTGTTTAATTTTCTATTCAAAGGTCTTAATTATAAATAATTTTAAATATACGTATTTGGTATTTGACTTAATTAAAATGTGAAATACACTAAAGAAATCAACTGAAAATATACCTCTTTTGTCAAGAAATCAGTGGAGAACTTTTTGAGCATTTAGTAACGAAAATATTAGCTAAGTGTTCATTTTGCCAAAATCGAGATTTTGGTGTGATATGGTTCTATCATTGTATAAAGAACTATAGTAGGATAATCGCCATGTAAAAGTTATTGGAGACAATCGCGCCTGACATCTATTGGTACAATCATTGAACTAACGATTTTATTTACTGGTTAGATACGCCCTCTACGTCAGATGTTAGAACTTTATAAGTGACAATTCCGTCAAATTAATTGTCAGTATATATTTTTTTAGTTATTTAGATTAAATATAAATAAAAATTAGTGATTCTTGTAAAGAATCAATAAATAATAGCATTCCACAAGATATTCGTCTATATTTAGAAATAAACTGAGATTTTAATGAAACTAAAAGCAGTCTGATTATCAGCGTTAAAAAGTAAAACTTTTTCATAAGTCCTCATAACGAAAATTTAGAGTACTTGTCTACGAATCGAAAGGTTCCGAGTTCAAACCCCCGAGTGGACACTTTTTTTTTATTATTTAATTTTATTTTCTAAATTGGTAAAACTTAAATTAATTTCAAAACATTAATTTTACGTTAATGACATCTAAATCTTCATGCTCAAATTTCGTCTTTTTGCTATGGCCACTCGGGATCATCAAATTATAATAGAATATTATAAGGTCCGGTAATTTTATTTAAATCTTTTGACAATGAAACTAAAAATGTGTGTCTAAAGGAGAAATATACCAAAAATAACAAGTATTTAAATTTTGCTAATAAATTTGTATTAGGTATGTGTAAAAGAAAATACATCATTTTGGATTTGAATATACAGTGTGTCGCAAAATGTCTGCATCAAGAAAACGCACAAAATTACATTTTTCTTTAATCTACGTAAAAAAGTGCGAATTAAAATTTTTTTACTGAAAATTTATGGTACCTAATAGGGTTATTCATTATAAATTACCCTCCCTTCATGGGCGTCGTTTGGGGGGGGGGCAAGGGGGGGCAGTTGCCCCCCCCCCCTGGCTTTTACGACTATACAACGCGTAATGGCTGTATGTCACAATACTAAATTAAGTACTAAAATTTAGCCCTAAATCAAGTTATTAATTTAGTACTAAATTTAGAACTAAAAATATTTTTTTTCTTTTGCAATGATACCAATTTTTAGTACTAAATTAAGTATAGGCGCACGCGCATTGACGTATTATTACGTGAAATTAGCACAGAAATAAAATATTCTTTGTAAATGAGAGAAGTAAATTAAAAGATATATTTATTATGACTTTGACACTAATTGACTTGACAATAACTAAATGCAGCAATGCTACTAAAAACCACGAAAAAACACAATAAAACCTACAAAATCAAACACAAGCGAAATTTTTCCAAGGCGATAAAGCAATAATAGTTGCTGTGTTGTAAATTGTAAAAATACTAGCAGAAAAAACAGTGTAAATTATATAAATTTTTAGTAGCAAAATGGAAATTAAATCAAAAATTAATGGGTAGCTGTACAATAAGAAGAAAAAACCTTTATTATTGTAATAATAACAGTAATAATGAAAATAGTAGACATTAGATAATTGAAAGGTTTTAAATAAACAATAAATTATTATTTTACAATGTTGTTCAACATCCCTTAACTCTTAAATGTTGAGCAAGGATTAGATTTCTGCCTTTAATTATTGTATGTGACTGAAATGCAATCTTGTGACTTATTGATAGGAAACCAATTTTATTCATTAATTTCTATGGGTTCTTTCGAACTAAAAATAAAGAAAATATGAATTACAATCGCAAATTTACCAATTATTTTTGTTAATACGTTTTGAGACTACGTTATTATATAATGGTAATGTTTTTGTTTTCACATTATTTAACCTTTTCTTCAATGTTAACTTATTAGGCTTAGGCAACATAAACATTTTCTCGTAAATATATAATAATAATAATACTCTCCTTAATTCACCCCATTACGAGTGAATTTTAACCCCAAAAGCTAAGCTTGTGCTGAGAAAGGGACGGCTATTATTATTATTATTTGCCGGGGCCGGGCGACTTAAAGATGATTAATGGTGACATTTGACTTACAGGTGAGGAAAACCCGGAAAACCCCACCCACCATCATCGTAAACGGTAATGCATGCTGATTTTATTTTATTAATTTGGATGTCATATCAACAAAAATTAAATTTCTACTAATACTGGATCCATCAAATCCTATAGAGAACCATGCAAATAAATTTACATGGTCTTCCGTAGGATCTGAAAGCGTGTCTCGTTTTGCCAGAAAATTGGCTGACAAATGAATGCCGCGCTGTAACACTTACATCACCGTAGCCTGCCTATGTTTTATTATTGATTATACTACTTTTATTTTAGCTGAAGTACCTAATAAAAATATATAATAATTCATTTTTTTCACTTATTTTACAAATCTATATACTTTTATTAAAATAAACATATATATTTTTTAATCCCGTTAAAAATTGTATTGTCAGTATACGCAAATATCGTCCGTTAGTTCATAAATTAGTTGGCGCTGCTGTCATGCACAGAGCGAATAATGAATGAAAATAGGCAAAAAACTAAAAAGAAATCATGTTTTCTGTTATGGATTATTTTAGGTAGAGGAAGAAGGAATTAAAAATTTACGTTTTCCTAGTATTCGTCGACGTGTTTAAGTGAGTTTTTTTGTTTTCGTGTTTCTATAAATATTTTTTTTTATATATTATGTATGGCTCTGTCTCCTTGTTCATATTTTTCTTTTATCTCACACCTTCTATTTGTTTTTTAAAAATATGTGTTTGAAGTTTCTTGTGTTTTTTTATTTTTTGTCTTTTTTGTTGGGTTATTTTATTTATTAAAAACCTTTGTTAATTTGTATTGCTCTTTTATTTTTCATTTTCTCTGTTTTTCAACTAATAAACATTTTAAATTTTTTCAAAATTTTGCCCCCCCTATAGAATTGTGTAACGACGCCCATGTTAAGCACGTACATCCCAAAAACATAAAAAATACTTTTTTCACTACCGATAACAAAATGAAAGTTGTGGAAAAATTTGGAATCGACAATTCTGAAGCTGAATACTAAACTGGAATACGAAAGAGCTTTCTGCACACAATGAGCTCTCCATTGATGATATAGCGTCCAAATATTGTGAATTTTATTTAGACTTAAAAAATGGTTTAAAAAATATTTATGGCTCTTCCACTAACGACAGAGTTAATCGAAAGAACGTTTGGAACACTTAGGCATGTAGGCATGTTAAAACATGGCTGCGGTCTATTCGATCAGTGCGAAGTCATGGTAGGGGAAGTAAAAGCGATACTAGCGCAAGCTGCGGATAATTCGAGTATTTTAGGGCGATATTTTGTAATTTTGGCATATCAAATACACGTATACATTTTACTTTTTATTAAAAAAAATATGTAAACACAATAAAATGTTGCAAGTTATATAGACAAAAGACTGTACATTATATGAATGTTCAGTAGCAAAATCGAAATTAAATAAAAGAAATAAATGGACAGCTGTATAATAAGAACAAAAAACCTTTATTTTTGTAATAATTAAGCAATTATTTTTTTATGATATTCTTTAACATCCCTTAAATCTTAAAAGTTTAGTAAATGATTAGATTTCTGCCTGTAATTATTATATATGGCTGACATGCAATCTTATGACTTATTGATAGGAAACCAGTTTTATTCATTAATTTCTATGGGTTCTTTCGAACTAAAAATGAAGAAAATATAAATTACAATCGCAAGTATACCAATTATTTTTGTTATTACGTTTTAATTCTACGTTATTATATAATGGTAATATTTTTATTTTGACATTATTTAACCTATTCTTCAATGATAACTTATTATGCTCAGGCAAGATCTCTATTTACGAGAAAATGTAAATACCTGCCTATGTTTTATTATTGATTTTTATTGACTTTTTTTAGCTAAAGTAACAAAAATATATAATAATAATAATTTTTTCATTTGTTTTAAAATTAAAATTTACATATATATTTCTTAATTACGAACTCTAAAAATTGAATTGTCAGTATACGCACATATCGTCCGTTAGTTATAAAATAGTTGGCGTTGCTGTCACGCACGGAGGGAATAATGAATGAAAATAGGCTGACTGAAAAATAAATTATGTTTTCCGTTATCGATGTTTTTAGTAGAGAAAAAAGAAATTTAAAATTTGCGTTTTCCTAGTGTTTTTTTTTTGCATTCATTGACATATTTGAGTGAGTTTTTTTATGTTTTTGTTTCTTATAAATTTTTATTTTTAATATTATTATGTTCATATTTTTCTTTTATATCACACCTTCTGTTTGTTTTTTAAAAATGTACTTTAAGTTTCTTGTTTTTTTTTTAATTTTGTTTTTGTCTTTTTTGTTTCGTTATTTTATTTATTAAAGACTCGTTATGACAACTTAAGTATCAGTTCTGTCAAATGGGTCAGTGATATTGTTAGGGTTACTACTAAAGTTCCACTCCCCTTATCTTCACTATTCAGTGAGATATCTGATTAATTTTGTTCTGTTTGAAAAACTGGAACAAACACTTTCTTTTGACGTGACGTCCTGGCTTACTTCCGGTTTTTCCGGAAATAACAGAAAATCTCAATTTATTTTTAATTTTTAAATAGAATCCCCCTTTTTTATTAAAAATTTGAATTTCGGGAACATTTATGGAAAAGAATCATGTGTTGAAAATTTTCTGTCAGCTAAAAAAATGACCTGATGGTCAATATGGCCAATATGATTGGAAAATATATTTTTTTAATATGTTACAGAAAATGTTAAATACACGCCCCAAAAATGTCCCAGAAATTAAAATTTTCAATAAAAAAATGTTTTTCATTTAAAAATAAAAAATAAATTGCGATTTTCTGTTATTTCTGGAAAAGCTGTAAGTAAGCCATGACGTCACAGAAAAATTAAATCCATCATAAGAAAATTTTCTTTTATTTTTCATTTCCTTTGTTTTCAAACAAATAAACATTCTAAAAATTTTTTCAAAATTATGCCCCCCCCTATAGAATTGTGTAACGACGCCCATGCCTCCCTTTATGCTATAATTATTATTGTATAATGTTTACATTGACCGAATTTTGTAAAATGTCATCAAATGACCATATCAGTGGTGTGCATATTTCACAGGATTTAACATGAATATTTTTTAATAAGGATAGCATAGATATATATTTTATTCAATTTTCGAAATGATCTTTATTCTTTCCTGATTAATTAAACGTCGAATATCATAGATAATCTATGTCGAATATCTTATAAATATTAACACTTTTTCTTTCTCACTGTAAACTACCTATTTGGATTATTTTATTATCAAACATAATAGTTGTGATTTTCATAGCTTTTACTTTAATAATGTTAACTTTTTCATGTTTACATTATCAACGTTAAATTACTCGAGAACAGACGGTATAAGATAGGGTTATCAATAATATACATTTGTGAAATTAGAAAAAAAATATCCCAGAAATTTAATATAATAACAATAACATAGAGGGTATCCCATTTAAAAAAGTTTATTTGTGTTGTATTCCGTGAAATCTGAATACGTGTTTTTATGGTATATTAAAAAAAAGTCAGTCATATTCACAAACTTTTATTTAAAGCTTTTTTGAATATGCAATAGTGGTTATAAAAGGTGTCTTTAATAATGAATAATCTTGTACATGATCTCAAATAAATTTGTTGAAATTAATTTCATTTGTAAAAATGTCACTTCCGCTTCTCCCCCGTATTGCTAAAAAAAAATTGTGTCCAGATCCAGGATTTGATGGTGGTAAATATTAATTCTAGATACATTTTTCAAGTAACATTGTTCTCCTGTTTTTAGAAATAAAGGTTAATGTTTAGCCAAATTCATATATTTTTTTGGACACACAGTATGTTTGTATAATATTAGAAACTTCCCCTACTAAATATTTTGGCCCAATCAAAGTATATATCTTAAATTGATTATTGTTAGAAAAAGTAGAAATAATATTAAATATAATAAAGAAATTAAAAAAATAATTTAATTTAATAATTTGATTTAAAAATTGAAATTTTGGGTTTATATGTATAAAAAATTGTAGATTTTAACTGTTTTTTTTTTTAAGTTCTAACTTGATTTTTTGGGGATGCCACACCCTCCATCTCCCTCTAGGGGACGGTGGTGGTAAGATATTTATACAAAAATGTTGCAAATCATTTCTATTGTAAATATGCCAAAAATAAGATTTTTCTGTATTTGTAACTATTTTTAAATGCCAGCCCCCACATCCGAACTATGAAGATTCAAGTCGAAATTTTTTCAAAGTTCAAAAAAAATTTGGAAATTTCTTTTCAAAAAAAATTGTAATTTTGGGTTTATATGTATAAAAAATCGTAGATTTCAACTGTTTTATTTTAAACGTTCTAACTTGATTTTTTGGGGATGCCATCCCCTCCATTTCCCTCCAAGGGATGGTGGTGGTAATATTTTTATACAAAAATGTTGCAAATCATTTATATTATGAATATGTCAAAAATAAGAGTTCTATGTCGTCTGTAACTATTTTTAAATGCCAGCCCCACATCCGAACTATGAAGATTAAAGTCGAAAAAAATTTGGAAAATTTTTTTCAAAAAAATTGGAAGTTTGTGTTTTTATGTATAAAAAATCGTAGACTTCAACTGTTTTATTTAAAAAGTTCTAACTTAATTTTTTGGGAATGCCACCCTCATCATATCAGATAGGGGTGAATTTTTTAAAGCGATTTTTATTTTAATGGGATAATACATCCATATACCAAATTTAGTTTCAATATTTCGACCCTATCCCCCAAAGCCGAACCCCAACCAATAATCCTTATAGAACCCATTGTGTTTACTTCAATATTAAGAATTCATTTATATTATTTACCAACCATCTTAAGGGTTTTTTTATTACACTGTTACGCACCAGATTAAAGAAATAACCTGTTGTTTATAATTACTTATGCTAAGTACTTAGGTATTTAAATTAAAAATACAATTTTTTCAACACTTAGGAAATGTATTATTATTGCTATTATTAATATTATATAATTTATTTTAAATTAATTCGGATAAAACCTGTAAAGGAAACGAAAAACAAAAGCATATTTTCTATTTTGTTAATTTCAAAACAGTTATAAATACACATTTTTTTTTGGGAACTCGTCCTTTATTAACAGTAAAATAATTCAGTAATAAAACATAAACACAACTCATTCACAATATTTACTACCCGTAAACGCACTAACGCACAATAACAAACATTAGATAGAAAATAGTCCAAACATTCAATCACGAGTGTATAAAATTTCATCCAAGAGCTAAAAATAGAAATCCATCGATCGGTCTCAGTCATTCTTAAAAATTTCTACTGGACCCTCAACTCCGCCCACTGCAAACGAATATCGACTTATCCATATTCACTAGCGCCATCTATTGGTAGTATCCATTTCGCTCCAATAAAACTTCCATAAGGTGAGACTACTATTTAGTTCTTTATACAATGGTTCTATGGGATGAATTTTACGTAAAAAAGTGTATTTAAAGGCCATCTGTTGACCAGTAGACTAAATACTCAAGGGACAAAGTCATAGATTAGGGAAAGTGAATAGATGGGAAACTGAATGGTAAAATTCTGAGACGATGTGCTGCCATCTATCAAATTGGAGTGGTACTAAAATTCAATACGGCCGCCATGAGCGGGATTTTTGAAATTTAACTTTGTAGTAGCTGGGCAAAAATGTAATGAAGAAAATCAAATAAAGCAAATAAATTGGAAAAATATTTGACTAGTTTCAAATCATAAAACAACAATATTAACTGTTTTGTGATTTGAAACTAGTAAAATATTTTGCCAATTTATATCTTTATTTGATTTTACTTCATTATATTTTTGCATTAATTTCAAACTTGAAATAAAATGCAATTTATTTTATTTTTTTATTACAGTAAATTAACGCCGCATCATATAATTTGTCTATTTAAACATGGAAATACTCAAACAACTATGCATGTACACCATTTAAATAAATAAATATTTATAAAACAGACCTATCAAAAATGTTTTCTGTAACAAAATCAGCATATATAAGTGCTCAAGACTTTTATAAAAGTTTCGCGACTTGGAGTGGCTAATAAGTTTGAAAAAAATTGAAGTTGAAGCATCATCCTTTTTTACTATCGAGGCAAATTTGAGTGTGGATAAAATTTGCCATACGGTTATTGAGTTGACTAGTTAGGTTGAGGAGCATTTCTTCATCCGATAATTGTTTTCTTGATGTATTTATACAGCACTTGTAGTTATCAAATTTTTATTCATCATGTGGGCACTATGATAAATGAATTTAACTTTTGAGCTTAAACTTACACACGTTTGGACCCTTGAAGATTTTAGGGTGTTTTCTTGTTTGATGTCAATGGCATTGAATCAATTTTTAATACTGATGGCTGAGGCTCAAATATTTCATCGATCGACAGGGTATTTTGGAGGGCCAACATTTTCTTACAATGATCATTTAAAAACTGAAAACAAAAAGAAATTTAAATAACAAACCAATTAGTTTAACACTGAATCAAAAAGAAGTTTTAAATATTACTTACCGCTGTTGCCAAACAGTGATGGTGCATTTTTCTTAAGACACTTATTACAAATTGTTTGGTTATCCTTAATATGACGACTGCATATTTAGTGTGGTATAAATTGCATCACTACCAATATCTAGGAGTGCTTTATTGTTTGTTGCTGAAATCTATCTTCCCATCGTTTGAAAACATGCATAAAATTGGAAGGTGTTGAAAAATAAATCTAGATTCTAGATGAATCAAAATTCAGTACATAGGTAAGATTCAATACACCTTCAAATACAATTAGGCATTCCAACGACCTGTCAAACAATAGGTGCCAGTGGGAAATTCTTGTATATCTAAGGGGGTAGCGACATAGTCTTGCAACTTGGACACTATTTTTATTCGAAGTAGTAGTCGCCAAGCCTGCCAATTTATGAAGAACTGTTTAGGTGGGTTTTTTTAAATATTATTTGTATTGTGTTTGACATAAAATATTTAAGTATAATCCATTATTCATGATTTTACGTAAAGTAGATAGAATACACCGTATGTCGCCACCCTTAGATATACCAAACCTTCCCACTGGCAATTCATTTGTTTGGAATGCCTAATTAGGCATTCCAAACTGAATGGCTACCAGTCACATACTTATACCTACCAGTGGGTTCTGACGGGTTATGATATGGCAAAATTATGGCAACCCTGTAGGCCTGGTGATTTGACAAGGTCAATGAAATAGATAGTTACATAGATTGATCATCCATATTTTTCAAAATAAACATAAGCTGATGCCTTGAAGTAAAAATGTAAGTAATTATTTTTTTTTAAATATCTAAAGGCTAAAAATTGGTTCTAAAACACATTTTTGCTAAACCAATTCAAATTAATAAAAATTTGCTAGGCAATATGGCCGCTCGTAAACGACCAGCTTTGAGCAATCTATATAACTATATATGTATCATTGACCCTGTTAATGACAACATGACAACAGGGTTGCCATATCTAAACTGTCATTACCCACTGGTAGCCATTTGGACAGGTCGTTGGAATGCCTAATAGCTATTTTAATTTCTCCAAGTTTGAAGTTTTGACGAGCTGACAACTGACATGACATTTCGATACGAGCGCCATCCCGTTAATTGGATTGGTACTAAATTACCAACCTCATGTTTTTCCATTTGAGTTACCAGCCCCTGGACAAAGTTGTATCTGCATGGCAATAATAGTATACTTTATAAGACAAGGTTTTAACTGTTGCAGATAGAACTTTGTCGCTATAATAACTAACATAAACATTTCAGTTACAACTTTGTTCCAAGAAGCTATCAGAACATGCACAACGCAGTGGATGTTTAAAAAATCTCAGGAATGGTGGGAAAATTCACCAAGACAGAGACAAAGAGTTCTTAAAAGGACTCTCGCTTAAACTCACTGAGCATATCTTAAGACTTAATAGGAAAAATACTAGAGTACTAGTAGGTCTTCCAAGAGGGCATTGTAGGCCTAACAAAAATATGTATAATATCGGTCTGACAAAAGAGACCTTGTGCTAATTATGTCAGGAAAAGGAGAAAACTGCAGAACACATATTATGCTACTGCGAAGGCCAAGCAAGACTGAGATTCCTTTTATTTTGAGATGAAAAACTAAGGGCATCTAGCTACGCCGGAGAACTACTTCTTAGTCTATGGAATCTACTACAAAAGACCGAATTAGACAAGGTCCTATAAACAACGATTAAAGGATATCCACAATAGATTGTAAAAGGTCGAGTTGGAGGAGGTCACATGGCCCGCAGTCCTAATTAAATCTAATCTAACAAGTTACAAAAGTAATTTAAAAAAAACTGATTTCAAAATCATGCGGGTGCTTTTGCAAACATGGTAAAGAATTGTTGCTAAAAATTCATAAGAATTTGATGATTTTCTCATGTTCGCCCTTATCAGATCTTTACCAAATTTATATATTATGACCACCCCGGAGGTACTCCCTTTCAAACAAAATTATAAAAATTCGACAACGTGGAACGTACATAAAAATTAAAAATATTCTGACGAATTGAGGACCTCCTCCTTTTTTTGAAGTCTGTTAAAAAGTTTCGTCAAAAAAGTATGACTTAATTTCATTAAGGAATTGCATATGTAGCGCCTCCTTTAATAAAATGTAAAATAATAAATTATTTAATATTCCTTGTCTAAAGTTATGCCTCTTTGGTTCTGTTTCTTTTGTTTAAAATAAATATATTTTAACATATTTTATTTCTAAATATTGATTTTTTCAAATGTTATTTTGATATAAAATATTTTTCTCATTGATGATGGCACCGATCGCTATATTAGTTGTTCGCTCCAATTTCTGTTGTGTTGCAGAACTGTGACTCAAAAAATGTACAATTATCACACCTTTGTTACAGTAATATTCCAAAATTGGATCTGCTCCATGTTGCATGGACTCGGATGCTACCATTGCACCTTTGGAGTAAACAACCACTGTGTGGAGGGTAGGTGCACTTCAAAAGTGGACAGATGCGTTCCTTCTCACTAAAATTAGAAGAGTGGACCAGGATCTTAATTAACTTAAGGTTCTTTTCAAATCTGTCATGGCATTATACTGATGTACAATTCGAGTTTCCAAAATACTTACAAGCTCAGACTTATTCACTTCTTGTAGTTGCTTTGCTTTACTTCTTTTGATCTTTTTTACAGACTTCAAAAAAAGTAGAAGATTTTCAATTCGTCGGAATATTTTTTATGCATGCTTACCACATTGTCAGAGTTTTTTATATATGAACAATATTAATATGCTTATTACGATTTCTATTTACAATTATTAATCCATTTCTTATACCATACATTATGACAACGACAACAATAATAATAATAACTCAATAATATTATTATTTTTGCGCATGTTAGACAATTTTTTCCAAATCTGACAATAATTAAACTGCTAATTTGCCAACAAGGTTCTAACTGCTCAGATAGAACCTTGTTCTCTTTATTATTACCATAGATAATTTGTATAAAGTTCTATGTAATAATTAAATGGTAATTTGGAAGAATCATCCTAATACAGGGTCGTGGTAAATAAATACAAGAATTTATAGGTTATATATATATATATATTTTTTTTTTTTTTGAAAACTGTACTTTTAGGAGGTTATTGTACCATAATGTGTAGAAGGTTTAAACTTTCAACAGCTCTTGATGAAAATTAACCTTGTGCCACATAAAACCCTGTCGTTCTAGGGTAGCAAGTTTACAATGAAGTAATCCAATCGGAGCTCTCAGAAAGTCTAGATACCGCTTGGCGTATGCTGATTACCCCATCCAAGTTGGTGGTCATACTAAGTAGATTATGTTTTGGCTACACTTATTTTTAGTTTGTCTGCTCTGTAATACGTGAACACCGAGAATCTGCACTTTATTATTACCCAGATAGCACAAATACGTCTTATGGACGTTCTAAAAACGTCCTGCTTGGACATTCAGGACATCTTTACAACGTCCATTTTACGGACGTGGACGTCTTATGGATGTCTTTGGAACGTCAATTTTTAATATTCAGGATGTCTTTGGAACGTCATTTAAGAACATTCCATGGACATTTTCAAAAGCTCAAATGGGGAATAACAGGATGTTTAAGGAAATTAGTGAAAATAATGAATAATTTCTTAAAATTTTATTTGGAAGCAAATAACCTATGAATAATAAAATTATTAAAACTTTTTCGTCAAATTCATCCCGTCTCTACTCTACTTTGCCCTTTTCAACCATGCCTGGATTAACAGCAGTTCAGTTTTTTCTTGATTTGACCATATTTGTCTCTCAGTTGTACCTGAAAATAATTTAATTACTTATTCAAAATGAAAGGCAGATCAATATGAAAGTCCAATCCGGTAGAACTTGTACTCGTATATGTACATACCATCGAATCATGAACATTGAACACCATGTTTTTTTTTTTTTTATAAAACCTGAGCCCTGAGAATATTTCAGTGTTTGAATCTAAATAAATAATAATAAAAAATAATAAAATGTCACTTGTCAACAATGTCCCTTTGTTGCAATGACCTTCGTTTTTTGTCTATTTTGTAACTTGACAAACCGGACCCTGACCTAGTTTTGCAAATACTTATAACCTTGGCCTAAACTTCGTCTAGTGGATACCCACGAAGTGATGTTGAAACCCCGGAATTACGTTTAGAGTTCAATGTAGCTGTAATGGAGGAAGAACAAAGGAAACACCGAGATTAATTTTGAATACTGTTTATTTAACATCTATTCTCTTGTACAGCCGAACATTTAGATTATGTGCCATTTTTAGGCTTAACATTATGTTTATGTAGGCTTTCTAATGTGTCATTTCTAACCTCAGAGCTTTTAGTTCCCATAAAAGGGTAAAATAAAAGTCGGAAGTACTTTGGTATGTTTGTTTGTCTCCTAATATACAATCACACGTTTCCACGGAACTACTGGATTACGCATTGTCTAATAAAAGAGAGTACAACGGTAGCACGAGGAGTGTTGTGAGATATAAAATATTGCGTCGAATTGAGAACCTCTTCCTTTTTGAAGTCGGTTAAATTTAATATTTCTAATATGTGTAAAAACCGGAGTGTAGATTTACCTCACCGTGCGTCACGCCTTTCTCTAATATTCCAACGCCGTAATTTACCGACATACTCAGTCCTGTATGGACAACACTAAACAGTCGATCGGAGAACACCTGATATAAAGGGGGATGCCCGTCAGGCCCACTTTTGGGGTATCTCAGTAGAGATCCATCCAAGCCTCTATCAGGCTTTAATTTACATAGCCGCAAGGGAAATACCATTTTTAGGCCCTTACTATTGAGGTCCCTGGCGGTCTATGGTGGCCCAAGGCGTCTTTTTCGGCACGATGCTCTTTTGCTCTGTCGATTGACAAATCAGTGTTATTAATCACAGTTCTGAGGATACGTTAGCTAGTCCACAAACACAATTTCATCTATTTATTCTAAATAAATAACAAACATACCGACTACTTCCGCGTAATGTCCCGCTAAAGATATGTGGATATGTACAAATAAATACGACCCTCCTCAATATTCATGATTCTACCCGCCGCTGTACATATCTCCTTTTTCCCGAAAATTCGATACACAAAACTAAAATTCCGTACGGCTAAAATGACACATTTGTCTACCCAATTTTGTTTTACAAAGAACGACAGAAAACATATTTTTTAAACCGCAAACTAACTGTAAAATATATACAAATCAAGGCGTTTACCCTACTAATCTACATCTGTTTGCCATTTAAAAGTAAAATCGAAAGTGCTTTTTATCTTTACGGAAAGGGGCAGGTACTGCTTACAGACAACCGAAACTTTACAATTCGGCCCTTTGGCCATAAATCTAAATGACTTAATTTATTGCTTGAGAGCATTGACCGATTTTAGAATAATTAATATATATGACAACAACATCATCACTATCGATTCTCTAAATAACATAATTTAGCACAATATAAAAACCCTATAATTTTTCCCACAATGAACGTTTACCAATGAATACCAAAAATATGACAATAACACACAGACGCGAATTCTCCCGCTAATGAATGTTATAAAGTGATACCTGTGATCTATTAATGTTTGTCTAAATTCTCCCCCGGAATATCTGAATATTAATTACTAGTTTGATTACTTTAATAGTTGCGATTATCGTTTTAATTCTACGTAAAAGAAACCTTACAGAAAGAAAAGTATACCGCTGATAAAAGTGTCTACCTGGCGCAAGTTCGTCGGGTCAGCCAGAAGGGTGACGAAATCCACTACGAACGTCGCCTATAGAGTAGTACTTTTAATCATTTAGTAACATTTTATAATGTTGAATCGGAGATATAAAATATCTGGCGTTTAATTAGACTGGCGAGGTATCACCAGTATTAGTTACGCCAATATTTTAGTGGCTCGTTAGATACAACCTTACAAAACAGTTCTAGGAGCGAAATCTGTTTCTACTCAACGTGTATCTGCTTGGTCAAACTGACTATATGTCTCCTTTTACTTATATATAGAATATAAGAAAAAGGTGGTCATCCTAAGGATAACTGGATATCTATGCAGAAGCCGTCGTTTATAGAAACTAATTTCTCTACTCCGTCGATATCTTTTATTTCCGTTGTCAAAATATAACAAAAACGCGGCCACCGTAAGGGTAGCGATATCTCTTTTTAATTATATTTGAAGAATATAAAGAAAAAGGAGTCACCGTAACGGTAACCTGGATATTTGCGTTTTTTGTTAACTCGACTCGGTGAAGACGAAATAACTAATGTTCCTCCAGCCCACAAAAACCCGGGTATTTATACTTAAATTTCCCATATAAGCAAATGTATCAGACAGAGACCGACTGTGGCTTTGGTGTATAAAGACTATAAAGCCCTGTATTAATTCCTGAATATAACCCTACCGGTGACATATGTTTTTTTAGCTAGCGTTCGTGAGAAACGACACAAAGACTGTTTTTCTCAGAAGTAATTTAAACGGCGCCTACGAGGCGGGATGCTGGGATGTTATTTGAATTCGAAATAAAATTTGAATATAATATGTAATATATAAGAATTATTTAAATTAATTATCAACCCCCGGTTGTCGGATTTCAATTTGGCCTTCATTCAATTGGATATTGGGACAATACCATCTTTAATAATTATTTATATTATCCTTACTGCTCTAAGATATTATCTTATTAGCAGGGGTGTATTAATTAAAAAAACAAAAATCATGCTTTGTGAAGAACTCGTGTTATCCCACTTAAATTATGGGGATGTAGTATTTGGGCCTGGACTTTTGAAAAGGGATCAATTAAGATTACAGCGAGTACAAAATTGTTGTATTCGGCTTATTTATAGTTTGAGAAGGGGCACACCAACTTCAAAATATTTAAAGGAATTGGAAGTGGTTAAATTTAGCAGAACGACGAGTTTTACATGAATGCTTACTTTATAACAAAATTATAGTTACTGAAACACCAGCTTATTTATATAGTAAAATTCGATTCATAACGGACGTCCATAATTTAAATTTAAGGAATAGAGGTTGTCTAACTATGCCAAAACATAAATCAGTTTTGTTTGAAAGCTGCTTTTCTTATAACATTGATAAGTTGTACAACTGGTTACCCGATGACTTGAAATTATTCACAGATCATATATTATTTAAGTATAAATTAAAAAATGTAATGCTAGATAAAAAATTACTAATAAACTCTGTAGGTCGATAGTTATAGTTTTTAGATAAATTTAAATTTTATATTTGTTTTTATTATATTAGTATTATTGTAATGTTATTATTGATATACTTACTGGTTCATACTCATCTGGCTGATTTTTTTTTATTTTTTTATTTTTTAAGTTAAGATGTCAAGTTGTTTACGGTTTTGGGTTTTCAATATTTTTTTCTCTCATATTCGTAAAGCCATATTGTGCGCTAGATTGAATAATTATTAAGTGAACATGCAGGGCACATCTATACATCGAAATATGTATAGGTATGTCTATCATAATACTGGTCGAGTGGAAGAGCAAAACTCTGATTTTTATTAGAGATTTTGAACTCTGCCATTTGGCAAACTATTTGTATTTATATATTTTTTTTCCTTCTTTGTATTAGGTACTTAGTTTGGCCAATAAAAGCATTTATTATTATTATTATATGTTATTTATATAATATAACCAAATAATACAATGCGAATGTGAATTCATGGAAATATAATAAATCACAGCCAATGTCATTTGACTTTGTCTGTAAAATGTCGAATAAAATGTCAGTAAAAGGGACAAAATTTAAATCAAAGTTTTGTTTGAGCCAACGCAAATATACCCTTTAGCGGCAGTAACAGTTTCAGCATCTCATGTTTCTTTATTATCCCAAACGTCTTGAAAAAAACGTATCAAAGAATCACGGTATTGAAACACTGTTTGCACTAAACGTCCATTGTAGTTCCATCGCGTCGGAGCAACCTTTGGAAACCTTTTTTGAACGTGAATGTCCAAAGCGTGAGTTCTTTTCAATGACTTTGAAAAGAAGGAAGCCAAACCACTAAGCGTCGAAAAGAAAACTTTGCAATCTTTAATATTATTCATGGTTCGCGATAAAACCAAATTAAGTCCATGTGCTATATAGTGAACGAAAATTGCATGTTTAAACTTCTCTTTTACTTAAGGTTAAAGGCCTCCTAAATGGCCAGCATCATCGTAGCTCTGGACAGCAAGCTTAGAACCACATTCTAAACTTGAAGTAATGTTACAAACAATTTTAAACACTGCATCTGCAGTTCGTTTGCTAGTGACGTCCAAAAATCCTAAGAATCGCTCTTGAGGAATGCCATCCAATACATGTCGCACAACAATGGATAATTAACTTAAGTTTGCTACATCTGTGGTTTCATCAAGCGCAATTGATACGAAAGGTGCTTTTTTAATTTCACTTTTAATGTGATCCATCACAACGTCGGCGGTGCATTTAATTAAATCATTTTGGATTCTGTTTTGGGTACCTCGGAAAGTCGTCGAATCAATAATATTATTTTTTAGGGTATCATCGTATTTTGCTAAAAAACTTAGAAGGTCCATGTAATTTCCTCGATTGGAAGATCCACTTGCTTCATTGTGATCCCTAAAACTTAGTTCATGCTTTCCCAGCCCAGCAAACACAAACATGTAACTTTTATGTATCATTTACATGTACTAGTTCCGTGTTACATAACAAAGTAACTTACATGTTACATAATAACTCACGTGATTACTGTGAAAAATGACCTAATTTTGTTATATAGCAGGTTTCTTATATATGATGTAATGTGTTAAGTACATGTAAGGAACAATGTTATATATCAAAAGACATGTAACATTTATATTACCATTGTAACATTTAATATACGCTTCATTATTACAGAACATATACATTACTTTTTTCATGTAACATGAATATTATAAATGTTATATAAATGAAGGTATGTAAATGTGTCGTCTCAAAATGTAGGTATTAGTTATACAGTATGTCTACTTAAGTTGGAACCAAATGGAAAACTTTTTTATTATTGGTGTTGTGAAAAAATGTATTCTTGATAAAAAGTTCTGCATGGTCCAAAACTTAAAATGCAATCATCAGATATTAATTTATTTAAGCTGTATACGAGGTTTGTCTAAAAATATGAATTTTACTCAAGAGTAAAGTACCTTTATTTTTTACAATACAGAAGAACATTATAAAGTAAAGTTATTTTGAATTAAAAGTTATATTCAAATATACAATTACAGTCATTTAGCATGAAAATCATGGGCGAAGTTAAGGGGGGCTTGGGGGGGCTAAGCCCCCCCAAAAACCAAATTAGCCCCCCCAAAAATAATTCGAACATTTATCGCACATCCACCCAAACATTTCAGATTTCAGAACAGAAATTAAAAAATAAAAAGGATCGTGCCATTTGATTGATTCTGCAATTTTACATTTAGTTTAGGAGGCAGTGAATTTTTTTCGTATTCATTTTTCCATTGGGTGTATATGAAAAATAAACTGTTCTCTTAGTGACAAAAACAAAATTTTTGAGTCTGACACTTATTTTCCCAGTCATAACTATTTTACATTTACTAAACTAGAACATAAAGCTTATAAAAATAGCAGTTTGGATTATCTCAGATAGTGGAAAGTGAGTGTGGCAGAAAATTGAGCATATAAATTGATACAATCATGAACTGTTTATAATAATAAGTCTGGCTGATTTACGAAATTGGCTAATGAGTCTGGTAATATCTTCTAAATGGAAAAAATATAATATTTTTGCCTTTATTTTCCCGGGTTTGAAAATTTGTCACGTGATAGATTAAATGATAATTTTACACCTCCATTTTATAGCCAATCAACTGCTGTTATTTTAAAACACTTTCATGACAACCAGAAAAATTTCCGGAAATTTTTCTTTTGGTGGGTACCCTGAACGAAATTATACTAAAAATGTTTTTGACAGTTGAGCAGCTCTTTCATGCATATAAAAAAATTGCCATTTTAGTGGTTAATATTTTATTTAATACCAATTATAACTAGGTAGAAATACACTACATTTATTTTATGTAAATTAATAATTAAGTTTTTCGCGTCAACTAAACGACTTGAAATATGACAAATGGTCATGGTATGGCCACAGCATATAAAACATATGTTTTATATTCTGTGGTATGGCTACCTTTGAAAATTTGATTTTAGTCGTTTTAATGCATGTCTGTCAAGTTTTAAAATTTGGATATTTTGGTGTAAAACTTTCTTACCCAATACCAAACGTGCCTAAATTATTATCTGTAAATTTTTGCACACTCACGCATATTTTAAGAACATTATCCATCTACTTAAAATAAATTTCAAAATATTCGTAAGTGAAAATACACGTCTGGCTGACAATTACAATTACGGAGGCCTGCCAGACTCACAAGTAGTGTCCGACCGAAGGTTCGGTTACGGTTTCGGCCAACTTTGGCTTTAAATAATAGTTTCGATTACAGTTTCGGTTTCGGCGGAAAACTGGCCGAAACTGCAGCCGACAGCGAAACTACTTTTAAAAGTTTTCGTATCACAATTGGTTGTGTCCGGCACAATGGCGACTGTGCCGGGTGCCGTTCCTACACAGTGCACGTACACACAAACTTCCCTGCTTTGTTTCAAGTGAACATGTCAATAAATTTATTAATGGCTTCTTTTGATCACATAAATAAACAGGTAATAAGTAAATGTAGCTAAAATTTATAATACGAGTTAATTAGTCTAAAACAAGGATTACAATGAGATATTGCAAATTTCAATAAGAGATTGCCTTAAAAGAAAGTTCTTGTTTCTGTTTCGGCCGAAACTAAGAAAGGAGCCGAAATTTGGTTTCTGTTTCGGTTATAAAACCGTATTTCAGTCGGACCTGACAAGCCAGGTAGTTAAACGAGGAGAGGAATAGTAATCGAACGTGCCGAATTTAGCGCGCCTGACGGTCATTAGACGAGTCTGGCAAGGCTTTCGGGGTGTTCCACATTAGCCAGATTGTATTTTAAGCTGTTATCATAATATACATTTTTCTAGTAGCGAGAACACTTGTAACAGGGATCCTTACTGGACATTGCCAACTAAAATGACACCTTAGTAAACTGAGAGTAGTAGAAGATAGTGCAGATTTTGTAAGGAGGAGGAAAACATCTTCATTCACATTCTAACTAAATGTGTAGCACTTCAGAATCCAAGGGCACTATACCTAGGAGCATATCAAATAGAAGAGGGAGATTTACCTAACTTATATTTTATCCTTCTTAGTTATGTAACAGGAGGGAACATGTTACCGAATGGTTTGCTGGGAGGAAACAAGTTACATCTATTAATCGTTGTAAGACGTCCCTATTTTTTTTACACTTTTATTGTGAATTTTGTTGCTTATTTTTAAATGATTGTCCAAACTATGTTTAATGCGATAGGCCTAGAATGTTTTTTCTTTAATTGTAGCACTTATATGAGATTTGTTATTTACATGTCGTTTTACACTTTTGTGAAAATTATTCAAGTCTGTAATACCGACTGAGTTCCAATGTGTTTTTCGACTATATTAAAAAGTAAGCAAGGCCAGCAAAACAATTTCTTCAAAGTTTTGCAGCCGGTTAACCATTCATACTTTTCATAGAACCCTACGTGAAAATGCCTGGTAAATTTATTTACTGACTTTTTTACTTTCGTCTCTAAATTGATAGGAACTTTTAGTCTACTAGAATTATTAATGTCCGTTTTATATTCAAAATTTCTACTTGAAAATCCTGTTTTCAATAAAGAGCACACAATACAGACACAATTTACCACATTATCATTGTTCACAGGCACAGTGCACAGTTCCTCCATTTTACAAAAAGAAAAACAACTACAAAAAACAAACCGAAATCTATCTGAAGTCTACGATTTTCCTCACACGTCGATTCGCGGTGCGAATTGCAATATGCGTAAGGCGACGTAAAAATCGCTGCCTCTCGACTGACTATTGTCGCGGTAAATCCGGGTCAATAACACTAAGCGAAATCAATTGGAAGATAAGCCGGCTTTTTTAAGACGCGCTTCCGCCGACGGACTCGAAGTACCTATATGGTGTGTGCGTTTACAAAATTAATTTTTTCATGGGTGGTGTGTGCGTTTACGCATTACACCAATGAATTGTTAGTACATTTACGAAGTTTACGTAATGTTTCAGAGAAAATATAGTACCTACCTAATTTAATATTAATTTCTATGTATTGTAAACTGAAAAATATTTATTTTTAAATCTCAAAGTGTAGGAAAGCGGTGCTTCCCCGCTTCCTTGGACCGCACGCCCCTGCTATGATCAACCTTATCCAAAACCTTAGGACTCTTTATATATAGATATATAGCATCCACTTGCTCTTGGTTATCCAAAACATGAACAGAAATATATTTATTTAAGCACAAGTTAATAACCATTCAATGATTATTGATAAAACTTTGATGATATTGTGAAATATTATACAGGAGATAGATAAATAAATGCAATTGTAAAGAAAAATAATAAAAAGTACACAATAATGACATTGGTTTATAATTTGCCGTTTGATTTCGTCATACTGTTAAATATTATATTGTACATACTATTGTTTCTTTACACAATTCACTACATTTTCAAGTTTTTTAATGCAAAAAAAATAAATATTTGTTTCATAAGTTATTTCACAGAATATATCTAAAGGTCTAGTTTAACAATATACAGGTCTTAATATAATGTCACCAGCGTGTTACATAGAAAGAGTTTGTTGGTAATTATCTTTCTTCAGCAAAGATTTCATCATGGCTGGAGTAACAATGAACTTGTAATATGACTAGTGAAGGATACAATACACATTGCTCAATTTTTATAGGCTATATAAATCTAAGGAGTTCATTACAATGAATAATGTACCGTTGTAAAATTACTTGGTTATAACTAAATCACAATGGCATATATTAAGTAGGCTGTACATAAATAATTAAAATAAATACAAGTAACCTATAAACGGTTGTATATGGGCAAATAAAATAAGACAACCATATTCTGAAAAAAATATCAACAGAAGAAAAAGTTCTATCAAGGTAGTAATAGTGTCCATTTTTCGAATAAACCCCCATCATATTGGGGGTCAAAATTTTTTCAAGATGCTGTATCTAGACTTTCTGAGAGCTACGAATGCAATTAATAAACCAATATCATGATGTTTTGTCTATTTAGTTTATTTCACTAGTTTAATTTAATAAGTAAAAACCAATAAAGCAAATTTAATAATTGAAACTATTGTAGAGAATTAAAATTCCTTTCAAATAAGCTATCAGTCGATCCCTATAGCCATTAAAGGTTTTCAAGTGGGTAGCTATCTTGTGCAAGGGGTTGAAATTAGTATAAATGTTTTGTTGCAAAAATATATTTTATCAGAAATAAAAATCGACCATTTTCTCGAATATTTTATTGTACAGAAGTTAATAATAATTTACGTTCGCATTGTATGGTAGTGTACTAAAAATAAAATGTTGATATATACTTTATAAAATGAATTCAACATGACTATTTCCTTTTTTTAGCATAATAAAAGGCTTATATGAATTGTTAAAATTTTAACCTCGGGGAGCCATGGCTCTCTTCCTAGATCCGTCCTTGACGTAAAGGCTGGAACAAATTTGTTAAGTTAACAAGTATGTTTGTTTTTTATATGGGCAAAATATTTTGATATACGTATCGTATATTTTTTATGACGTCTTCGCCAGTTTTTTTTTTAATGGCACCTCCATTTTATGATAGTACCTTTTAAAACAATACATTTATTTGCGTATAAAGTATATCGAACTCACTGTATATCGAACTGAAAAGTGTGTCTTACTAAGTAATTAATTATATTATTTTTACCGTGGTTTGTATATTTGTTTTTTTTATAATCCACTTTTAAATGGGAATGTAAATTATTTCTTATTTAAATTAAGACTTAGGCGCATACCGTTTTAAAGATTCGTTGTTGTTTTATTTTAAAAAAAAATGACTGCGAATCTAATAATAAAATTTATGGATAAGTAAAAATCGACTGATTTTTAAAAAGTTAATTGTCTATGGATTTGTGAAAAAAATATTTTTGCTTCGTTGGTTAGCATCTTTCGTCTTCATATATTTTCTTTTTTACCAGGGGCGGATGGGACCCCTTGGACCGGCGCGGGAAGTCAATTATTAATAAATTAACCACAAATTATTTTATAATAACTAATAAATAAAAAACAAACTATATTTTTACATAAAAAACACATAAACATAAATAAACATAAATAAACATAAAAAAAACATAAATAAACATAAATAAACATAAATAAACATAAATAAACATAAATAAACATAAATAAACATAAATAAACATAAATAAACATAAATAAACATAAATAAACATAAATAAACATAAATAAACATAAATAAACATAAATAAACATAAATAAACATAAATAAACATAAATAAACATAAATAAACATAAATAAACATAAATAAACATAAATAAACATAAATAAACATAAATAAACATAAATAAACATAAATAAACATAAATAAACATAAATAAACATAAATAAACATAAATAAACATAAATAAACATAAATAAACATAAATAAACATAAATAAACATAAATAAACATAAATAAACATAAATAAACATAAATAAACATAAATAAACATAAATAAACATAAATAAACATAAATAAACATAAATAAACATAAATAAACATAAATAAACATAAATAAACATAAATAAACATAAATAAACATAAATAAACATAAATAAACATAAATAAACATAAATAAACATAAATAAACATAAATAAACATAAATAAACATAAATAAACATAAATAAACATAAATAAACATAAATAAACATAAATAAACATAAATAAACATAAATAAACATAAATAAACATAAATAAACATAAATAAACATAAATAAACATAAATAAACATAAATAAACATAAATAAACATAAATAAACATAAATAAACATAAATAAACATAAATAAACATAAATAAACATAAATAAACATAAATAAACATAAATAAACATAAATAAACATAAGTAAACATAAATAAACATAAATAAACATAAATAAACATAAATAAACATAAACACAAATAAAATGGAACTCCTAATTTTGTTAGGGAACTTCTAATCTAAAGTTTTGCAGTCAAAATAACAATTTGAGAATGAAATATTGGTTCAGGGCCGTAGCCAGAGAGGGACATATGGGGTAATACCCTACCTTAAAAATAGCCAGTGACATTACGCCATCTCTTTTTATTTATCTGTGCACTTTTTTGCTTTGTAATCTTTTACTTATTATGAATTATGTAAATTAAATTATTTGACAGGACAAGAAAAGGTCCTTTACATAACAGTGTGATAGTAACATTAACATTGTGAGAATAACATTATTGTTTATATTAAAATTGTAAGATAAACGATATAAGATAAGATTAACATATCAGCACTTCAGTGGTAAGGTGTATTATTAAGTCACCAAATCTACATTTGTCAGGTTAGTTTTAGTTTATTTTCAAAATCGTTTATTACATACAGGGTGAGGCATCGAAAACGAAACAGATCGCATATCTTAAAGACATATTTTTTTTGGAGAAAATGCAAAAAGAGGTCAATTTTTATTTTAAAGGGACACCTTTGGATCATATCCCCAACTATCCTACATCCCTCCCCGCCTCTCTGTTACTATTACCAATGAAATTGAAATAGGGAAAGTACTACGTGTGACACATCATTGAAAAGGTAATTTTATAAGAAATTTGACTGTGACAGTTTATTACGTAACTTTTGATTTTGGCGCCATCTTGCGGGAAAAGTTTCCGTATTTTAAATAATGATACTTCATTTGAAAGTAAAACTCATTTAGTAGACAATTCATAATAAAAATAAAAAAAATAATAGAAAAGTGAACATAAAAATTAAATTGAAAAATTTAGGTCAACTCCCATAATTAAAAACTACATTACTTCAAAGTAAATGCTCAAAGTGTTGTCCATTAACTTCCATACACGAATATAAATTATTCTCAAATCTTTGTCTGACGTTTTGGAGCATTTCTGGAGTTATTAGACGACATTCGGTAATAATACGTTCACGTAACTCTTCTAAGGAACCTGGCTGAGTGGCGTATATTTTACTTTTCAGATATCCCCATAAAAAGTAATCTAAGGGGGACAGACAAGGAGATCGTGGGGGCTATTCAATAAATCCTCTTCGTCCAATCCAATGTCTAGGAAAGTTTTCATTTAAGTACTGACGAACTGCTGCAGCAAAATGTGGAGGAGCCCCGTCCTGTTGAAATATTAGGTGATCTTCAAGGTATCGGTTATCATCTTCTATTAATTCTGTGGTTCAATGGTGTTTTCGAGTAATTCCAAATACATATCCCCAGTTAAAGTACCTGGTGAAAATAATGGACCAACAATACAATCGCCAAATATTCCAGTCCAAACGTTTAACTTTTCTGGGTGTTGAGTATGCGTTTCATGAAATACTCTTGGATTGGAATCTGACCAGTATCAAAAATTATGTCGATTGACAGTCCCGTTAACATAAAAACTGCATTCATCTGAAAAACAAATGTTATAAAGAAAATGTGGATCTTGTATAGCATGCTCGCTCATGATTTCACAAAATTGCAAGCGGCTATCAAAATCGTCTCGTTAAGTTCCTGAACTAAATGAATTTTATAGGGATGGAATTTATTGGCTTTCAAAATTCTCCTGACGGTACGGTCACTTACTCCAGATAATTCTGCAAGCTTTCTTGTACTAAGAGTTGGATCTGCAACAACTTGTCCTAAAACGGCTACCTCTACGGCTTCGTTTCTTACTGGATTTTGAATCTGCCGTTTCTTATTTTGAACAGATCCTGTTTGTCGAAATTTTGAAATAAGTTCCAAAACGTACTTACGTTTAACCTGTTTGTTTGAGTGTCGCTCATTGAAAATTGTACAGGCAGTGTTAGCACATTCGTTATTTTTTAAATAACATTCAACAATTTCTACTCTCTCCTGAATAGAATAAACCATTTTATGTTTTACTCGCTAATAGACTTGACAATGACGCTAAACTAAAAAAACAGACCTGGTAGTTATGGAAATAAAAAACTTATTTTACGAAAACATAGGCATAGTAAGTTCAATTTTATTCCAAAGGTAATTATGCATTAAATTTTTAAATTTGGCTTTCACATGTCACACAGTCAAATTCCTTATAAAATTACCTTTTCAATGATGTGTCACACTTTCCCTATTTCAATTTCATTGGTAATAGTAACAGAGGGGCGGGGAGGGATGTAGGATTGTTGAGGATATGATCAAAAGATGTCCCGTTTGAAATAAAAATCAACCTCTTTTTGCATTTTCTCCAAAAAAAATGTGTCTTCAAGATATGCGATCGGTTTCGTTTTCGGTGCCTCACCCTGTATATACAACATTTTTAATCAATATTATAAACACATAGTTGCAGATGGATTTCTTCCTGACGACTGCTGAAAGTACATTTGTCAGGAGAGGCATTTTAAAGTTGACTTATTGTTTTAACAAAAAATCTGATGTGTCCAACACATGACTTTCCTATCTAGTTATTA
>OV651824.1:4583910-4906410 GCA_927349885.1 Psylliodes chrysocephalus | reverse complement strand
AATCCGCAAGTGGAGAAAACTCTTTTCTCTAAAAAATGATGTGATTTTGATATAGAAATGCGAATCAGCCCTAAAGAAGGTAAAAATAGTTCCATCCGGAAAGCTTATGGCGTCGGTATTTTGGGATGCGAAAGACATTATTTTTATTGACCATTTTAAAAAGGATAAAACAATAAATGGACAATAATATGCTGACTTGCTTTTTGATCAGCTGCAACCGAAAATATTGGAGAAAAGACAAGTTTTATTCCATCAGAACAATGCGCAATGTCAAAAGTCTATTATAGTAATGGCACAGAATAACCTACCTATTGTAATGGCTACACTTGATGTACTGGGGTTTGAATTAATTACTGCCGCATGCACCCTATTCGCCAAACTTAGCCCTTTCGAATTTCAGTTTCTTTCCAAACAACAAAATTTCACGCAGACAAAAATATATGTCCAATTTTGAAGTCATTGCCACCACAAACGTTTATCTTAGAGTGCTGGATGAATCGGCCTACAGGAGCGGTAAAATGTAAAAAATTACAAAATCCTCGACTGCGCCAATTGGCGTCGGTAGGACCGGTGCCTTTCGGCGCTTGGACCAGCACCTACCGGCGTTTGTAGGACCGGCGCACCGAGAAATCTCCCGGGGGATTCATCCGCCCCTGGCCCTGTTGATTACTGGTTGATTCTTATAAGTAACATTTTTGTACTCGGACAATCACGACTCCTGCCGAGCGACAATTCTAGTAAATATTTCTGGAAGCACGTTCCATGTGCGTTGACTGTGGTGAGGCTCTTGGCAACGAGCACGAATTATAAATTTGCTAGTAATGCAGATGTCTTTTAATTTCAATTTAGGATAACATCAAAAAACTGTTAGTAATGAAAATTTGTAATTTTGTACGCATAATCGATATTTTCTCAAGAATTGCGAAAAATATTCGAATTAAGTATAAAGTTACAAACTATGAACTATAGAATTATATTTTGAAAAAGAAATGTTATTAAGCAGAAGGTATTAAGTAAACGTACATAAAGAACATATATTTTATATTGCAACACTCTCTCGTCGCCGGTTTTTTCTACTCAATTATTCCTGTAATTCTAGAAAAATAAAGAGGCAGAGACCAGAGTCAGACGAACGCAAAGATATGAGATACCACATCCTCATAACGGAACAATGCAACTTGACATGAAACATTACGTTTTTGTGGATATGGGCGCTTTTGGCATGTATCTACATTTATAATTTACAGACTTACATTAATAAATAGATTAATAAATTATGGCTTTTTAAATTCTTTTGAAACTTCAAATCGTTAAAAATAAAAAAGGGGCGGTGATCATTGGTACTAAGACCGGCGACTGTCGATGCTATGACCAGAGCTTTTCATCGCTAGGACCGGCGTACTGGGAAATCTCCTGGTTTCCCGGTGGGCCCATCCGTCCCTATTTTTTATCACCTTGCTTTATTAGTTTCACTTCAAGACTCTAAGGGGTCACTGAACTGTGACAGAAACCATTTCCAACCGAGAGCGGTAACATATTCTATGTATAATGTTCTTTTTAATTCTCTTATTTTTAAGTTAATTGAGTTTGATAAACAGGAGATCAAAAGTAATAGTAGCCATATGACTAGAGATTACTTAAGAAGATGGTAGAAAAAGTCCTTTTTGCCTCGAAAAGTTAATACTGTTCGAACTTTTTTACCACCTCCCTAAATAAACAGTGGATATTAGTCAAAGTTCGAACCAACCCCTTTTCCGATGATATATAGCTGTAAAGGTAGAAGGATCTGAAGAAAGAAATAGAGAAGGCAAAACCAATTTCTCACCAAACCTCATTTATTGTTCAATCACAATTCTTAAAAAAATATATTACTCGAAGCATAGTTTGTTAAAATTATCTGATTCCAGCTCAAAAATGTGAAAATTATCTTTTTCCGATACATTAATAGCACCCAGTTTTTTGTAAAAATTGACCGCAGGATTCCATTGTAGCACGAAAAATAAGGCAACTTTACAACCAAGCTCATATCCTTTTTTCATGGTAGTGATAAATAATTGTTTGCCAATTCCACTTCCCCTAAAAAGAAAATGTGCTTGCATTAATTAATTATTAGAAGTAATTTTGTAGTAGTTGATGAACAGGGGCGTGCCGAGTTTCTTAGGGACCTACCCGCAATTTCTTGGCTCCCAAAGATTCATAAAAAATAATACTTCGGCTAACAAAAAACAGATAAAAACTAAAAAAAAAAAACCAAATGATATATGATATATTTAGGTCAATAAGACTAATAAACACAAAACAAAAATTAACCAAATATCAAAAATAATAACCATGCGTTAAATTATACGATGTCTCAAGAGTGGCTTAAAGAAGAATGGAAAGAGCTGGGATAAGATTAAAATATGTACTTACGCCGACGAGAGTCGGAATCTGATTGACTTTAAATCTAGGTACCAGTTCGGATGTAGATAGCAGAGCTGGGGAGGATTCGAATCACATAAAATTCGAATCACATAAAATTCGAATCCTTTTTGAGGATCCGCGAGCGGTATTCGAAAACTTAAGCAAAAAAGGATCCGTGATCCGGATTCGCCAAAGAAATTCTTAAGGATTCATATTCGAATCACCAATATTAGTTTCAGATCCTTTTAGAGACATAGGGGTCTGGGGTCTATTCTGTAGCAATTCCTTTATAAATAACGGCCTTTAAAAATATTGGCGGCCTATAAAAATATGTTCGTATTCGTTAATTTACTTCTGTCATTATTTAAACAGATTTCTTTAAGATAGTCCTCTAATGTATTTTAAAGATCCGTTTAAATAATGACAGAAGTAAAGAAGAATAGACCCCTGAGACTGAATACCGATTGTTAATATTTAGAAGATGCCAATAAAGGCATCAGAGCACCTAGACAATTTTGAGTTGAAACCTGAGTCATATTTTTGAACTATTTTTATACCCTAGTCAAAAATTTTACGCTCCTCGTTTTTTACAAAAATGAAGGTTCTCTGCTAGCTTCGAACGAAGCCAGCAGAGCACCTCGGTTTTTTAAATCTTTTTTTCTAAAAACAACCACATCGCATTTTTAGACTATTTTTAGGCTCTTAAAATATTTGTAAAACTTTACTAAAAATTGCTATCTATATATCGCCGTTCCGGTAAAACAATGACGCAAGTGCAAAATTGTGACATTTTGATTTTAACATGTCATTAGTTTCCAAATTAGTCTCTCTATACGGTATAACAACGGCGAAATTTTTTATCCACTCCCGGCCATCTAAATGTTAGTTACTTCAATTTTCAAATATTAATGTTTGCCCCTCCACTTTTGAAAAACAATGACATATGAATCAGTTGTGTCTGCAAATTTAAGGGAGACATTACTTAGTCTATGGTTAAATGTTGTATTTGCTATTTAGGACAAGTTCTTTGTGATTTATGTGCTCAAATTTGGAAGTAATAATATTCGTTTTTCGTCTCTCCTGAAAAATTTATAATTTTGCATTTGCGTCGTTGTTTTACCGGAACAGCGATATATAAAATTGTTTGTCCTGACTGACTGACTGACTGACTTTTTTATTCGTTTTTTCAGGGAAACTGACACAACTAAAATCACACAAAAAAACTACCACATTTCAATTACCGATCTGACTAGCAGCCGAAATTGACTTATAATGTTTGAACAAACAAGGAGAGGTCACGTAAATTCATTAAATGACATAACGTTTAATACTACGGCCTGGACATCGGTCATGGCCTCGTTTGGGGCCATAGCAGCTAGAAATACTTCCTGGAGACATCTAAGAAGATACTCTACTGCATATATAGTGTTAAATGTTATTATATAGATGATACTGTAAATATGTAAATAAAGAATTTTGAAAGTAAAAAGTAAGTAGTCCAACATGCACAAGTAAAAATATAGAATTTCCACAAGTCTCATGTTGCTTGTAGATTTAACGTGCTTGTGAAAATATTACCAAACACACGTTCCAGTATACTTGTGTAATAAATTTGTGCACGTATATCGTTCAACTATACTGCTACGTCTATACATGGGGGCCTTAACATAACATTGTTTGGCTTCCGACCTTTTTACATAAACAGTCTTAATTCTATCACCAATAGTGGACCTAGGTACACCATAATATTCAGCAGCTTGCTATATGGTTTTCTTGAGGGTTTACACCTCACGGATGGCATTCTCTAAAATTTCTGATTTTTATTTTTTTCGTGCAACAAAATTGAACTAAAATAAGCAGTTCAGTTGAGTACAACTTACTTTTCAGTATCTATTGAATTAAGAAACTTTAAATATATATAAAACGTAAAATTGATCGCGACGTGCGACCACTACAACAAGCGGAAAACATTTGGATAACGTAGCGTCCTATACAACAGTGACTCCAGGAGAACGGTATAGACAAACAATGCTGTTAAATAGGGAGAAATAGAATACCGTTATCTCATTTTATGGTAGAGTTGTAAACATGAGTCCAGAGATATAACCATTCATTGATAAAATATAATATTCACGATGCCAAGATTAATTCGACAATCAATACGCTCTATATCTAGGTCCGCGGCGAGGAGACGAAAGGTGATAAGTAAGAGAGGGGATAAAGAGAAGAATTTTACAAAGATACAACTTTATTTTATCAATGAATAAATGTGCGCTTATAATAAACAACGTAGATATATATGCCACTTCCAACTTACGATTACTAGGTTTTGGAATTTATTGAAAATTTAGTGAAAATACATCTAATTTAGTTAAATTTGATATAACTAATGATTCAAAATTTTTTGGGTTTAGTTGCAATAAAATAGGTTGAATTATTTTAGCTTTTTTAATATAAGTAAACTAAACGAGAATAATAAAATAGGCATATGACAACAACGGATATTATACCCTTCGGTGTCCCTTATAATATGTCTTATTCAGGACCGCACGATATTTGTTAGTAGTTACCTCTATATGCGTTTAATCACGGCTGTCAGACATGCGAATCGCGAGTTACTCTCTTTAAGCCACTCACGTCCAAATTTAATTAAATCATATCATATTTATTTTGTTTGATGTGTTGGTTAGCAAAGGGCTCTTTCAGACACAACGGTTTTGTTCATACGGAGACAACTTGTACGAATTTTGTTCGTGTCTTGGTAGAATTCACATTCGACGGTTTTCTTTTCCGTGAACCGTCTTTGGCTATTGTATTTTATGTCAGTTGGTTATCGACATGAATCGAAAGCGCACCGTTGCCATGTGGCTTTTGTACCGTCATATAGAAAAGTATTGGAAACCACCAGGGGGGATATCGCGCATGGTGTCATGGCGGTACTGACGTCATGTGTAGAGTTAATAGAGTTGGCGCGAAGTAAATATAATATGACACATGCACGTTGCTGTAGTTTGTAAGTCGTTTATAGTAATTTATAACATTTTAGGCTGATATTTGTATTATTATATTGTAAACTGTGTTCCTTCTAAGTGATGTAAGTGAAGTACATCAAAAAAATGCGGTACGCAATTTACGGATCTAACAGTGACAATAAAAACAAAGGACTTAAAGAGAACGTAGTTGGACAGTAAGAGGTTAGTCAGAAGAGGCCCAAGGGCCACTACCGTGGGGGTCCCAGGTGACCACGTCCTTCCTGTATTAAAATTGTTATATTCCATGAACCTTTAAAAAAAATATGCTAAAAAGAGAATTGTTACAGGCAATGGTACCCCTCCCCGAAAATTCGAACTGGAACCACCATTTCAGTGGCCTGTGGACGTGCAGATAAATTTAAATAAGAATATTGTCATGTGTGTTCCAAGCACGTTTAACCTTCCAATTATAAGAGGGACCTCAAAGCAGAACTTCACGTTGGTTCATTCGCAACTCGGGACTTCTTAACTAGAGACTCTTCCCTTTGGTTGAAAATTTCTTAATATATAGCAAAGGTGAAATTGTATATGTCGCAAAAAAACATTTTTACATGTACTTGATCGAAGAGTTAAAAACCTGTCAGTGACTATGTCCTGGAAAAATACAGTGACATTTTATTTTACTTTTGTATATACACCCACCATGTAGCAGTTATTTGTATTTGTTACATTATTTTTATGTTCTGAGTTACATGTATAAGTAGTTGTGATTGTTTTAGTATCGTACCTATACATAAATCTCATCTTTTCCATAAATAAGTAGTTAACTATATTCAATTGGGAAATATAATGCAGGTAAATGAGTCAACTGTTGCGAATCCTAATCAGTTAAATATTTCCGGTGTCCCCAGATGCGAAATTTTTACCCAGGATCCTAAGCTGACAAGTTCCGAGTTGTGAATATACCTTTCTCATTATCCTGAATATAAAAACTATTCCTTAGAATCCGAATGTTCTCTAAAATTGAAAACCTGCATTCGAATTTGTATATCAAAAATAAATCAATAAAAAGAAAAAAACTGTTACTTACAATAAATATTTCTTTTATATATTTGTATATATTTGCATTTTTTATTTTCCTTTATAGCTCTTTCCCATAATATCTTTAGATATTTCAACTAATTCATGAAATACTACCCTTTAATATTCACGAAATTTCCGTAAATAACATATATTTCCGAAGTTTATAGGAAACACTTAAATGCTTGTTTGAAATCAAGGTTCTAAGCTAAATCATTCTAGAATTACCTATAATTAAGTACCTATAATTAGTTCTCCAACTTCAAATATTTTATGTTCTGTCAATTTGATACATACCTTTGCTGGGGTCTCACATAGAGATCAATTAGGTGAAACATGCTTCCTTCATAAGTAGAATAAGTTTGGCAATAAGCAGAATATCCAACCAAAGATCCATTGGGTGTTTGTGCTACAAAACAATTAAAGGCTTTTTCAGAGTAATTTTTTTGAAACGTTTCTTGATCTATCATCAGGTTTAGGGGTAATTTCACGTAATCCATAAGCTCCTATATTGAATAAAAACATCAGTAGGTAGGTATTGTTAATTAAACTGTTTAAAAATGTAGCATATTTACCTTTACCATTTGAAATACTTCTGGTATATCTGCCAGTTCCGCAAGTCTAATGGTTACAATGGATTCCTTTTCAGCCGTTGACATTTTTTTTGTTTCTTTTCTATGGATTTAATATAAATATGATTATTTGAAAGTGTTTGTGGAAATAACATTTATTCATTTATCTCAAACTTTTCAATATAAAATATTATGTATACAAATATTTTACTTTTTTTAGCTTTAAAGCTTCTTTTAGCTTTAAAATATATATAATTAATTTGACTTTGAAATAGAACAAACTCATCTTTCATAGATCTAAGCAAACATCCAAATATATATATATATATATATATATATATATTGATATGGATATGAGTTTGATAGTCAGGATTTTGTTTATATTGATTATAGTGTGATATATTTTTTATGTTTAACTTGATAATTTTTTTTTTTTTTTTAAATAATTATTACTCAACCATATCATTAGTTATACGAATTTACCTTTATTAATTTCTTATTGCTCCGGCTATTACTCTTATCATCTCACGGGTCTTGGATTCTGGCGCTATTCCTTGTTAATATGAATCTTTTTTTTTTATTTAATAAGTTACCTTTCTCGATTAGAGTGTTATTTTCCCAATTAATCAATAAAATATTCCTTTTACAAAAATATTAGTTTCATTTTATTTACAAACCAAATCATTTCAACATTTTGATATAAATAGGAACAAGAAAATTATTTATAATCAATTTTGTGGATAGAAAATGGCGGACACGCCATCTATTGGAGGATATTACAGTATGCTGTGCTCTGGAGTTGAATCACTTTATTTAAGTAAAATTAAGACTAGCTTTCTGTAATTACCCTTCCTAAAATATTTGTAAAGAGCTCTATACATCTAACCTAAATTTAAAAAAATTATTTACACCAATGCAGGATACAGAACGTAACAAAATGTTTATTGTGTTTGAAAACCGAAAGTCAATTAATAAACTGTTCAAAAAAACTTTTAAAAGTAAGTAGCTTGCAATATCGTTTTTAATCAACTTGTTTAAATTATTTTACTCACTAAAACCTCAGTTCTTTCCTAGTTAAAGTTATTTTGATTCCAGGAATTGGAAATATACTCCTCAACATGGACGAAATGGCTGATTCCCACAGAATCGTCGGTCTGCTTGGTGACCGGAGTTCGATACACGATTTGCTCCTTCTAGTTAACGGTAGGTAATTTTTTTACTCACCCAGGATGTACATAATAAAATTTGAAAGAATATTTTATTATTTTTAGGTTGTAATTTGCTTAAAATATATCAAGAATTCCAATTTTAATTTCAAAAAAAATCTCAAACGTTTGTCAAAAACTCCATCTCAAAATCAACAACCCCTTAGTTACCCCTTGGATACCAATCATCCAAAAAAAAAAAAAAAGTAAAGGTAGGTTCATATATGTTTTTTTTTTATGTTATTGAGATACTCTTTGTGGTCATTGCAATGTGATTTTTTTTTAATTATGTTTACTTTTTAGTGATTTTTTTTTTAAGTGAACCTTTATTGTTTAATCATTATTTAATATTTTTTTTATCACTTATGACAGCTAATGTTTCTTTTTACTTACAAAGTTACTGTACTAATTGTCACAGTGTACAGTTCGTCCCAAATTAGAATTTACTTTTGTTATTTCATTTCAACATTCCCTAAAATTTGTTGAATCTTTTATTTTTCAGAAGAAACAAGAAAAGTTCAACGAATTTTATAATCATTAATTATTAATTATTTTAATATTCCCTTTCTTTTTTGTTAATGATAGGTAACCATAATATTAAAGATATCTATTTTTTTTTTAGTTTGTGTCTTCATAGAATTTATGCAACTGTTGTATATTGAAAATGCCCCTGATTTTTCCTGTTACTGGATGTGTCAGTTCGTAGCTGTTCACCCCATCTTTAGTTGTAATTCGATATGGACCTGTGTATGGTAATTGGAGCTTTGTACACGAGTCATTTCGTCGATTGGGAACTCTTAGTGCTTTCAAAATGACTAGATCACCATACTTAAAGGTAATCCTTTTCCTTTGTTTATTTAAATGCTTATTTACATTTTTGGCTGCATTCTGCTCTAACTTTTGCTTTGCTTTTTGTAGGATATCCGTGTATTTTTCCTTGTTTTCTATCTCCCATGGCCTTATTGGATACTGATCTTTCAACAAGATTATAGGAGCTATTTCTGTCACTGTACTAGGTACGTGATTCATGTAGTTCTGTATTTTTATTAGGTTTCGTTCCCACAATTTTTGTTCTTCATGTACTAATATCCTCAAATGTTTTATGATTTCTTTTATAACTCTCTCCGCTGGGTTAGCACATGGGTGTCTTATGCTTGTAAAAATGGGATTGATTTTTGATTTCCTTAGCCATGTTTTTAAATTCGTGTTGTTGAAGTATGTTGCGTTATCCATTATGATATTTTCTGGAATACCTATATTTACAAAATATCTTGTTAAACATTCTTTGACGGTTTTTTTATTAGTTTTCTTACAGGAATATGTCATTACATATTTTGAGAAAATGTCGGTAATAACAAAAATATGTTTATTTCCTTCCTCACTGGGTATAAGATTAGAAATGAAATCCACTGCTATTATCTCTAGTGGTCTCTTAGCCACTATAGATTTTGGCATATTTTCACAGTGTCTATTTTTTTCTTTTGCAAATTGGCATAATTTGCAACATCTTATAATGTCTTTAGTTATTGTCAAATCATTTTTGCTAACATAGTTTTCTCGAAAAACTAGTAGAGTTTTCCTAGCTCCTATATGATTATATTTTTCATGTATATCACTTAGAATTATTTTCGCCAGAGTATTTGTTATGACAAATAATTCATTTTCACCGCTGTTTTTTATAAAGATGTTATTTTTCATAGTGCATTTTCTTTTTTCCTCTGTGGTTAGATTGTTTTGGTCTTCCTTTAATTTTTCTTCTGAATAAATGCCTTTTTTTTCTTTTAAAATATTGTAACCGATTGAGATTTGATTTCTATCTGTCGTTTTATTCATGTTATCCATCCTAGTGATTGCATCTGGTACAATATTCTCCACTCCTTTAACGTATTTTATCTCGAAAGAATACTCTTGGAGTAATAATGCCCATCGATGAATCCTTGCGTTTTTATACCTGTTGTTCAGAATAGACGTTAAAGCTTGGTTATCCGTTTCAATTATGAATTTCCCTCCCAATAAGAAGAAACGTAACTTGGTAATACAGAAAATGATACTTGCCAACTCTAGTTCACTAGCTCCATAGTTTTTTTCAGACTTTTTAGTTAAACGTGATACAAAAGAGATGGGTACCTCTGTTTCTTCATGTATTTGTGTAAGTACACCCGCAAATCTATTGACCGATGCATCTGTTTTTAGAATGAATTGCTTTGTATAGTCAGGATGGTATAGTCTAATTTGTTTGGCAAATTCTGTTTTTATTTTAAGAAAAGCATCTTCCTTTTCTTGGTCCCATTTCCATTTTATGTTTTTTCTTAGTAGTGTTGCTAGTGGCAATTCCATTTCTGATAGATTAGGAACCATTCTTTTGAAGTAATTTAATGTTCCCAGAAAACCCCTCAAGGTTTTTAGGTTCGTTGGACGTTTATAATTTTCAATAATTTTAGATCTTTCAGGATCCATACTAATACCAGTACTGTCTACTTTAAAACCTAAATAAACTGTTTCTTTCTTAAAAAATTGACATTTATTTACGTTGAGTTTCAAACCTGCTTCATCCAAAGCTTTCAATATTTCTTCTATGTGTTGAAGATGTTCAGTTTCATTTCTGGAAAAAATTAAAATGTCGTCGATATAGTGTAGAGTAAATTTTTCAAACTTATTTAAAATTTTGTGTAGAGCTTTTAGTAACGCTGATGTGGCTGTCTATATACCAAAAGGTGTGACACAGAAACGATATACTACACCATCTACTATGAATCCTGTGTAGTCTCTACTGTTCTCATTCAGTGGGATTAGCCAGAAACTGTGTTTGAGATCTAGTTTCGTAAAAATATTTGCATTTGTTATTTTTCCTAATATTGCCTCAACTGTAAGTGGTGCTTCGTACTCAGGAATAGTACATTTGTTTAAATTTCTGGCATCTAAACATATTCGCATGTCACCGTCTTTTTTCTTGACAATTACTATTGGATTGATGTACTGTGTGGTGCTATGTTCTATTATTTTATTTTGTAATAGTTTATCAATAGTTTTTTTCATGTCTTCTCGATATTGTTGAGGTATAGGGTATGATTTTGATTTGAAACCCCTAATATCTTTGACTTTTATTTCATGTACGTAGTCTTTTGCTACTCTTGCTTCTTCTTTTACGAGGCCTTCATATTTCCCAATCAAATTTCTTACTTCATTCTTTCTACTACCATCACAATCAATGCTTAAATTATTTAAATTATTTTTCATCTTTGATTCCTCATTATATTCTTTATTATCTTCACTCCACTCCTTATTCATATTCCCTATATCCTTGTACAGTTCATGTTGTTTGTTGATTGATCTTATCTTTTTTGTTTGGTTTACTTCTTTGGATTCTTGTCCATTTTCCACGTTATTTTTAAAATTTACATTTGTACCCTTTATACAAAATTGTTTATTTTTGTAATCTATGACACCTTTATGCTTGTTTAATTCGTCTGATCCCATCAGTACATCGTATTCCATATCCGGGACAATCAATAATTGCATACTTACACTTACATTATTAAAGTTCACATTTACAATAACACTCTTGTTTGTTTCGCCTAGTCTTCTTCCACTTATTCCTATTAGTTTTATTTTTGGAATATTAATTATATTGTTATTTACAGAATCATCACATTTATCAATCACTGATTGTTTGATAAGTGATCCTTCTGATCCACTGTCTAAAATAACATTTATATTTATTTTATTTACATTTGCATTTATTATTGCTAATTCGAGCTTATTTTTTTGTTGCAGGTCATCATGCAGTTTAATGAACTCTCTAGGATGGACATAACTACATAAACCCCCCGTTATGCCATCCTTTAAAGAAAATTCTGAGGATGGTCCTCAGTTGAAGAAATATGAGTATGCTGGTTTACTTCTTCAGCACCTCTGGAAGAAACGTCGTTTTCGTCAATATGCGTCCTTTGAAAATTTACACGTCGTACATTGTCGTTGGAGGTATTGCCTTCTGCATTCCTCTCTTCATATCGACCCCTGGAATAATTTTGTTCATACGTACGATAGTTATTTCTGTTATTATTTTGATTCTCTTGTCTGTAATTATTGTTATTATTATTATTATAGTATAGTTTATTATTGTTATTGTTTAAAGAACGTCTGTTATCGTTATTGTAATTATTTCTATATCCTCTATTGTTATTGTATTGTTGATAATTTTCAGTACTGTTAAAAGGTCTGTTTTGATTAAAATGATTATTATTTTGTCTGTATTGGTTATTATTTTGTCTGAAGTTATTATTTGGTAGTTGTCTGTTGTAATTGTGATTAAGATCTCTATTATTGTTATTGTTTAACTGTCTTTCATATTTTTCCCCGTAATTTGTATTATTACTAGTAGTTCTTTCTACTCTAGCAATGTAACTTAATAGCCCTTCAAAAGTTTTTATATTTTGTACACCCACAGTCTCAGTAATAGAGGGTTTGAAATGTCTTGACATGTACATTACAATTTCTTCTTCTCTTAGAGCTGGTTCTAAATGTTGCATATGCGTGTATAATTGTAAAATGTAGTTCGTCATTGTCGTACCTTTGTCATTGTATTTTCCAAAGTATAATCTTTCCCTAGCTTGTCCTTGTTGAATATCGCCCCAAAATTGTCTATTAAATTTTTCTTCAAATTCTTCATAATTTGTTAAATTAGTTTCAATGCATGAAAACCATACTTGTGCCTGTCCACTCAAACTATTTCTTACTATTTCCCTCCATTCTTCAACATTTCCTGTTTCTTTTAATTTATTTCTCATAATTTTGTTAAAAGTTATGGGATGAATTTTCTTGACATCCCCGTCAAATTTGCTTAAACTTTCTTGATAATGATGGATATTACGTATTATATTCCTATCATCATTAACGCCTATTCTCTCAATGTTTTGTATTCTGTGATGCAAATTTTCCTTTGTGGTTTTTAAATTATTCTCCAATTTATCTTTTTCAGTAATTATTATTCGTCTTAATTTTTCATTCTCCACCTCTACTATGCTTAAGTTCTGTCTTATTTCTTCTTTTAGATCCTTTTCTATGATTTGTATCTCTTTGCTGTTCTTTAAAATCTTTCTTTCTAATTCTTCTTTGCCTAATATTGTGTTGCTTTTATTCTTTAATTCTGTTCTTATCTGTTTTTGTTCCTCTTGTAATTTATTTATGTATTCTTTGTTTGCCCGTATGTTGTTTTTATTTTGTTCCATTTCTTTCGTTAGCGTATTAAGTTTTCTTTTGATTTCTATACTTACGTCTTCTAATTTCTTTTCTAGTATTTCTTGTCCTCTCTTCGCATCTTCTTGACCTTTCTTCATATCTTCTTTCATTTCTTCTTGACCTTTCTTCATATCTTCTTTCATTTCTTCTTGACCTTTCTTCATATCTTTCAGAAAAGCTAACATTTGCATCAGCATAGTGTCCTTTTCCCCTACTGTTCCTTCTCCTGTTCCTTGTATATCCAGTACCTCCTGTGGTGTTTCTTCTGGTATTTCTTCATTTAGTTCATTTTCTTTGTTTTCCAAAGTATTGTCTGTATTTTCATCATTTTCGTCTTCTCTAACTGGTTTAGTGTTTCCACTTCTTAGATCCATTTTAAATTATGTATTGTTTTATTAAAATTTAAAAATATAAGTTTGTTATTAAATATACTATTAAAGCAATATTTTTTTTTATACTAAAAAAAAATTCAAAATGCAATTAACCTTTCAAAAATTAATTTTTTTTTTTTTTTAATTATTTTATATAAATACGCCTCTGTTTATTTCGAGCACCACGTTGGCTAGCCAATTGATATGGATATGAGTTTGATAGTCAGGATTTTGTTTATATTGATTATAGTGTGATATATTTTTTATGTTTAACTTGATAATTTTTTTTTTTTTTTAAATAATTATTACTCAACCATATCATTAGTTATACGAATTTACCTTTATTAATTTCTGTTATTGCTCCGGCTATTACTCTTATCATCTCACGGGTCTTGGATTCTGGCGCTATTCCTTGTTAATATGAATCTTTTTTTTTTATTTAATAAGTTACCTTTCTCGATTAGAGTGTTATTTTCCCAATTAATCAATAAAATATTCCTTTTACAAAAATATTAGTTTCATTTTATTTACAAACCAAATCATTTCAACATTTTGATATAAATAGGAACAAGAAAATTATTTATAATCAATTTTGTGGATAGAAAATGGCGGACACGCCATCTATTGGAGGATATTACAGTATGCTGTGCTCTGGAGTTGAATCACTTTATTTAAGTAAAATTAAGACTAGCTTTCTGTAATTACCCTTCCTAAAATATTTGTAAAGAGCTCTATACATCTAACCTAAATTTAAAAAAAATTATTTACACCAATGCAGGATACAGAACGTAACAAAATGTTTATTGTGTTTGAAAACCGAAAGTCAATTAATAAACTGTTCAAAAAAACTTTTAAAAGTAAGTAGCTTGCAATATCTTTAATCAACTTGTTTAAATTATTTTACTCACTAAAACCTCAGTTCTTTCCTAGTTAAAGTTATTTTGATTCCAGGAATTGGAAATATACTCCTCAACATGGACGAAATGGCTGATTCCCACAGAATCGTCGGTCTGCTTGGTGACCGGAGTTCGATACACGATTTGCTCCTTCTAGTTAACGGTAGGTAATTTTTTTACTCACCCAGGATGTACATAATAAAATTTGAAAGAATATTTTATTATTTTTAGGTTGTAATTTGCTTAAAATATATCAAGAATTCCAATTTTAATTTCAAAAAAAATCTCAAACGTTTGTCAAAAACTCCATCTCAAAATCAACAACCCCTTAGTTACCCCTTGGATACCAATCATCCAAAAAAAAAAAAAAAAGTAAAGGTAGGTTCGTATATGTTTTTTTTTTATGTTATTGAGATACTCTTTGTGGTCATTGCAATGTGATTTTTTTTTAATTATGTTTACTTTTTAGTGATTTTTTTTTTAAGTGAACCTTTATTGTTTAATCATTATTTAATATTTTTTTTATCACTTATGACAGCTAATGTTTCTTTTTACTTACAAAGTTACTGTACTAATTGTCACAGTGTACAGTTCGTCCCAAATTAGAATTTACTTTTGTTATTTCATTTCAATATATATATATATATATATATATATATATATATATATATATATATATATATATATATATATATATATATATATTTATTTATATTTATATTTATTCATAATAATCCCAAAATATGAAAGTTTTGAACCGAACTTACAAATTATAAAATTATTACCAAAGCACATTCTTAGGTTGTTATATTATGCGTTAGTTGAGAGCCATTTACGGTATGGAATTTTAATTTGGGGATGTGCTTTAAAGACTCATATAAAACCATTAGAAATTATCCAACGACGATTCATAAAACTAATTTGTAGTAAAAAATCCCGATATCCTTCTAATGCTCTATATTGTGAATCACAAATTATGGATGTAAGGCAATTATATTTTTATGAAAGCAATATAAGATATCACAAGAAAAAAGAATTTGCTACAACTTCCTCACATAGTTATAACACTCGCCACCAACATTTTTTTACTGTTCCTTTTATGCATAAAACTCTAACGCAACACTCTCAATTATTCATAGCACCTAAACTATATAATAGTCTCCCTGAGCCACTCAAACAAATAAACAATATACAGAGATTTAAAAAATTGTTAAAGAATTTTATTTTTGAAATTAATAGGAATGTTATTGCCGGTTATTTTAATTAATGAAAAATGTATCTAATTATAGTAGTTAACCTAATCCATTTTACGATTACCTATATGTTGTTTTATGTAAATATATTTTAGTTTTAATATTTTCTTTATACAATTTTTTTTTTTTTATTATACATATATATTTTTAACTGTTTATCCCTGTTTATCACTGTTGTTACCGAAACAAGTGTGTATTCACTTATCGGTTACCAGCTTTATTTATATTTTTTTTTCTCTCACTATAATTTATATATATATATATATATATATATATATATATATATATATATATATATATATATATATATATATATATATATATATATATATATATTGTAATCTAAATAAAGCATTATTATTATTATTATTATTATTATTATTATTATTGTAAAAAAGTGAACACCCTTTTTAAATAAATATGAGCAGCCAGTGATTATAATATACGGAGTGGCCCAAAAGTCTGGAAACGGCCAATTATCTCGTAAATTGCTAGTCCTAATAGTACAAAATTTGGGGTACACCTATTAGGGGATACGGAGATTCAAGATTTGATATTTGCAATGTTGCTAAATTTGCCGTTTCTCTTATATTATTAGTCACTTTGGTTTTTCAAATTCATCACCCTATATATTCAGTTATTATTGTAATCTCCTATTCAATACGAGTATAACCATATGTAACACTTATGATTTTATGTAGTCTAAAAGGTCTGAAATAAATAAAACAATCATGGAGAAATGTGGTAGACGCATTCTACCATCGATGGAGCACATTTTGAATACTTGATAAAGTAACCATTATGTCAAAAATGTTATAATTTTTCAATTTTTACGTTTTAATATAGTTGAAAATAGTTTGTATTAAAAAATTCATTAAAACAATTAGGCGTTGCCAGACTTACTTTATTTATTTAAGACCATCCAGACTACATAAAATTATAAGTGTTACATATGGTTGAAATCGTATTGAATAGGAGATTCCAATAATGACTGAATATATAGGGTGATGAATTTAGAAAACCAAAGTGACTAATAATTTAAGAGAAACGGCAAATCTGGCAACATTGCAAATATCAAATCTGGAATCTCTGTGTCCCCTAATAGGTGTATCCCAAATTTTGTACAATTAGGACTAGCAATTTACGAGATAATTGGCCGTTTCCAGACTTTTGGGCCACTCTGTATATGCGCGTCGTTACTCGTACTCGTTACTCGTCTGCTGAAGAAATAAAAAGTCTGAATTCTCTAAAATATAAAGTACTCGAAATTTTTTGAGTATGAGTCCCATCAGGATAAAAGTACTTACGAGTACCAATTACTGAGTACTTTGAGTACTCGAGTATATTTTTGAGTACAATTTACTCGAGTACTGCTCAGCCCTGATTCTAGTTGACAAATACTGGTGCCAGAGACACCTCAGTTTCATTATTCCAAACAAAAGCTGCACTATTCATCGGAATCTATTGATGTTTTTACTGAAAATAGAATCGAGTTTTCGATAAAAACCTATTCTCTCTTCATGTAGTAAACCCTTTAAAACAGTCCGACTCAAATTTCTTTTTTGTCTATGGGGCAAACATTTAATTGATTTATACATACCTTTTTATTTCAATTTTATTATAATAAACAGCCAACGCTTGACAATACCCACTGGATTATCGTTACCTTTGCGAAATAATGTCCTGAAAGTATTTACGTTTCAAATTAATGTTATCACACTACCTAATTATGAAAACGTCTAATTAAAGGGCTCGTTAGAAGTAAATATGTTTATCTAATTTACACATTATATGTGTCTATATAACAAAGAAATATTCAATATAAACATATCCAACTCCTTTGTACAGTATAGTTAAATAATCTTTTTCTGGCCAAGTCCAAATGTAATATTATTAGCGTTGCAGATGATACTGTAATTTTTGACAAAGATACAATATGGTCGATTTGAAAACAAAAATAGAATCTGACTTTCCCCTAATAACACTGGTTCGATAACAAGGTCTTATCCATAAATTTTAAGAAAACGTGTTTTTTGCCCTTCTATAGTTATAGTTCACATCTTTCAGACTTTGATAAACTATCAATTAAAAGTGATCTTAAAATTAAATTAGGGTCTATTTTTATTTAAAAAATCAAGACGACTTAAACCTGATGACATAGGTGGTCATTATATTGATACTTTTCTATCTATCAACTGATTTGAGAAGACATTGATCAATTAATTTCTCACCAAGGACGCATAGTGTGGATCTTGCTACAGCTACAAATCATTTCACGAAGAAAATCATAACATTTGGTCCTTCTAGCCGGATCAAGACGCCAAACAAACGAGATTGTTTTGATTGACGAACGGCAAACATCACAGAAACAACATAATTCAACACCCAAACAGGCCAGTCCATTCGATATTCCATTATTTTTTCTTAACTAGATTTGACATAATAATAATTAAATGAAAAAATAACCAACAATGGCAGCGCCAAAAAATGATAACGAATTAAAAACATTGAAACTGTAGAGACTTAAACGCACTACATACTTTCGTTCTTAACTCTCCGCAACACATGCGTCATACATACACTAATTATTGTAGTTACGCAAACGCACTATATACTTTCGTTCTTAACTCTCCGCAACACATGCGTTATACTTACACTAATTGTAGTTATGCAAACGCACTACATACTTTCGTTCTTAACTCTCCGCAACACATGCGTCTTACATACACTATCACCTTTTTAGATATCCTTACTTTACATTAAACTATGGATTAAACTCGCCTCGTTGGCAACCTAGGTTGCCAAGCAATAACATTATTATTTATATACACACTGTCAGTTACATCTTTTACTTGTCACTGATATTACAATTATTATACATTTTATACATATCAGTTTTTATTTTAACATTTATTTGATAGGAACTTGAGACCCCAAAAATATTCTCAAGTTTTGATTTGATCCCATCTGTAGATAAATATTTGGAGATTCGATTAATCACCAGACTGGGAGCTTATTGTTTGAAAGATCCTATCAAATAAATGTTAAAATAAAAACTGATACGTATAAAATGTATAATAATTGTAAAATCAGTGACAAGTAAAAGATGTAACTGACAGTGTGTATATAAATAATAATGTTATTGATTGGCAACCTAGGTTGCCAACGAGGCGATTTTAATCCTTCAGTATAGGGACCGTGCGTCATGACTTTAACGCTAACTGGTGACAAAAATGTGAACTTTTTGGGGGGTATTTATGAATGTTTTATACGGCATTTATTGTTTAATAATTATTAATAAAATGAAGTCGAATTATTTTCGTAATATCAATATCGAAAAAACTTGTTGCATCCGTGGATGTACAAACACATCACTTTAGAAACCTGGATTTCATTCGATAGTAAAGAAATTTTATAAATTTCCACAGAGCAAAATTATGCCTCACACCCAATGATATACATAATTACAAAGATTGCTTATCCATATGTAAATCAGACGACGAAAAGCGTATTTCACTGGGCAAAGTTTTCTTTTTATCTAGCTTGTATCAATTTTGAGCACTTAGTTGTAAAGAAATCATTTACAGAACCGGTTTAGAAATTAGAATCTTTAGTGTTTTCTTGTCATTAACATTTTTACATATTTAAATGAACATTTTATATAAATATAATTTTACAGATAATGGTTTATTCTGTTGATTAAAACTAATGTAGAATGTTATGAAATAAGAATGACCAATTTGACAAAAATATCACGGCCCTCTTTACAATTTATTAACTATTTCTCATTTATTATTAAAATAAACAAATCATAAATAATACATTGCAATTACTGTCAAAAGAGATTGTAACAAACTTTAAAATATTAAAAATCCAGTGATTTTTTGTAATTTTTTTTAGTGACATTACCATTAAACATTATTCAGAATAATAGATAAGTGTCCAATTACAACTCTTACCAAAGTTGTTTATACCTCATATCAAAATTGTTTACATTACCTTTTCAAAATTGTACTACATATTGCAATTATGTATTTTATGTAGAATTGTTTCTGAAATAGTAGTCTAAAATTATTTATATTCATCTGTTATAAAAATTGTTTAGATCTCTTAATATTATTTAACTACATGAAAACTCAACTTTCCAAATACATAATGACATGTCTTGAAGTAAAACTTTAATTATTTTCTTTTTCTAAAGATTAAAATGCTGAAATTTTATTTTAAAACACATTTGGGCTAGAACGGCTCTATTTAGTGAGCACTAGGAAAGGCACATTGCAACCCGCTTTTCATAATTTTTTTATAGTTGGGTGAGCAATCTATAATATATGTATCATTGAACATCTCATAAACGCCAGTGGATGAATGACATTTCGATTAACATAAAGCTAAAAAGATTTATAATTATTATTATCAATCTTTTTTATTAATTTACATTTTTTAAATGTTATTGTAATAGTTTTAAATTCAGTGTTACTAAATACCGATATTTTAACATTGGATACACTTGTTTAAGGTACAACTTTACAATTTATTGTCACTTAGCCATTTAAATTTTTTTGCTTAAAATGTATATGCATGTCCAGATTTTAATAATGTTTCACATTTTACGTCATTTTGACCATGTACACGATTGTTTGGTACGGGCCGGTATCTATTTTTAACTATATTTAATATTTAAAAAAATACCCTTCATTATTTACTTGCAATGTTTACCCCATTTAATTCTAAAATTAAACACTAGATAGGGCTAAGTTCGGCAGTAGTGCTGCCTCTATATTTCACGCACGGTCCCTATAGCTGCCACGTAAAGTAAGGATATTTAAAAAGGTGATAGGGTATGTATGACGCATGTGTTGCGGAGAGTTAAGAACGAAAGTATATAGTGCGTTTGCGTAACTACAATTATTAGTGTATGTATGACGCATGTGTTGCGGAGAGTTAAGAACGAAAGTATGTAGTGCGTTTGAGTCACTACAGAAACTCAATTACTTAATTCATTTATCCACAATTTTGAGGAAAACTTTAGAGCTTTAACTACATTAGGTTCAAGCTGCGGAATATTGGAATACACCATTAATTTATATTATTATAAATCCAAAGAATGAGACAAACTTACAAAAAAAGACGATGTAAATGACATACATAACACAAAATAAATTTATTTAGTTTTTAACTGAAAGAGTGGACTTATTGGAAAACGAAAATGATGATTTTAGACGTTGTAAAGACTTTTCGAGCACAAAAAAAAGGTAAATCTAGCTTTTGTCGACAACAACGCTTTAATCAGGAGTATACAGAATTTAGTTCAAACACAGTACAACAAAAGTATAACGATGTAATAAAACAAACTATTACACGAATTGTTTAAGGCCAGGGTATTTTATATATGAATGCCCAACGAGAGGTTATAAATTTGGTGGAAAAACACCACTCTCTTTTATATAATCCTAAGATAGCGAGTAATGCGGCAACAGTGTTGACCGAAAATCGTAATGATACAACTTCATCTACAAACACATGTGCTTCTATACAAGCTTAATGTACAAACGAAGCTCAAATCTTCCTCCATGGCTCATATTTTACTTTTATTTTACTGCACTTATTTATTTACTAAACGGAGATGGTAATATAGATTCTTTCATTATCTGTTGGTGCAGTGTCTACCAGTGTAAATCACACCACCTTATTTACCTGATTTACTTCCGCCTTATTCCTTATACACACGTCAAGTGTAATTCACTCCTTTTAATAGCTGGTGTCGAAAATATCCACCAGAGGACACCACATCGCCGACAGGAAGGTGTAGTGTTGTGATCGCTCGAGTACTCGATTATTGAAATAACCGACATTACACGCTTATTGAAACTACTCGAACTATAAATTCAAGCGAAAATCGTCGCTCAAAATCTGGGGGGCTATTTTCAAACTCGAGCGAATTCGTTTCTCTCGAGAGAAATGTCATACGTCAATGTTAAACAGTATTTTTAGGGCCCTTAAGACCAGTGTGAACTCACTGACTGTTTCTCTCGGTTTAGTTAGAGAGAATTAAAATTCTCCTAAGAATTTTAATACTCGAGTCCTTTAAAAACAGCGTTTCCATATTGACGTATGACATTTCTGATGAGAATCTTGAGAGAAATGAGTGTTCCCATACTTTGAAAATAGCCCCCCTGGATAGCTATTCACTAAGTTATGGAAGCGCTCCCATGGGAGTGCTCCCATATATTTTGCTCTTTTACTCTTAGGTGGGTATATCGTGCTTACTCACTTTTAGCCCAGGTCAGATTTTATACTATGGGAAAGAGAATTGCGGGCTTGCCAGATTAGGTCCGTATTTATCACAAAGCAAATTTGAACTACTAAGGGCCGATTTCACCCTTGAGTTAAACGGATATTAAAATGACATTATTGTTAATGTAAAAATGTCATTTTAAACTTCGTTTAACACAACGGTGGATCGATCCTTAAATAGTAGATCAAAGTTATTCTGTCGACTTGGCAACGTTGGCATGGGAGTATGGGAGTATGGGAGTGCTCCCATGAGTTAGAGAATAGGTATCCTGATCACTTGTAATGCTTCAAACTACCGGATGCTGGCGCATGGCCATTCGCTACACCGAGTGAAAAATCATTCGAATTATATTGCGAGTGATGCAGCAGTCTTTAAGCGATCTACCTGAATTCGTTCATTATATAAACCAAAATTTCGAGTGATAAATCGCTTAAACGATCGCTCGATTATTTAAATCGCTTGAGTACCGAGTACTCGATTATTAAAATCATCGGTTTTTTCCAACACAAGTGAAGTGGATTTGACACCGGGCCAAACGAAAGGTTTAGGGTCCTATGATTGAACGTTTACGTTAATTTTAACACGAATCTGTTATGTTATGCTAACAGGGAATAGATAACGTATGAAATAACAGTAGGTGTCATATCCGTATGATTGAAGTAGTCGATAACAGAAGATGTTGAGCTGGCTGTTATGAATGGAAGAAAGTATTTATTTGCGTTATTGCGCGTGCGCACAAAATGTACCTAACTTCACTTCATTTCTAAAAATGACTAAAATGAGGTTTTTCATGTTTTTCTGAATGAAAAAAAAAACAACAATTAGGTTAGAATTTTTTGTAGTTCATTTTTCAGTTTTATTTAATTTATTATGGCGAAAAGATTAGCTAAAACAACTGTGTAATAGTATGAGGAACTACTTAATTTTGTTAAAAAAAACAAAATTATTCTCACGGGGAAAACAAATATATTAGATAAAAAAAATCAAACCTTTGGCTAGTATTTACAAATCATATAATATTAAAAACAAATTCAAATATACTAAGAATTCAGATAATTAGCAATATAGGTATTAGATAATTAAATAATAAACAAATGAAGTGGTAACATAGACGTTGGGCACTTAACGGCATGTTATTCGAGGCTGTTGAGGCAAAACGTTAAATTAGAACATAACAGGTGGAAAATAACAGTAACGTGATATGAAAAACTTTACATCATACGAATTTGTCTCGTTGCTGTTAAAACTCGGCCTAACGTGTACGTTACGTAAACGTTCAATCATAGGACCCGTTAGGGGCAGTAGTTGGAAAGGCTTTTGGTAGGTAGAGAGGGGATAAACGTCAAATAAATATTAATTATGTATAATAATAATAATAATAATAATAATTATAATAACTATCATATTTTCATCTGCAAAAAATATTACATGAATTAAATTTTCGTTACAAAAAACATGTCAGAAACAGCTTTTAACAGAGAAAGACAAAATCATTGAGTGGAGACATGATTAAGGAAAATAGCGTTCGCAAGGAATCAACATAAACAGGTATTTTACTTAGATGAAACATGGGTTTATGCTGGACATACAGTAATAAAAATTTATCAAGATACCTCTATCAAAACTAAAAAACAAGCCTTTATGGAAGGGGGCTCTTGTGGATTAAAAACTCCAACAGAAAAAGGAAATCGTTTAATAATACCTTAGATAAAAGAGACCGGAGATGTAACATTGCACATCGCGCATGTTGTCTATTCCAACCCTAAGTAACCCACCAATTAAAAATCATTGTGTTCACGACGCCACCCGAATTGCTCCGAAATTTCTATAGGGACCGTGCGTCATGACTTTAACGCTAACTGGTGACAAAAATGTGAACTTTTTGGGGGGTATTTATTAATGTTTTATACGGCATTTATTGTTTAATAATTATTAATAAAATGAAGTCGAATTATTTTCGTAATATCAATATCGAAAAAACTTGTTGCATCCGTGGATGTACAAACACATCACTTTAGAAACCTGGATTTCATTCGATAGTAAAGAAATTTTATAAATTTCCACAGAGCACAATTATGCCTCACACCCAATGATATACATAATTACAAAGATTGCTTATCCATATGTAAATCAGACGACGAAAAGCGTATTTCACTGGGCAAAGTATTCTTTTTATCTAGCTTTTATCAATTTTGAGCACTTAGTTGTAAAGAAATCATTTACAGAAAAATTAGAATCTTTAGTGTTTTCTTGTCATTAAGATTTTTACATATTTAAATGACCATTTTATATAAATATAATTTTACATATAATGGTTTATTCTGTTGATTAAAACTAATGTAGAATGTTATGAAATAAGAATATCCAATTTGACAAAAATATCACGGTCCTCTTTACAATTTATTAACTATTTCTCATTTATTATTAAAATAAACAAATCATAAATTGCTGCGTTTGAGAATCCACATCGGATGCATCTGAGATGTAAAAAATCTTTGATCACGTGATTCAGAATACGTAAATTGCTGCGTTTGAGAATCCACATCGGATGCATTAGATGTAAAAAATCTTTGATCACGTGATTCAGTATACGTAAATGTAATGGGACAGATGTGTTCGATGTGGATAAAAAAACGCTCGAGATGTAAAAAATGCATCCGATGTGGATTCTCAAACGCAGCAAATAATACATTGCAATTACTGTCAAAAGAGATTGTAACAAACTTTAAAATATTAAAAATCCAGTGATTTTTTGTAAATTTTTTTAGTTACATTACCATTAAACATTATTCAGAATAATAGATAAGTGTCCAATTACAACTCTTACCAAAGTTGTTCATACCTCATATCAAAATTGTTTACATTACCTTTTCAAAATTGTATTACATATTGCAATTATGTATTTTATGTAGAATTGTTTCTGAAATAGTAGTCTAAAATTATTTATATCCATCTGTTATAAAAATTGTTTAGATCTCTTAATATTATTTAACTACATGAAAACTCAACTTTCCAAATACATAATGACATGTCTTGAAGTAAAACTTTAGTTATTATCTTTTTCTAAAGATTAAAATGCTGAAATTTTATTTTAACACATTTGGGCTAGAACGGCTCTATTTAGTGAGCACTAGGAAAGGCACATTGCAACCAGCTTTTCATAATTTTTTTATAGTTGGGTGAGCAATCTATAATATATGTATCATTGAACATCTCATAAACGCCAGTGGATGAATGACATTTCGATTAACATAAAGCTAAAAAGATTTATAATTATTATTATCAATCTTTTTTATTAATTTACATTTTTTAAATGTTATTGTAATACTTTTAAATTCAGTGTTACTAAATACCTATATTTTAACATTGGATACACTTGTTTAAGGTACAACTTTACAATTTATTGTCACTTAGCCATTTAAATCTTTTTGCTTAAAATGTATATGCATGTCCAGATTTTAATAATGTTTCACATTTTACGTCATTTTGATCATGTACACGATTGTTTGGTACGGGCCGGTATCTATTTTTAACTATATTTAATATTTAAAAAAATACCCTTCATTATTTACTTGCAATGTTTACCCCATTTAATTCTAAAATTAAACACTAGAGAGGGCTAAGTTCGGCAGTAGTGCTGCCTCTATATTTCACGCACGGTCCCTATACTATGCTTGTCTCCGCGTGAGTAAATCATTTATGGACCGCCGTTTTTTGAATTATTTGTTGGTGTTATTAGCAATTTAAAGTGTTTTAGTTATTCAATTTCAAGTTGAAAATGCCACGATGTATGCTGAAAAATTGTATACACAAATAATATAAGTGTCAATGTTATGAAAAATAAGAAATATATTCGTTTTCAGCGGTAAATATTTGTTGACGTTTTGACATAAAGTCGCCATGATTCTTTGAGCTGAATACTTCAGATCCGCATTAAGGGGTTTCAATAAATATTAAACATCAAATACATAATATTTCAGAAAATAGATTTCATACTGCATTAATTTACAAAAGAGTAAAATTTGAAACATTTAATCTAAATAAGAAGTAAATAGGCATTGTTACTAACGAAATTTTGTTTTTAAAAAGTAGTTTTATAAGAATATTTACTAAAGGTGGTTTTTAGCCCTTTATTAGGTATTTTTACAAGAATATTTGATGAAATACAGGTTCACCTACTTAAAATTTCAAGGTTCATTTTATTTGCGGTTAAATCGGAAGTGACATTTGAATCTTAAGTCTTAAAACAAAGTAAAATGCGCAATATGATCTAGTATAAGCATGAAAATAATAAAGTTAAGGAAATTAGTCATATTATTAGTAAAATGTTACATTATAAACCCCTAAACAACTCGAAAAAAAATCTTCGTTTATTAAAAAAATCTAAATTCCAGCAATATTTATTATACAATCGAATGCGATTTCAAAGATCAATAAATCCGAATATCTAAATTTTGGAGCTAAATGCTCGGATAAAAGCATGCGACCGATAGGGGTTACAAAAATAATCGATTTATCGTTTTTATGAAAATCGATTTATCCGTTATAATTAATCGAATATTTTTAATTGATTATTTGTGATTAATCGAACATTTTCAATAAATTGTTTTCGTTTTTTTAAGTAATGGAATAATCGATTATAAAAAAATTACAGAAAGAGTAGATTTATTCAAAGTATTCGATTTATTGAAAATAATCGATTTAAAAAAAATCGATTTATTGTTTAATCGTCTTTTTAAATTAATCGATTATTTTCTATTTACCGAATATTTTCGATTAGTCGATTATTTTCGATTTTTCAAAGGTATTCGAATAATTTGTTTTAAAATAGAAAAAATAGATTATATAAAAATAATAATCGATTGATCGAATACAATCGGTTATATTATATAATCGATATTTCGGTTATTTTTTAGAATTATCGATTTATCGGTCAATCAGCTTTTTATTAATAGATTATTTTCGATTTTTCAAAGAAAATTAAATAATCAATTTTAAAAGGAACATGAAAAAAGAAAAGGATTATTTGTAAATAATCAATAATTCGGATTTTTTTTTTGGAAAATCGATTTATCGTAGAATCGACTTCTTAATTAATTGATTATTTTCGCTTAATCGGTTATTTTCGATTAACCGAATATTTTCGATTAATCGATTATTTTCAATTTTTCACAGGTATTCGAATAATTTGTTTTAAAAGAAATGGGAAAAAATAGATTATAAGAAAATAATCGATTGATCGAATATAATCGGTTATTTTATATAATAGATATTTCGGTTATTTTTTAGAATTATCTATTTATCGGTCAATCAGGTTTTTATTAATCGATTATTTTCGATTTTTCAAATAATCAATTTTAAATGAAATATGAAAACAAAAGGATTATTTGAAAATAATCGATAATTCAGTTATTTTTTTGGAAAATCGATTTATAGTAGAATCTTAATTAATTGGTTATTTTCCCTTAATCGATTATTTTATATTAAGCGACTATTTTCATTGTTTCAAAAATGATCGAATAATTGATTTTAAAGGAAATAATTCTTTTATTTTTGATTAATCGATTATTTTTGATTAATCGATTATTTTAGATTTTTCAAAGATTATCGAATAATCTATTTCAATGGAAATACGAAAAAATAATCGATTATTTAAAATAAACGATAATTGGTTTATTATTTTTTGTAAACACTGATTTATCGGTTAATTGGCTTTTTAATTAATCTATTATTTTTGATTTTTTAAAGATAATCAAGTAGTCGATTTTAAAGGAAATACGAACAAAAATAGATTGAATATATGCATTTCTAGAGTTTTATGTGACTCATCCTATATATTAATTAATATTACGAAAGAAACAAGCTTTAATATATCTTTTTCTGAGGTTATAATACAAAACAGCATTTTCTCATTTTGACTAATTTTTAATATTATGTGATAGTCGTGCAAAAAATATAATATTCAACTCACAAGGTTTGATTTGCAGTATTCTCCTGCGCACATGCTTTTTTTATAATACTCGTAGACAATGAGTACCATTTCTTACTCGATTAACAATATTCTATTTCAACATTTTACTGTAAGAAGGAAAAACTTGTATTTCGTGCAAAACTTTTTTATTAATCAATGCAAAGCGCTTTCGGCTTATTTGCCATCATCAGTGCTCATCTACAAAAATTGTGGATGTAAACTTACAATTTAAAAAGATTTAAAAAAAAAAATTTATAAAATCTGAATTAGACTTTTAAGTCAAAAGTTAAAATAGTATATATACAATTGTTTGAACGAATTAAAAATTACAAGAAACAGACAAAGTGACAAAAAACCTGGTATTGGGAATAGTGAGTGTGGGATAAGCCCCTACAAATCAAATCTGATCTCCAAAAGCAAGTTAGCTTGTGTGGAATTAAGGAATCATGCCACCCTCACTATTCACAAAATTGAAAAAAGGTTAACAAATTAATTAAAATTTAAAGAAATTTACAATTAGAGGGTGACTGTGGAATATATATTTAAATTTGAATCTATAATGCAATATTTGATATGAAGAAAGTAAAACGCAGAAGGCCAAAGTAAAAAAAAAAAACTGAAGGTTTTTTTTATTTATATGTTTTATATACATTATAATTATGAAAAAGTCTACCTACTGTCCACAACGTATCCAACAAGTTCCTGGTCATCCTCACTCCCAAAATTATAAATTTCGGGATGTTTACAACTTGCTAAATCATAATTTTATTAATATTAATATTTTCAAATTTAAATTTATCTCATTTTGGTTCAAGTTGTTTAACCGTTTCCACATGACAGTGGTGACAAGCGACACTTGAAGACTTTGACTTGTCAAATGTCAACAGAAGGAGGTGCGTTCACCTCAGTGTGGAACATGTTTCTCCGAGTGTGATTCGAGTGACTGGAGGTTAACGGAGATCAAAATTTGTTATTGAATTTAAAGATTTAATTTATTGTTATTTAAATTTAAATAAATGTTTAATATGAAAGATATTATTATTTTGATGTCAGGACAAAACAAAAATGTCACTCGCGTGATTCAGATGTGTCAACCCGGGCTCTGCAGAACATTCTTTCAGAGAACCCAAGATGGCACAACTGAACTCGCGGTCCCTAAAGGTGAATCTGATGTTTAGTCCTAAAAATTACTAAATCACTCAACAAACGTACTCATGGTTAAAAGAGACAAAATAGAGAACAAAAAAGTTTTAAACAGACAAACAAACAAAATTTGTTATTGAATTTAAAGATTTAATTTATTGTTAGTTAAATTTAGATAAATGTTTAATATAAAAGATATTATTATTTTGATGTCAAGACAAAACAAAAATGTCACTCGCGTGATTCAGATGTGTCAGCCCGGGCTCTGCAGAACATTCTTTCAGACAACCCAAGATGGCACAACTGAACCCGCGGTCCCTGAAGGTGAATCTGATGTTTAGTCCTAAAAATTACTAAATCACTCAACAAGCGTAGCAGAGCCCGGGTTGACACATCTGAATCACGCGAGTGACATTTTTGTTTTGTCCTGACATCAAAATAATAATATCTTTCATATTAAACATTTATTTAAATTTAAATAACAATAAATTAAATCTTTAAATTCAATAACAAATTTTGATCTCCGTTAACCTCCAATCACTCGAATCACACTCGGAGAAACATGTTCCACACTGAGGTGAACGCACCTCCTTCTGTTGACATTTGACAAGTCAAAGTCTTCAAGTGTCGCTTGTCACCACTGTCATGTGGAAACGGTTAAACAACTTGAACCAAAATGAGATAAATTTAAATTTGAAAATATTAATATTAATAAAATTATGATTTAGCAAGTTGTAAACATCCCGAAATTTATAATTTTGGGAGTGAGGATGACCAGGAACTTGTTGGATACGTTGTGGACAGTAGGTAGACTTTTTCATAATTATAATGTATATAAAACATATAAATAAAAAAAACCTTCAGTTTTTTTTTTTTTACTTTGGCCTTCTGCGTTTTACTTTCTTCATATCAAATATTGCATTATAGATTCAAATTTAAATATATATTCCACAGTCACCCTCTAATTGTAAATTTCTTTAAATTTTAATTAATTTGTTAACCTTTTTTCAATTTTGTGAATAGTGAGGGTGGCATGATTCCTTAATTCCACACAAGCTAACTTGCTTTTGGAGATCAGATTTGATTTGTAGGGGCTTATCCCACACTCACTATTCCCAATACCAGGTTTTTTGTCACTTTGTCTGTTTCTTGTAATTTTTAATTCGTTCAAACAATTGTATATATACTATTTTAACTTTTGACTTAAAAGTCTAATTCAGATTTTATAAATTTTTTTTTTAAATCTTTTTAAATTGTAAGTTTACATCCACAATTTTTGTAGATGAGCACTGATGATGGCAAATAAGCCGAAAGCGCTTTGCATTGAATAATAAAAAAGTTTTGCACGAAATACAAGTTTTTCCTTTTTGAATCTAAACTACGTGCACACAGCTGTCAACCTTTTTTGGTTTTTTAATTTTACTGTAGTCTCTTACAGAAAAGTCCATAGTAAATAATAGCTAACTAAATATTCTATAAAAGGTCTTCTCTTTACATAAAATGTCGTGGCATCTGTTTGATATTAAAAAATCAAGTTAAATTTATTTCATAATACAAAATTCCATTAAAAGTATATTTTAAATAATTCTAATAGTTCATTATGATGCTAATAAACAAAGTCCGGTCCCTGTCACAGAGTTCGGGTTCCTGCCCAGTTCCCCCACCCCGTTAACCTTTCTTTAGAAATTGGCAACATTTGCGCAGGTTAAACACCGGTGTATGTTATATCTCTGGTCTCTTTTATCTAAGAATAATACCTAACCCACATTGGTAGCACCAAAGGATTTTTGACAGATGGTTTATTAATGTTTGAGTCAAAGAAAACAAAAGACTACCATAAAGAAATGGATGGCCCTATTTAAAAATTGATTTCAGAACGTTATATAAAAATCCAACCAACTTCTTTATTGTTTTGGATCATGGATCCTATCACAGTCTTCTTCTTTTTCTTTGATGTGGTCATGGGTTTAATCCGAGGACTATCCACCCAGGAAAATTTATTTTTTCAAATTTTGTTCAAGTGGAAAAACTGCTCCCTCGTGCGTCGGACTTCTGTCCTTAATTTTCCACTACACTTGATAATTATTTTAAATATTCTTCAGAATTCTTGGCACTGAATAGGTATTTTATTTAATTTAGTATACTTTTTAAAGTCGGATAGTCACTTTTTTACTGGATATTTTGTGATTTTTGTTAGACTTAAGGACTCCCGATTCGGAGACCGCCATTTCAATGTTGCCACGACTATGTCCGAATCGGAAGTCTGACCTATCACAGTCGATTAAGGGATACCTACAACAAGATGGAAAATAGAAGATATTTCAAAATGGCTTCATTCTAAAAATATTATCAGTCCTGCTAAATTCTTGAAGGCAGAATTACTCGTAATAACAAGGCAACATAAAAACAAATTGAAAAATATATTATACACGAGATGGACGGAGAAAAAGGAATTTAAATTCTCAGATTGCCTTCTTACCATGCGGAGTTAAATTCCATTGAACTGATCTGGTCACAAATAAAAGGTTACGTTCCTCGAAACAATACATATTTAAATTACCTGATGTGCGAAATTTGTTTTTAAATGAATTTGTAGGTGTAAATGGAGAACATTGGAGAAAATGCATTGATCATGTTAAAAAGGTAGAAAATTCATTTAGGAAAGTTGTTATAGCAATGGAAAACTTAATAAACCCTATAAAAATAAACCTTATCAGAAAAGATAATGATACCAGTAGTTATAGTGAAGACAGTGACTTTTAAAGATAGAGTTATTGAACTTTTAATTTTTTTTTAATCTTTCCTTTTAGGTACTGAAGTTTTACATAAATCTTCCCCGTTATTTATTGGTTAAATTTAATTCTTTCAATGTTAAAGTGCAAAAATTTTTTCACAAGCATAAGGTTTTTTTTTTATTTTTTGTAAATATAACTTTTTTCAATCAAAATTTAATCTACGAAATGCGTATACAGAGTGGCCCAAAAGTCTGGAAACGGCCAATTATCTCGTAAATTGCTTGTCCTATTTGTACAAAATTAGGGGTACACCTATTTTGGGATACGATGATTTCAGATTTGATATTTGCAATGTTGCCAGACTTGCCGTTTTTCTTAAATTATTAGTTACTTTGGTTTTTCAAATTCATCACCCTGTATATTCAGTCATTATTGGAATCTCCCATTCAATACGAGTTCAACCATATGTAACACTTATGATTTTATGTAGTCTGTAAGGTCTTAAATAAATAAAATAAGTCTGGCAACGCTTAATTGTCTCAATAAATTTTTTAATACAAACTATTTTCAACTACATTAAAACGTAACAATTGAAAGATTATAACATTTGTAACATAATGGTTACTTTACCAAGTGTTCAAAAGGTGCTCCATTTGTGAGTTGACAGTACCCTAATCGATGGTAGAATGCGTCTACCACATTTCACCATGATTGTTTTATTTATTTAAGACCTTCCAGATTACATAAAATCATAAGTCTTACATATGGTTGAACTCGTATTGAATAGGAGATTTCAATAATGACTGAATATACAGGGTGATGAATTTGAAAAACCAAAGTGACTAATAATATAAGAGAAACGGCAAATCTGGCAACATTGCAAATATCAAATCTGGAATCACCGTATCCCAAAATAGGTGCACTTCAAATTTTGTACAATTAGGACTAGCAATTTACGAGATAATTGGCCGTTTACAGACTTTTTAGTATTTTCGTTGGCAATGAATACATAAAAAATGTTTCGAGTTAGAAGTATGTGGAAAATGTATACTCGTATATTTAGTTTATCCTCTAAACATTTACAGAGCTGCTACAATGGGTTGTACAAAATAACCGGAAAGTCATGTGGTAGACACATCAGATTTTTGCAGTGTTCTCACGACCTGGAATGGATATATGAAATATATTCGTTCAGTTGAATGCTATGGCACACTTTTTCGTTTTGTAATTTGTACATAGATCGTAGATAAACAATATCCATGTGGGAGTGGAAAAAATATGTTTTTGAGTAGTTCCAATGCCAAGTGCGATATTCATTTCATTTAAGTGAAGTAGAGTGAGAGAGATTACAAAAAAAAAGAATTGAATAGTTTACTACATGAAGGTTAAATTATGTATTTAGATTTTCAAGAAAAAAAAAAAAACATCTTTAAAGTTAATAAAAGTAAAATATTTGTATAAATAATTATTGTAATAAATTGTTTTATGGTCAAACGAATAATTTCTATAATTAAACAGCTGTTTGTTAATGATGTCACTAATTTAGATTAAAAAGTTTGAGATAAATTATGAGATCTTATCTCGTTCACTCCACAAACACATTCAAATTAATCTTATTTATAGTAAATTCATAGAAAGGAACCAAAAAAATGTCAAACGCTGAAAAGGAATTCGTTGTAACCATTAGAAATGCGGAACTGGTAGATATACCAGAAGTGTTTCAAATGTTAAAGGTAAATATACTATTTATTTAAACAGTTTAATTAACAGTACATAAGTACCTACTGATGTTTTCTTTTTAATATAGGAGCTTACAGATTCCGAAAAATTACCCCAAAATCTGATAATAGATCAAGTAACATTTCAAAAAGATTACTCTGAAAAAGCTTTTAATTGTTTAGTAGCACAAACACCCAATGGATCTTTTGTTGGATATTCTGTTTATTGTCAAACTTATTCGACTTGGGAAGGCAGAATGCTTCATCTAAGGGATCTCTATGTGAGACCTCAGCAAAGGTGAGTACCTACCAAATTAACAGAAGAAAAACGAATTTAAGGTTGAAAACTAAATTGTTAAGTTCGTCTGAAACAGTGTTACCTAATAGTAAAGTCTAAGATAAAAAGTAAGGTCGACTTTCACCTATCTGCTTACCGGATGCAGTGGCGGCTCGTGGGCACTAGCGGCAGTGGGGCACACACTGGAAAGGAATCCCGGGATTCGTTTTTGCCTTAGGAGTTCTCCGCTTAATGAAAATAAAAAATATATTTCAAAACAAATTAAATATTACAAAATTGAAGATTAACTGCTAGGTACCGCTGCAGTTGTATACTGTTTCTTATAGATGAAGTCCATTCTTCTGGATTTTTGGCTAGCAAAGTGATCGATGACCAGATAATTAAAATTTGGTTTTTTTTCGATGGATAACATGGCTAACAAGCACAATCTATCTTGGCACATAGTGTTCCTTAAAAATGTTTTAATTCATTTTAGTGTCGAAAAACATCTTTCACTCTCCACTGTGGTCATGGGAATTGTACACAGGATAGTTAGCAGCTCCACAGATTCCGAAAATGTAATTGTCAAATTGTTCTCAAAAAACATTTGTAATAACAGTACGGCTCCATTGTGTTGCCAAAGTCATCTCGGGTGTAAAGTATGGACAGTTGAATTTTAAGCTGTTTACGTTTGGAAATAAACTACACACAGTTTTAACGTCCTTATTTGGAAAACAACCTCAGTAGTCTTTAAATTTTTCACTATCAAATAAACTTGCAGTTGTTAGGTGAGTAGTAAAACTAAAACGTTCATTTACCTGCACTACTATTGTATCACAAATTTCCTTACATATCCTTAAATTAGGAATGGGGTCCTCCTTTTCAACAAACCGTCTCTTCTTGCTTGTACTTGGACCTGATTGGGTGTTGTCGTTTAAGTTTAGTTCTTGTGGGTCTTGTTGTGATTGCCATTCTTCATGAATTAGCGTGTTTATATTATTTTTAATATTTTGAATAGCTGCTGCAAAATTTGATATGTTTATCTTAACCTTGAGAGCATCGAGCTGTCTACTCTGCAGTTGATCAAAAAGTATTCGCAATTTGGCATTATTTTGCTGAAGAAAAATAACCAGAAACTAAAATCTGTCTTTCACAATTTATCAACCCTTTAGTCTGATTAATAGTTTTTTTATCGAATTTTGTGTTCATAATTTCTTCGAGACATTTAATCAAATCCTATTTGTAAACATAAATAGTATTGACACACTTCGATGTAAAATTCCATCGTATAGGAGCATTTTAAAGCAAACGACTCTGAAGAAAAGGTGTTTGGCAATTTAAAATCTCCCAGCAAAAATTTTTTCTTTTATATTTTCAAATTAGAAAAAATATTTATATCTTTATTTGATAGTTTGTCAACTAAGCCTGGAATTTCCAACGCATACCTTTTTGAGATAGAATTTGGTTATCTTTGCCAACAATTTGTGAAAATGTACACCATTAAATTATTTATAAGACTTAGAATTTTTTATACTCTTTAATATGAAAACAGAGATTTGAAATCCTCGAAAAAGTCAGACAAAACCAAAAGAAAAATTAAAATTTTGTCCCATTTACAAATATTATTGATTTTTGACTGCTTCATAAAAAAAGTTTATTTTTCTTTGTAGTTTTATTTCTTAACTATTCCAAAGGTCCAACTAACGTTTTTTCGTAATCACAATAAATAAATTATTATCATGGTCCAACAAACGCGCACTTATCTGGTCTAGGTAATCTGTGCCATGAGTACAGCACGTCACGATGAGGAAGGGCAGCGCCCTGCTTGTGACGTATAATCCATCGCATGTGTTCATCTCTTGCTAAGCGATATTGCCGTTGTCCGCGTTTTTCGCATCATAATGAGAGAGAAATCAACAGAGGCACACATTTACTGTGCCCTATGCCCACTTAATTTCGGAATTCTCGGAATGTCGCTCAACGCCCTGCTGTCCAGTGTCGTGCCAACGCGGTTTGCGCTGAATATTAGATAAAATAATAATGGGCATTGAAGAAAATATAAAATATGTAAGTTATTTTTTTTTTGTTTATTATACTAGGGCACGTGCCCAAGTGCCATTACGAGCAAACCACCACTGACCGGATGAAAGTTATTTTTAAATAAATAAAATATCGATAGCTAAGGCTAATATGTCGTACCCCAGGAAAATTAAACTTTACAGGAGACACAAAAAAAACATGTGTATTCGTACATGAAACATGTAAAATATTAGACAACCTTTTCGAATTAATACAAATTAAGCGATTCTATTGCAGAAGCTATTAGAATTACCTTTGGGTTGGCAGGCAAAAATCGCAATTTCTAAAATATTGAGGGTTACGACATGTTAGAATTTAACCATCGATATGTTTATAACTATACCGCAAATGGGTTGCCTAAGAAATTACCATAGATAAAGAGAAATTACTGTCGATACTACGAGTATTTATTTTCTTAAAGTAAAAAAAGCCTATAAAGTATCCTCAGATGCTTGGACTATGCTCACCGTGACGAATTAAAGCTTAAAATTTGGTATTATTCTCTTTATCCATTTTTGAGTTATCCTCAAAATTTGAAATTTGCACTTTCCCTCAAATATCTCGGATACAGTTCATTTTTGAGAGATAATGTATAGCAAAAGAATTATATAGGGAATGACATCACAATCAACTTTTTCATAATTCCTATTCGTGACTCAAGTTAAGTGATACGCCCTCTGGAGGAAATTTGTAAAAGGTTTCTATAAGTAGGATTTTGTTTAGCGTTGCCAGCGGAATTTCGCTACGTTGTCAGATTTTTTTTAAGTAGCAAAATTTGTGCCTAGCAATATGTAATAATACTCTTTAAGGATTTTTTTATAAAACCGATTTATTATGAGGATTTTTTTTTAAATTTCAATTCATTTATCAATTTTGTTTTAAAATCAGTTTATCATTTGGCAACATTGGCCTTCGTGTTCATTGTTTATATTTTAATTTGTGTCAATTATTATAATTCGAATTTTTTCTTGTTAGCTTTAATAGTATATTACGTAACAGGAGTTGTAAGTAACCCATTACGCACGAAGTGAAAAAAGTTTACGCAACAGCTCGTGTAACGTACTATACTTTTTCTACGCCCACTTAAAACATTCTCAAAAAAGGATTTAACGTTATGCTTGTATCGCCAATCCATAAATTTTCGGTAGGTAATTTCGTACCTTTCTTTGGATTTTAGCGGTAACAAATTATGTGTGGCAGCTTGAGCTTTTTCTAAAATCTCCGGTGCAGTGCTCATAATTACATCACTTTGGGGTCTATTCTGTAACAATTCCTTTATATTTAACGGCCTTTAAAAATATTGGCGGTCTTTAAAAATATGTTCGTATTCGTTAATTTACTTCTGTCATTATTTAAACAGATTTCTTTAAGATAGTCCTCTAATGTATTTTAAAGATCCGTTTAAATAATGACAGAAGTAAAGGAGAAAATATTTTTAAAGGCCGTTAAATATAAAGGAATTGTTACAGAATAGACCCCATTCACTGCTAACAAACATATTCGTAGGTAAAGTTGAGAAAATGTTCGGATACAATCATATTTTGTTACAAAAATTGACAATATAAATTGTATAATATGTTGCCGACATTTAGGGGTACCAATCTTTTAATCGAAAAAGTATCTCGCTAATGCTAAAAGTTTTTATGTTTTTTAAATGACCAAATTTATGTAAATAGACTACATAAAGTCTTACGTAGACAAAAATTTGTTTGCAATTAGATTAAACCAAGAAATTTAAGTTTTCTTATCAAAACGCACGTGTATGTTATGAGATCTCATTACGTGCATGTTATTGTTAAATGTCATTTACAAGGAATGTTGATAGTGTGATTTTTAACGTTTACTGACATGGGCGTAGAAAAATGCCATTTATACGGAATGTTGACAGTGCGATTTTTAATGTTTACTGACATGGGCGTAGAAAAGTTGTTTATTTATTTTGTATAGAATCAAACTTAAATCTGCATTGTGACAGTTTTATTACCGTTTACATGTATACAAAGTACTACACCATTTACTACGTAATATAAAAATAAGAATAGTAAGATTTTTAATTAAGGTGGGAGTTTACTTGCATTTAATTTTATTTTCAAATGAATTTGAAAATTATCAAAGATGAAGACCTAAGATATGGTAGACATTTTTTAAATAAATCAGAGCAGTTGCTGACGCTAATATCAATAATGCAACTTTAAAAACAATAAAAATAAAAGTTTAAACAATTATAAAAAAGTAAAATATATATTTTTTTTTCGTAGTCAAGCAAATAGTCTATTAAAAACCAATTATAATTACGTTGAAACCAATTCTCAAATTGATGTAATGACGAAGAAAATTGACCAATAAAATTCAAGCCGAAATTTCAAATAATATACAAGGTAATACCATTGTCTACCTTCTTTACCGATTATTTTAGTTCACGCATTCGTTTATAGAGCCAGTCGACTTATTCCCATCAAGGATTTCAAACATTCTATTCGGAATATAGTTTTGATCATTTAAAGCCAAACGGAAGATGAAATCTGTACCTATTGAAGAATACCTGTAATTAAAATGATGTCAACATTGACAATCTGTATGTATTTGTGACCACAGATTTTCTTCATTTATTTCATGAAGCTGTAAAGTCATTTGGTATATTTTTCTTAACTGTTCGAGAAAAATTAGAAATGTTATTAATTAGGATTTGTATTCAAAGCGACTAACTTTTTTAAATATAAAATATCATTTTATCCATTTAAAAAAATATTAATGACGTCATAGTTTCGTGAAATAGATAACACACTGCATAAATGGAGATGTAAAGTCATTTGGTATAATTTTCTTGAAAACTGTTCGCTATTTTTACTCGAAATAGTAGTCGCCAAGCCTGTCAATTTGAGAAAAATGTATAAGTATTTTTTTAATAATATTTTAATTGTGTTCAACATAAAATATTTAAATTCAATCCCTTATTCATGATTTTACGTATTGTAGATAGAACACATCGTATGTCGCAACTTTCTAAATATACCACCAACAAGCTCTTTTGTTTTGAATAATTAAGCTACGTAAAGACCGTGTCAATGAATGCCAACAAAGGGGTTTCGTTGGCGCGGCATAGACGGTTTAGCGAATACCAACGAGGGTTCGGTGGCGTTTGCCGACTAGCGGAATAGTAACGGTAACATCAAACGAGTGGGCGACTCGAGCGAATGAAATGTGGACGGATGTCCATACGAGTATCATACCATAATGATCATTTAATCCGGATACGTGTCCAAACGAACGTTTTATCGAACAACAAATGTATGTATATTGTATATTAACGACGTCCAAATTTGATATAGTTAAAATAATTAGCAAAGTTACGATTATTTTGACAGTTTTCAATTTTTTTATGCCCAGAAAAACTAAATGAAATTTTTTAGAAAAGGTTTCAGCGTAACACAGGTTTAACCTAACACGTACATAGGTAATTTTTTCTTTTACAATTCATTGACAAATGTGAATACAAGATACATTTTGTGAACATCAGACAAATGTGAACATAAAACTAAGAAAAACTAGAATAAAATATAAAAAATGATTACACCGAGAGTTAAATCCACACGACCTGGTTTGAAAAGTCAACGCATTATCCACAAACCACATTCGCTAAATGCATTTGTTTGCGAGATGGTATAAACGATGCGAACGCCAAAGTAGAACGAGTTTAGTGGTTTGTGCAATAATAGTTGATATAGACAATCCGCTCGAGTTGTACAGTATATTTTTTCTACGACCCACTAACGAAAATCTACAAATTTAAAAAAATATTTTAGGTTTTTAAGACAAAATAACTAATTTTAAAATAATTTATGACTTTATAACTAATTTATAAAATAAAAAAAATTGAACTCAGACTTCTCGCGTGGAAGACAAACACCGTGTCCTCTCCTCCATCGCCACACTAACGATTTTAAATTTAATAATCTTAATTAAATTAGTTTTATATAGATAGTTCGATTAAAATTTAAGATTTATTTGTAAATGTAGACAAAATAAAAAGAAATGCTATTATTTATCGATTCTACATAAGAATAACTCTTTTTTACTTATATTTATTCTTAATAACTAAAAAATATACTGACAATTAGTTTGAGAGAATTGTCACTCATATAAAATTTAAAAAATAATAGTAGCCGAGTGTCCAAAATATATGAACTGTGTTTGGTGGATTTAATTTTTTTGCAGTGTTCGTACTAGGTAAAATGGATATGAAATATATTCGTTAAGTTGAACGCAATGGCATACTTTTTCGTTTTGTAGTCTTTGCGTAGATAAGCTAATACCAGTAATACCCATGTGGGTGAAGAAAAAAATGTATTCATACTTATTTTTACAGAATTTACAGAATGAATATGTAACTACATATCAGTCTATTAAACGAATAAAACGTTATACAGGGGTCGGCATAAGTCAGGCAACAAATTTGCATATAAAAAAAATGCAGTGTCAAAATAAATTTATTAGAAGAAATTACAAAAGGGATTCGAAAAACAATTAGTTTAAGTGTTCAATTGATGCCCATCTTGATCAACGCATTGACAGCAACGTTTCGCAACGGAGAGACAGGTTAGGCGATGCATGTTAAGGTGTCCGCGAAAATTTTCAAATTCTTCTTCAATTGCAGTTTGGAGCTCGGGAAGGGTGCGTGGTTCTCTTGCAAAAACGCGGTCCTTGAGAAGGCCCCACATAAAGAAATAGCAGGGTGTCAGGTCACAGGACCGTGCGGGCCACTCAAAGATTCCTCGTCTTCCTATCCATTCTCCAAAATGATCATTAAGGAACTCCCGCACACATAACGCATGAAATGACGGATGTTGGCGAGTGTTGAATCGTTGTCCATTTGCCCACATAAATCTTCAAGCATGTATTTCCAGATAACTTTGGCCAGACTTATGCCGATTTTTCGAGCGTTGCCAGACTTATGCCGACCCCTGTATTTATTCTATAATGTATACGGATTGATGGCGTAGGTGTCTCGCATTAATTTGCGACCAATTTCGTGGTTCAGAGTTGGCTTTGAATCCTATAGAATACCATGTGAATTTATTTGGATGGTTCTCTATAGGATTTGACTGATGCCGTATTAGCAGAAATTTCTGTTGATATGATATCAAGATTATAAAAATCGCCATGCGTTATCTTTGCGAAGGTGGTGTTAGGCACAAGAGTTTTTATTTGATTTTCTACGAAAGCCATTTCCAGTTTGGTGTAATTAACATCTTCTTTAATAAACTGAAGACGAATTGGACGACAAAATCGGGAAGACGACGTACGTGGATTTTGCCAAAGAATTTTATTTTTATTAGTTTTTAATTGTATAGGTACCATAGATGTCAAAAAAATATGTTCATCGGTACTTCCATCGCTTGTAAAAACCTGTTTATATTGTGATTGTCCTGAACTACCATCACATCCCCACTTAGAAATAAGGACTATGTTGTCAAGATCATCTAAAGTTGTGTTTAGAACCTCACACTGAACTTGTGCAATTCGTTTTATGGTATGATCTAGTAAACTTTGCAACTTAACTTCAGCAGTTGTTTCCGTTACATTAATATTTTCTGGTAAACATAACTTTTTTGCTTCCGTAACATTTTCATATACAGGAAATAACTTACAATTCTGTTCTTTTGCAGCCAATCTAATTATGTTATACTGAAATTTAGTGAGTTTTGCATCCACCAGAATAGATGAAGCTTTTTCATTAGAAAATGGTTGTGTTTTCAGCATAGAATCCTTATAGGCTTTCCTAATTGTTTGAGCTCGTTTAGGCGTTGAAAAAACCGCATCCTTAACCACAGTTGCTGCATCAATATTTCCTTGTGCTCGAAGACTCATGTGGGTAGCATAAGCCAGTTCCAATACATTTTTGGTTTCTCTCAAATCCTCAGTTTTCCGCCTTTTAGATCTTTCACTGCTTTCTTCAAATTCTAGTTGACGTCTTCCTTTAAAATATCTAGGTGTTATTTGATGTGCATTCACAGTGATATAAATATTCTCATTCAACCATTCGTCATTTTTAATTAAAAAATAATCCAATTTTCTTCCACAAGCTTCCCATCTTGATTTATATTTATACATAAAATAATTAAGAATATCTATTGCTTCAGTAGGTAATGTGTCATTATTAGATTTAGTACGGACATATTCTCGAATAGAAGTACACTTGTCCTCAAATTTCCTTTAAAAACTATTTCTTATAACCGTAAACAATTCCCGCTTAGAAATAATAATATGTTGATTCCTAAAACCTAAAAAAAACAATATTTATTACTTAATTTTTCGTCAATCCCCAATAATTCCGTTACGAACACCAGCAAATTTTATAATTTGACCAAATAAAGAATAACGCAACTAAATATTTATACCTGTTAATTATGGAGAAATTCAAAGATTTTTTAATTTTTACTACCCAAACTTATTACCCTTAATATAAATCAATGATTTTCATATTTTAAAGTTTCTTGAATAAATCTGTGATCTAAATTTAGTCGAAATTAAATAGTATTTTTTAATTATTTTTAAAATTTTTAATTTCCAAAAGTAACTTTTAACGTACACCCGCACACATAACACATGAAATGACGGATGTTGGCGAGTGTTGAATCGTTGTCCATTTGCCCACATAAATCTTCAAGCATGTATTTCCAGATAACTTTGGCCAGACTTATGCCGATTTTTCGAGCGTTGCCAGACTTATGCCGACCCCTGTATTTATTCTATAATGTATACGGATTGATGGCGTAGGTGTCTCGCATTAATTTGCGACCAATTTCGTGGTTCAGAGTTGGCTTTGAATCCTATAGAATACCATGTGAATTTATTTGGATGGTTCTCTATAGGATTTGACTGATGCCGTATTAGCAGAAATTTCTGTTGATATGATATCCAGATTATAAAAATCGCCATGCGTTATCTTTGCGAAGGTGGTGTAAGTCAAATGGCACCATCAATCATTTTTAAGTCGCCCCGGATCGCCTCGGCACATAATAATAATAGCTGTCCCTTCCCCTGATAAGCACAGTTTTTGGGGTTAAAATTCACTTGTAAGGGGGTGAATTATGAAGAGTATTATTATTAAATCCACCAAACGTTTAGTAGCCCGCCAACTAAATATTCTACACCCACACGGATATTATACATATATTCTAAGCACAGACTACAGAACCTAAAAGTAAGCCATTACATTCTACTGAATGAATATAAAATTTAATATTCATTCTAGAAAGATGGGACTACTATTATCACATAAATCAAAGTATGTGACTATTATTTTTTTAAATTTTAAATAAGTGACAATTCTGCCAAACTAACTGTCACTATATTTTTTAGTTACTGAGAATAAATATAATTTAAAATGTGTTTTTATGAAGAATCGAAAAAAAAATAGCATTCCACAAGAGATTCGTCTATATTTACAAAAAAATCGTAAATTTTATTGATATTAAACCAATCTAATTATCAGTATTAAAAAAAAGCTGTTTGTCTCGTTATTGCAAAGATAGAGCAGTGAGTTTTCTTGCGAAAGGTCCGGGGTTTAAATCCAGGACGACAACTAAATAAAATATTTTTAAAATATTTATTTTATCTTAACCTTTAAATTAATTTTAAATATTTGAGGTTTTCGTTTGTGGGTCGCAGAAAAAATTTACTACACAATTGAGTTTCTACAGCGTCGTGCTCAAACTTTGTCTTCATACGTTCTTGTTACATAAATTACTGTTTTTTTTTGAGTTGTTTTAAATTAGTGACAATTTTGTCAAACTAATTATCTTATTCTTTTTATTAGGATAAAATATAAATAAAATGAATCATTCTTATAACGAATCGATAAATAACAATCCATTAGATATTCATCGTTAATAGTTAAAGAAACCTAAAATTTTGGTAAAATTATAACAAAATAACCTACCAATTATTTAAGTGTAAATGTTAAAGAGAAATAAATGAAAAGTTATCGCGAAAGTTTAAGGGATGAGTTTTCGTACGAAAGGTCCGAGGTTAAAATTTCGGTTGAATTCAAGCAAATTCGTTTTTTTAAGATTATTTTATAATTTGATACAATCCAGAAATTCAAACCTTTGTGTTAATTATTTTTAAAATAGTAATTTTATGTTAATAGACGTTGTAGATTTTCTTTAGTGATTCGTAGAAATATACTGTACAATTCAAGTGGTTTGCTTGTATCGCACTGAATACTTTATTGAATTTTTGTAGATAGTATGTTTCGAAAATAACACGAAACGGAACATACCGTAACAAAGTCAGTCTTCACAAAACTTACGTTTTCCAATAAAAAATTACCTATGTACAAAAACAAATGTAGTATTCTCTAATCAATCCCTTTATTAATTATTGTTTTTGAAATTGTAGGTGTTCATTTTTGGAACTATTTACCCTTATTTCTGAAATAACATTTGCATTATTTTTGAAATTTTCTGTCAATCATACCGATTTCTATTTATACAAAAAATGTAGACATAATGTCGGGAGTTTAATACATTTTGGCATCAATGGTTTGACCTGACTTTCGTTAGCGGAAACCGGTAGCATTTGGAGAAAATAGTATTGAGTAAAATACTTTATTAAACAGTAATTGAACGTGGTTAGTTTCCAAGATATGTAAACGGTTTTCAGTTGTGATTTGATCACTTTTCAACTCCTACCTTAAGTTTATCAATATTATTATTATTATTATTATTATTATTATTATTATTATTATTATTATTATTATTATTATTATTATTATAATTATTATTATTATTATTATTATTATTATTATTATTATTATTATTATTATTATTATTATTATTATTATTATTATTATTATTATTATTATTATTATTATTATTATTATTATTATTATTATTATTATTATTATTATTATTATTATTATTATTATTATTATTATTATTATTATTATTATTATTATTATTATTATTATTATTATTATTATTATTATTATTATTATTATTATTATTATTATTATTATTATTATTATTATTATTATTATTATTATTATTATTATTATTATTATTATTATTATTATTATTATTATTATTATTATTATTATTATTATTATTATTATTATTATTATTATTATTATTATTATTATTATTATTATTATTATTATTATTATTATTATTATTATTATTATTATTATTATTATTATTATTATTATTATTATTATTATTATTATTATTATTATTATTATTATTATTATTATTATTATTATTATTATTATTATTATTATTATTATTATTATTATATTATTATTATTATTATTATTATTATTATTATTATTATTATTATTATTATTATTATTATTATTATTATTATTATTATTATTATTATTATTATTATTATTATTATTATTATTATTATTATTATTATTATTATTATTATTATTATTATTATTATTATTATTATTATTATTATTATTATTATTATTATTATTATTATTATTATTATTATTATTATTATTATTATTATTATTATTATTATTATTATTATTATTATTATTATTATTATTATTATTATTATTATTATTATTATTATTATTATTATTATTATTATTATTATTATTATTATTATTATTATTATTATTATTATTATTATTATTATTATTATTATTATTATTATTATTATTATTATTATTATTATTATTATTATTATTATTATTATTATTATTATTATTATTATTATTATTATTATTATTATTATTATTATTATTATTATTATTATTATTATTATTATTATTATTATTATTATTATTATTATTATTATTATTATTATTATTATTATTATTATTATTATTATTATTATTATTATTATTATTATTATTATTATTATTATTATTATTATTATTATTATTATTATTATTATTATTATTATTATTATTATTATTATTATTATTATTATTATTATTATTATTATTATTATTATTATTATTATTATTATTATTATTATTATTATTATTATTATTATTATTATTATTATTATTATTATTATTATTATTATTATTATTATTATTATTATTATTATTATTATTATTATTATTATTATTATTATTATTATTATTATTATTATTATTATTATTATTATTATTATTATTATTATTATTATTATTATTATTATTATTATTATTATTATTATTATTATTATTATTATTATTATTATTATTATTATTATTATTATTATTATTATTATTATTATTATTATTATTATTATTATTATTATTATTATTATTATTATTATTATTATTATTATTATTATTATTATTATTATTATTATTATTATTATTATTATTATTATTATTATTATTATTATTATTATTATTATTATTATTATTATTATTATTATTATTATTATTATTATTATTATTATTATTATTATTATTATTATTATTATTATTATTATTATTATTATTATTATTATTATTATTATTATTATTATTATTATTATTATTATTATTATTATTATTATTATTATTATTATTATTATTATTATTATTATTATTATTATTATTATTATTATTATTATTATTATTATTATTATTATTATTATTATTATTATTATTATTATTATTATTATTATTATTATTATTATTATTATTATTATTATTATTATTATTATTATTATTATTATTATTATTATTATTATTATTATTATTATTATTATTATTATTATTATTATTATTATTATTATTATTATTATTATTATTATTATTATTATTATTATTATTATTATTATTATTATTATTATTATTATTATTATTATTATTATTATTATTATTATTATTATTATTATTATTATTATTATTATTATTATTATTATTATTATTATTATTATTATTATTATTATTATTATTATTATTATTATTATTATTATTATTATTATTATTATTATTATTATTATTATTATTATTATTATTATTATTATTATTATTATTATTATTATTATTATTATTATTATTATTATTATTATTATTATTATTATTATTATTATTATTATTATTATTATTATTATTATTATTATTATTATTATTATTATTATTATTATTATTATTATTATTATTATTATTATTATTATTATTATTATTATTATTATTATTATTATTATTATTATTATTATTATTATTATTATTATTATTATTATTATTATTATATTATTATTATTATTATTATTATTATTATTATTATTATTATTATTATTATTATTATTATTATTATTATTATTTATTATTATTATTATTATTATTATTATTATTATTATTATTATTATTATTATTATTATTATTATTATTATTATTATTATTATTATTATTATTATTATTATTATTATTATTATTATTATTATTATTATTATTATTATTATTATTATTATTATTATTATTATTATTATTATTATTATTATTATTATTATTATTATTATTATTATTATTATTATTATTATTATTATTATTATTATTATTATTATTATTATTATTATTATTATTATTATTATTATTATTATTATTATTATTATTATTATTATTATTATTATTATTATTATTATTATTATTATTATTATTATTATTATTATTATTATTATTATTATTATTATTATTATTATTATTATTATTATTATTATTATTATTATTATTATTATTATTATTATTATTATTATTATTATTATTATTATTATTATTATTATTATTATTATTATTATTATTATTATTATTATTATTATTATTATTATTATTATTATTATTATTATTATTATTATTATTATTATTATTATTATTATTATTATTATTATTATTATTATTATTATTATTATTATTATTATTATTATTATTATTATTATTATTATTATTATTATTATTATTATTATTATTATTATTATTATTATTATTATTATTATTATTATTATTATTATTATTATTATTATTATTATTATTATTATTATTATTATTATTATTATTATTATTATTATTATTATTATTATTATTATTATTATTATTATTATTATTATTATTATTATTATTATTATTATTATTATTATTATTATTATTATTATTATTATTATTATTATTATTATTATTATTATTATTATTATTATTATTATTATTATTATTATTATTATTATTATTATTATTATTATTATTATTATTATTATTATTATTATTATTATTATTATTATTATTATTATTATTATTATTATTATTATTATTATTATTATTATTATTATTATTATTATTATTATTATTATTATTATTATTATTATTATTATTATTATTATTATTATTATTATTATTATTATTATTATTATTATTATTATTATTATTATTATTATTATTATTATTATTATTATTATTATTATTATTATTATTATTATTATTATTATTATTATTATTTATTATTATTATTATTATTATTATTATTATTATTATTATTATTATTATTATTATTATTATTATTATTATTATTATTATTATTATTATTATATTATTATTATTATTATTATTATTATTATTATTATTATTATTATTATTATTATTATTATTATTATTATTATTATTATTATTATTATTATTATTATTATTATTATTATTATTATTATTATTATTATTATTATTATTATTATTATTATTATTATTATTATTATTATTATTATTATTATTATTATTATTATTATTATTATTATTATTATTATTATTATTATTATTATTATTATTATTATTATTATTATTATTATTATTATTATTATTATTATTATTATTATTATTATTATTATTATTATTTTTATTATTATTATTATTATTATTATTATTATTATTATTATTATTATTATTATTATTATTATTATTATTATTATTATTATTATTATTATTATTATTATTATTATTATTATTATTATTATTATTATTATTATTATTATTATTATTATTATTATTATTATTATTATTATTTATTATTATTATTATTATTATTATTATTATTATTATTATTATTATTATTATTATTATTATTATTATTATTATTATTATTATTATTATTATTATTATTATTATTATTATTATTATTATTATTATTATTATTAATTATTATTATTATTATTATTATTATTATTATTATTATTATTATTATTATTATTATTATTATTTATTATTATTATTATTATTATTATTATTATTATTATTATTATTATTATTATTATTATTATTATTATTATTATTATTATTATTATTATTATTATTATTATTATTATTATTATTAATTATTATTATTATTATTATTATTATTATTATATTATTATTATTATTATTATTATTATTATTATTATTATTATTATTATTATTATTATTATTATTATTATTATTATTATTATTATTATTATTATTATTATTATTATTATTATTATTATTATTATTATTATTATTATTATTATTATTATTATTATTATTATTATTATTATTATTATTATTATTATTATTATTATTATTATTATTATTATTATTATTATTATTATTATTATTATTATTATTATTATTATTATTATTATTAATTATTATTATTATTATTATTATTATTATTATTATTATTATTATTATTATTATTATTATTATTATTATTATTATTATTATTATTATTATTATTATTATTATTATTATTATTATTATTATTATTATTATTATTATTATTATTATTATTATTATTATTATTATTAATTATTATTATTATTATTATTATTATTTATTATTATTATTATTATTATTATTATTATTATTATTATTATTATTATTATTATTATTATTATTATTATTATTATTATTATTATTATTATTATTATTATTATTATTATTATTATTATTATTATTATTATTATTATTATTATTTATTATTATTATTATTATTATTATTATTATTATTATTATTATTATTATTATTTATATTTAACAACATAATAAAACGTGTCCTGCGTTTAGTAAGTAATAATATTTCTAGATGTTTATGTAGCAACCAGATAGGTGAAGATTTCAAAAAAAACATTAGTCATAAACACATGATAAATATTATATTCATGATGAAAACACGGAAGCTAACCTTCAATTAACACTAAATGAAACTCAAAACACTATTATAATGAGAATTGAGAATATTATCTAAAAACAGTTAATCACAAATACAAAATCCCGCCCAAAACAAATATCCTACTTATTGGTGACAACTGACAGGGGCGCGAAAATTAATTTGAATCGCGAATAATTTTCCTTATCTGTATACAGAAACAAAAAATAAAAATAGCCTAGATAGGATTTTTTTAGGCAACCCATTTTGTGGTATATTTATTAACATACAGTATGGTTCAAATGAAAGGAATAAATTCATTATAATGGAAGTAGTTGGTTTTTCGAAAAAATGCTCGGACAGGTCAATTTTGTTTACTTAAAGCGCAATTTTTTAAATAGAATTCAATTTCTCCCCCACCTCCCATTTTTGGGCAGTGACGTCATTGACACTTTTTTTAAATAGTAACCCCATTTTTTTTTCTTGATTTTGATAGATCTTGCAATTTCCTACTCGGAAACATAATATTTGAAATATCTTACATAACAATTTCTTTTTAATAAAAGTCATTTAAAGATCAGACACATAAATTTTATTTTGAGAACACAATAAATGAATAAAAGAAAATTATTTGTAATTAAGTGCTTAATCTAACAAAATAATAATAATAAAAAAGAATTTGTGAAATTGTCATTAAATTCTTTATTATTATTATTAATTATTATTATTAGTATTATTTTTTAGATTAAGCACTTAATTACAAATAATTAGGTTTCTATTCATTTATTGTGTTCTCAAAATAAAATAAAATTTATGTGTCTGATCTTTTAATGACTTTTATTCAAAAAAAAATTGTTATGTAAGTTATTTTAAATATTATGTTTCCGAGTAGGAAATTGCAAGATCTATTAAAATCAAGAAAAAAAAATTGGGGTTACTATTTAAAAAAATTGTCAATGACGTCACTGCCCAAAAATGGGAAGTGGGTGAAAATTGAATTCTATTTAAAAAATTGCGCTTTAATTAAACAAAATTGACCTGTCCGAGCATTTTTTCGAAAAACCAACTACTTCCATTATAATGAATTTATTCCTTTCATTTGAACCATACTGTACTAGCTTTTGCCTGCGGCTTTGCACGCGTGGTGTCGTGTTTATAATTTAAAAAAATGAATAAATTTTAATTTTTATTAATTCTTATTAATTTTGATATTTTTAATAATTTTTATTAATTTAATTTTTAATAATTTATTTTAATTTTTATTTATTTTCATTTATTTTTATTTGTTTGTTTTTATTTATTTTTTATTTGTTTTTATTTATTTATTTTATTTGCTTTTATTTATTTTTCCTCCTTAAAATGTGAAAATCCAAAGTAGCTACAATTCCAATTTTCAAATTGCTACAATTAAAAAAAAACCGAAAGTCTAATTCAAACTTTCACCTTCCATTTCCTCCCTTTATATGTAAAATCCAAATACTTTAAAACATGTCTAATTATTTATTAGGAGTACCTACAATTCCAATTTTCAAGTTGTTACCATACAAACTTTCACTCCCTATTTGCCCAATTCTCCCCATTTTCCTTCCTCATTTCGCCTCTTACCCCCATTTTCCCTCTTTCCTCTCTTAAAATATGAAAATCCAAAAACCTGAAACACACTATTATTTATTTGTGATGAGTAGCTATAATTTCAATTTTTAAGTTCCTGTCTATAACAAAATCGAAACTTCCTCGCAAACTTTTAACCCCCGCTTTTCTCCCTTAAAATGTGAAAAATCAAAAACCCTAAAACACGTCAAAATTCAAATACTTTGAAACATGTCCATTTATTTATGAAGAGTACCTACAGTTCCAATTTTCAAGTTCCTAACATACATACTTTCACGCCCCACACATTTCCCCCATTTTCCTTTTTCCCTCATAAAACATGAAAATCCAAAAACCTGAAACACACCATTATTTACTTGTGATCACTAGCTATAATTCCAATTTTTAAGCTCCTACCTATAAAAAAATCGATGCTTCCATGCAAACTTTTAACCCCTGAAACACGTCATTATTCACTTATGCTCAGTAGCAGTATTTCAAATTTTTATGTTTCACTACCACTATGCAAAAAATTATGTACGATCCCTTGCTCTGTGAAAAACAAAAACAAATCGATCCCACGGGACCGTACATTTTTTCGGGATAAAAAGTAGCATATGTGCTATTCCAGACAAAAATCTATATTTGTGCCAAATTTCATCGGGTAAGCCACGGTCATCTTTATAATGGGCAATGGGTAAGCAGATGAGCGACGGTCGACCCTACTTCGTATCCTCTAATACCTATGTTTAATCACACACAAGTTGTATTTAAAAAACTTTTTGATTTTTTTCGTTTATTTACGTAAATTTGTAAACAAAATGTATTATTACTGTGGTAAATTATGGGTTTATTATTATAGTATATACAGGGTGTCGCCGGATGACTGCAAAAATACGAAAGCCTTTTTTATTTTCAACTTTTAAAGAAATGTTATTTTTCATGAATGGTTTTGTTTCAAAAATAATAATTCACTAAAGATATTCAATTTCCGTTTGGATTTTTTTGTGTTTACGCCCTTCGGATCTCTTCCTAATCCGTCTGTATCCTGGCGACACTGCAGCTTATTGTAACATCATTTGAAGGTTCTACTACTTTCCGATTCACAATCATTCATTCCACGTCGTCGATGGTTAAACGCTAGTCCCATGGTGGAACATCTCAACAATCACTCATCCACGACGTGACCGGAGAGAGCACTGCTTAACTGTTGCGTGATTATGGATGTTCACTAATCTCGCGGCTAGCCTCTCCACCTCTTGGATTATTATTAGTTTTGAAACAAGCAAAAACTTTTATGAAGAATCTTTTTTCGAAAAGGTAAAAATAAAAATGTTGTTGAAGAACCTTTAACATATATTTAAAACACAGAACAAAATATATTTGAATTAAAACATACAACCCAAGCTGCCCCTGGCACGACGTGTAAGTGGAAAGCAACTGAGGGGTATAGTTTCAAAGTGTACAATCTCCATATTTTATAAAAAATAAGATAAGATGTCGCCTTACATACAATTTGTAGCCCTGAATCGAAATAATTAATAATTTCTGTTCAAAACAGATAATGTCCAACGAATTTTGACGGAAAAAAATTAGGCTTAAATTCAAAACGTACAATCTCCGTTGACATGTAAATTTCAAACAGTACAATCTCCAATCCGATTTTAAAAATCAAAGTGTACAATCTCCAATGGGTTTTTGTTGTTAATTTTGAATTATTTCAAAGCGTGAAAACTCGTGTACAGACTTGTTAATAATATTTCGTGATAAAACCCGTCTTATTTTACGTTTCTTAGGTTGCATGTGATTCGTGAAGTATTAAAGTCTGTTTACTAGTTTTTTCCAATTTTTCACGAGTTTTTTAAAGTAATAATGGAGGGCAACGTGAAAAAATAGGTAAGTTTGATAATAAGGTTTTTGTATATTTTACTGTAAAGATGAGGTTGTTTTAGATATAGTCCACATTCACTTCCGATTTATCCGAAATGTGGACATAAAACTGGTGCTTTTCAATGTACCTTACTGACAATGGGAGAAATAAGTTTTACTCAAAATTTTATGAGATAAAAGAGAAAATAATTCAAGATAATTTTTTGCTTAAATATTGCAATACATTTCCGATACAGCGTAAACGCCCGAAAAATTCTAAGAATGTTTCAATAAAATTTCAAACACGGTTTTATATCTTGACAAAACAAAAAAAAAAATGTTGGCTGTGTGCAAGAAAGCTTTCATAGATGTTTTGGGTACAACACGGAGACGAATTAACACAGTTACAAAGAACTTTGATCAAACTTCTGAACTGCAAAGGAAAATCGTGTAGGCGATAGAAAACTGAAAAATTACAAGTCGAAGAAAAATTCTGTTGTGGATTTTATTAACAAATTTCATGTAATTGAATCTCATTATTGCAAATATAAAGTCAACGTTGATAATGTATGTGAAGGTAAATGAAAACGTTCCAGTAAAAGAAAGCTATTTCAGGAATATTTTTATTACAAAATACAACCTTGGTTTTGGTTCTCCTAGAACCGATGTTTGTTCGACATGCTTACAGCTAACAGAGAAAATAAAAGCTTGTTCTGATAAGGATGTCAAAGCCAACTTAGTAATCCAGAGAAGGGTACATTCATTGATATCTAAAGCATTTTTTCGCTTGTTAAGAGAACAGGATGAAGGAATCGAAATTTTTTCGTTTGACTGCCAGAAAAATCAAGTATTATCTAGGATTCCGGATCAACAGGCCTATTATTCAAGGCAATTTTAAATTTACAATTTCACCGTTGTATAGGGTACTTCTAAAAGTAATTTAAATCCATTTACTGTCAGTTCTTTCTAATGGGCCGAAAACGAGTACAAGAAGGGTTCGAACGAGATTGCCTCCTGCATTTATCACATTCTTCAGTCGACTGATTTTGGAGACGACATTCACACAATCCGGCTCATGTGTGATGTATGCGGAGGCCAGAACAAAAATACCTCACTCATATCTATGTGTTGTTACTGGTTTTCTAGACAAGATAAAATTTTAAAAAATGAGGTGGTATTCCAAGTTAGAGGACACTCCTTTATGCCCCCAGACAGGGTTTTTGGGCATATTGAAAAGACTATTAAAAAAAAAGAAATAATTCTGGAACCGGAGCAGGGCCGGATTTACCATTACAGCGCCCCTTGGCCTGAATAAATTTGGCGCCTTCCCCCCTTCCATCATACACTGATAGAAGGATTTTGTTGTCTGAAGTAAAATTTATTGATAGTTATTAAATATCTCATTTTGCACCATGTTCAAATGAATACTTATTAACAGCAAACTAATCATTTATTTAAAGATAATTCTTTGATTATTTATAATATTAAATATTAATTACCTTTTCCAATTTTGTTTTTGTGTTAGCACTACAGGTTTCGCCCCTTGGTGTAAATAATATTTAATATTACAAGAAACCTCAATCGAATTCAGGGCCAACCAAATGAAAATAATAATTCTTTGAGCCAAGTGAACAATCAGTTTTATGTAGAAATAAAAACTACAACTATACAATACATAAAATGTGAACAATACAGATATATAAAACCTTATAAAGCCTTCCTTCTTGCTTTCTTTCGAGCAAATTTGTCTATGATGTCATCGTAGGAAATCGATTGAGTTAGTCTCCCCTCGATGGCGAGCAGGGCTAGTGATGTCAATCTGTCGTAGCTAGTTGTGGATCTCAGGTAGTTCTTCACACGACGAAGGGTGGAAAAGGATCTTTCTGCTGAACAGTTAGTGGCTGCAGCACTAAGAACCATTCTTAACGCAATGGCAGGGTAGACATCTACCATGTCAAAATTATACAAAACCTTGCTAATTTCAATCATACTCGTTCTGGTATTTTCGTTTTCAGTGTTTTTCAACAAAAATACTTTTAAATGTAAACACTCGTCCACAACAACAGGCGTAAGATCTTCGGGATACGCACTCAATAGTTCTCTTACACATTTGGTGATATCAGATGCCTCAAGACTTTTGATAGTTTCAAGAAAACCAAACCTATTGTGAAGATCAGAATATTTACACTCACGTTTCTTAATTTCGGAGTATAGGGAATCCAATATGCAGTTAAAAGTGTTTACACGAAAGTTCTCCGACCCTGTAAATTGATCATCACTGCTAGGATCACCATATTCACCAAACTTAGTAAGTACCTTCCTTTTGCGCCGATTATCAGCCATATACTCTCTCCTACACTTCTCTTTCGCTGATCGTTCCAGGTCATCAAAGTTGTTCCTTACTTCTTGAAGAAAACTACACAAAGAGTCGTAATAGGCAACTATTTTCTCTAGCTCTGTGGTTTCGTATTGCAGCTTTACATTTACTTTATTAAACCTTTCCAGAATTGAGCCCCACAGTGCTGCCATAATGGTTGTCTCAAGGGAACTTAAAAATTTGACAAAATGAGCAAAATTCTGATTTTTATGAAAGTTGTTGAACTAAAAGTTGTTTGCGATATTGATCTCTATAATTTTTGTTTATACACGATTTTTCTAAAATGGACCGTAATGGAAAAATTGTAGGAAAAGTGCTAAATTTAATTTTTTTTAGTATTTTCGTTTTCAATGAATATCTATAGAAAAATGTTTCGAGGTAGATATATGTGGAAAATGTATATATTTAGTTTATCCTCTAAACATTTATAGAGGTGCTGCAATAGTTTGTACAAAATAACCGGATAGGAAAGTCATGTGTTGGACACATCAGATTTTTTTTTAAATGTAAACTAAAAAAAAATTGATTTCGATTTTTTTTTATGACAGGGCGCCCCTAGGCCCGGGCCTAGTGGTAAATCCATGCCTGAACCGGAGGAATATCTGGATATATTTTAGAAGTATGGTACTGTTCTTAGGCTTGGAGAAGTAGTTGAAATATACGATTGACGAAATGAAACTAGCAAGTACATTAAGCCTGCAGGCCAATGGCATTTGGCTTTCTCAAAAAGGAAGAGAATGATTTTAACAAAAAGCTCTAAAGGCATAGTACTAATCCGCGGCGAAACAGCCTATAATTCGGATTCTGGTATGGGAAAACCAGTAACAAAAACGACTAAGAGTATTGAAAATATGAAACCTACACAAATTCCGAAACAAAATGTGATCAACAACAACAAAAAGGTTGATGTTAATAATTTATTGGTGTGTCATTTCGGAGATGAGTGGAAAAATGATGAAGTTTCTACAAATTCGTCGTAGAAGAGGACACGATTACAGAAAACGAAACAGTCGAGGATGAAACGACTCTGTGTGAGAATATCGAAGAGGAAGTGGAACTTTCTATTTAACAGCTTTTGATTTTTTGTGAGCTCAACCCACAATTTATTTCTTCTTTTAATTTTTTTTGACTAAATTTAATTTTTTTTTTCAATTTTTTATAAAAAATTAATGAAAAATATTAGTTATTTTAAAAATGAACAAACTCAAATTGTTATTTTCATAACGTACAATCTCCAAATATTTTTTTCAAAATAACTTTGATGTTTTTAAAAATTTTAAGAAAAAAATTAATATAATAAATTTTAGATGTGATACAAATACAATAAAAAAACACCTTGTTTGTATTTAAGAAATTATTGGATTTTTTCATCTACTGAGAATTTAGGAAACATGGAGATTGTACACTTTGAAACTATACCCCTCAACTACTCCCTACCAATGTTTTTGCTTTTATTAGTCCATCTGGGACAACCTGTATAGAAACCAATTTTAGGTTTTAGAACCTTTATATTAAACAATAAGCATTTAAGTATAGTAACCTTTTTTAGCTCCTTAAGTATATATTCTACATTTTTATCATTTTCTGTGGTTTATCTGAAGGAAAACAGTTTTCATTCGATTCACTACATAATAGAGATTAATTTTCTTTTTAGGGGAAGTGGAGTAGGCAAAAAATTATTTACCACTACCATGGAAAAAGGGTATGAACTTGGTTGTAAAGTTGCCTTCTTTTTTGTGATGCAATGGAATCCCGCCGTCAAATTTTACAAAGAATTGGGTGCTGTTAATCTAACGGAAAATGAGAATTATCACATTTTTAAGCTGAAATCAGATAATTTTAACAAAATATGCTCCAACTAATTTTTTTTTATATTCACCTACTTATAAAATCTCCATTATTTACAATAATTCATTACAATAACAATAATTTACAATTCTTCAAAGAATTATTTAATATGTATAGATTGAAATATATTTTGTCCCTAACACTTGTTGCTTCCTTTTCTCGCTCCTTTCCATACTAATTACCCATGGACGTTATTATGACAATTTAGCGAACATGGGTTATTGGTAGTTGTCATTTTTTGCAACTCACAGTGGCGGATTTTTCCAAAAACTTGGCCAAAATACAAAAAATGAAATTACGATATGTAATTGCAATACATTCGTAAATGATAGTATTAATATCCCTCTTCACTGGACAATAATTCTTACCAGAATATATACAGCGCCAACTGCTTAAACTTCAAGTATTTAAAAGAAAATAATTGTGTTGATAATTCCTTTAAAATTGTTGTTTTTTTATTTGTTTCTGTGTTACTTGTTTTAATAATATAATTATTTTAATGATATGGATTCTGTAGCTGGAGGTATGAGCAAAGTTTTTTTTTATTTATATTAACATTTTTGACTACTTGTCAAATATGAACTAAGTTTAATGAAGTAGCTGTCATAGTTTCTAGTTGATCCACATTTATTTATTTATTTTGTGTAGACCAATGATAATGATTTCCGTCATATTAATGTAATTATCTTATATAATGGACTGTCCGGCAATACGACAAACAGACAAATTTTGCGAATACTTGCGAATCACAATACAAATGTCACTAATATGTATAACGAACGACCGCATTCCTTTTTATTATTTACCATTGACACAAAGTACGTACTTTTGGTATAGTTCAAAATTACAACTTCAAGATTATGATTGACTTTCTCGTTTTGGAGGACTCGGAGTATGAAAAGCATTATTAGTTTTTGTGGAGATTTGAGCGTAGAAAGGGGGTTTTCAAAAGGGGTTCAACACAAAAAAATATGTATGTAAAAAATCAATTGATAAGTAAATTATTTTTTTGAAATAATATTGAGAAAAATAATCTTGATTGTTTTGAAAAACATAAAGCTCATTGGTGTACGTTAAAAGTTACTTTTGGAAATTAAAAAATTTTAAAAATAATTAAAAAATACTATTTAATTTCGACTAAATTTAGATCACAGATTTATTCAAGAAACTTTAAAATATGAAAATCATTGATTTATATTAAGGGTAATAAGTTTGGGTAGTAAAAATTAAAAAAGCTTTGAATTTCTCCATAATTAACAGGTATAAATATTTAGTTGCGTTATTCTTTATTTGGTCAAATTATAAAATTTGCTGGTGTTCGTAACGGAATTATTGGGGATTGACGAAAAATTAAGTAATAAATATTGTTTTTTTTAGGTTCTAGGAATCAACATATTATTATTTCTAAGCGGGAATTGTTTACGGGTATAAGAAATAGTTTTTAAAGGAAATTTGAGGACAAGTGTACTTCTATTCGAGAATATGTCCGTACTAAATCTAATAATGACACATTACCTACTGAACCAATAGATATTCTTAATTATTTTATGTATAAATATAAATCAAGATGGGAAGCTTGTGGAAGAAAATTGGATTATTTTTTAATTAAAAATGACGAATGGTTGAATGAGAATATTTATATCACGTGAATGCACATCAAATAACACCTAGATATTTTAAAGGAAGACGTCAACTAGAATTTGAAGAAAGCAGTGAAAGATCTAAAAGGCGGAAAACTGAGGATTTGAGAGAAACCAAAAATGTATTGGAACTGGCTTATGCTACCCACATGAGTCTTCGAGCACAAGGAAATATTGATGCAGCAACTGTGGTTAAGGATGCGGTTTTTTCAACGCCTAAACGAGCTCAAACAATTAGGAAAGCCTATAAGGATTCTATGCTGAAAACACAACCATTTTCTAATGAAAAAGCTTTATCTATTCTGGTGGATGCAAAACTCACTAAATTTCAGTATAACATAATTAGATTGGCAGCAAAAGAACATAATTGTAAGTTATTTCCTGCATATGAAAATATTACGAAAGCAGAAAAGTTATGTTTACCAGAAAATATTAATGTAACGGAAACAACTGCTGAAGTTAAGTTGCAAAGTTTACTAGATCATACCATAAGACGAATTGCACAAGTTCAGTGTGAGGTTCTAAACACAACTTTAGATGATCTTGACAACATAGTCCTTATTTCTAAGTGGGGATGTGATGGTAGTTCAGGACAATCACAATATAAACAGGTTTTTACAAGCGATGGAAGTACCGACGAACATATTTTTTTGACATCTATGGTACCTATACAATTAAAAACTAATAAAAATAAAATTCTTTGGCAAAATCCACGTACGTCGTCTTCCCGATTTTGTCGTCCAATTCGTCTTCAGTTTATTAAAGAAGATGTTAATTACACCAAACTGGAAATGGCTTTCGTAGAAAATCAAATAAAAACTCTTGTGCCTACTTCCATTATAATTAACAACAAAATAGTTAATGTGGAGCATAAACTTTTATTTACTATGGTAGATGGTAAAGTTTGTAATGCTATTACAAACACAAAATCTGCTCAAAGATGTTACCTTTGTGGAGCCACATCAAAAGAATTTAATAACATAGAAGTTCTTTTAAAAAAAGATATAATTGAAGAACATCTAAGATTCGGAATATCTACATTACATGCGTGGATTAGATTTTTTGGGTGCTTACTGCATTTGTCCTACAAGAAAAATGTAAAAAAATGGCAAATACGTTCGCCCGAAGACAAAAAAATGGTAGAGGAAGAAAAGAAAATTCAAACTGAATTCCGTTCAAAACTTGGATTATTAGTGGACAAGCCAAAACAGGGATATGGCAGCTCAAATGACGGAAATCATCAGTTTCTGCCGAAATTACAGGTATTGATGAAGAATTAATACATAAATTTCACGTAATTTTGTCAGCAATATCAAGTGGATATGAAATAAAAATAGAAAATTTTAAGGAATATGCTATAGATACGGCAAAATATTTCGTAAAAAAATATACCTGGTATTATATGCCTACCTCCGTACACAAGATTTTGGTGCATGCACCTAAAGTTATTTCTTCCTACATCTTGCTGATAGGAATGTTAAGAAGAGGCTCAAGAAGCAAGAAATAAGGACATTATATTCGATAAAGAGAAATTTTGTGAAATAATGAATGACTCGAGTAGTGATAACGATGATAGTGGTCAATATAATGGTGACGAATAATGAAGATTAATTTCACTCTTTTGCATTGAAAAAAATTACAAATAAAATTTTTCTTTTGTGTACCTATATTTAATATTTATTTCAACGTGCTCCAATCTCCCCCATACCTTAAATCAGCAAAATATATTACTTTAACTATAGATACTATATTCAATTTTCATTTTGTACCAGTTTTAGAGAAAATAATTTCAACAGCAACGAATTTTTAATTTTGGCCAAGCATTTTTAAATTTCGGCCACTGTGCAACTGTTTGAATTTCATTTTGTCTTATTCTCTGAAATTTATTTTTTCTTTATATTTTTTTTTTTGTTCTAGTCGGTGGCGACTAACATACAATTTAATTTTAATTTCTTAAAACCAGGGTACTTAATTCGAATATTTTATTTCAATTTTATTAATATAAAAAATCATTTAAATGCTATAAAAATGTACAACTATTTTAATATATGTCTATCTGAATACATTGTTATTAAACCAATAAATAAATGTTACTTAATTTTCTTTATCTTATAAAAAAAAACCCAAAATAAGCTTCTATAAAAATTTACAATCTAGTTTTAAGTAAATAAAATGGCTCCCCATTATTTTAACCAATGTCTAAGAAATATACTTCAAATAATAAAAACTTTGCTATAATGAACTAAATTGACAAATGGCATTTGACATTAGTGACAGATTTTGTTTTTCAATTTATGTTGGTAAAGTTACAGCTACATTATATCAATTTATTTCAAAAAGCACATTGTGGCCTCCAGTCTCCTACTTTTTTACTGTTCATCTTTATCTTTAGCACCATGTTTCAAAATACGAGTAAACTCGACGTAATCGAACAATCCACTTTTAATAGGAGCTTCCCTGTACATCTCATCTACCTCATCGTCAGTAAATCTATCTCCCATCGAAGTTAGGAGTTCTCTGAGACGTTCTTCATTAATGACACCATTGTTATCTTCATCAAAGCAACCAAAAGCATTTTTAATGACGTCCTCGGGATCTGTTCCTTGAAGGCGTTCACCAAATAGGGTTAGAAACATGGTAAAATTGATGGGTCCAGGGGCTTCGTTCATCATGCCGTCCAGATAGTCATCAGTGGGGTTTTTACCTGTAAACAAAATTGTATTACAGATTTGAATATAAAAAAAAACTGATGAATATTTTCATTTTTAATCTTGTAGATGTAGATCTCCTCTGAAAACAAAATGCATAAATAATAAAAAATATCTATAATATATGAAAAAAGAAACACCCTCCCAAATTTTTGTTTCTAAAAATTGGAAAATAAAGTCAGGTATTTAAAGTCTGAAGAGCTACGTTTCTCTTTAGACATTTGGCAAAGGTGTAAGATTGATTCTTAGGAATTCATCCGTTCCGTTCAAGTTCGGTAATCGGAAAATCGCTTCCATCCTGTTTTAAGAGAAAGGGAGAGGGATTCCAGAATAGATCGGATCAATTCATGAACGCTGCATTTGTATCAGTTGTCATTTGCATGTTGTTTTGTTCTAACCTAATTGTCTTTTGTGTTTAATTTAGAGAAATATATTGAAGTGATCTTCACAACAGTATTTAATACTTTTTATAAAGTCAGTCTGAAACACATATAGCACAAAATTAAGTATTAAAAATTAAAAAAAAAACCGACTTCAAAAATGTTCAAATGCCATCACCACATCTTAACCAAATTTATATGGGACCATTCCTGAGGTACCCCCTTTCTAACAAAAAAGAACCATTGAAATTGGACACCGTGTTAAAGAATTATTGCTGAACATACCTACATAAAAAAAAAACAAAAAAAATATTGCGACGAATTGAGAACCTCCTCCTTTTTTGAAGTCGGTTTAAAATGTATTAAGGGATATGAGGAAAGTTCTAAGAGGAATGAAACAAAAATCTAGGACAAAGACAAAACAAAAAAAAACGTTTTAATTATCTTATTTGTCAAGCATTGGAGTATTATACAGTTTCTCCACAAATATTTAAAAAACTATTTTTAGTTTCCTGATGCTCCCGAAAATCACTAATATTGAGTTACAACCTTCTTCGATGAGAGTTACAAAATACATGAGAGCCTACTTTTAAAATTGAAACATCTGGGAAAAATTTACTTAATTGGATTGAATGCTTTTTAATAGGCAATTCTGTGTCGAGAGTTAATGGGAAAGGTAAAGTATCAAGAAATCATCTAGATATCAGTGGAAATCATAAAGAACGTAAGTCTTAGAGGTAACCTGATAGAAACACACAAATGGATTAATCTGAATTGCTATTGTAATAGTATATTACATACAGGGCCGTCGAGAGCCAAGTGGGGATCCGGGACAATTTTCTAGGTGGGGCCCCCCAACAATAAAAAAAAACAATAAAAAACACGCCTATGCCATCCCCCCCTGGAACCGCCCTTGATTACAGCCGAGTGTCAAGGTAGATTAGATAGGTATGAAGCATCGAGCTAAGCTACAGATGTGAGGCTTGAGTGAGTTCCCCCAAGGTATGTATACGTTTTAACTCACAATCTTCTATTTTATGTAAGTTTCAATAATAACATTTGTATAAATTTCTATCAATATTTCAAATAAAAAATAACGAAGATACCTGTGAGACCTTTGTTAGGCAATAAAACAAGTTGATTGAATCTGACAATTAGATAATTATTTTGCCAGTTACATATTGAATTTCATTTTCAATAAAAAAAAATATTTGTTTACAGTACGCTATGGATACATAAAGTTCTAAATGGTACATTTAAAATATCAATTAAAAATAAAAAAGAAATTAATAAAATTGTCACAGTATAAAAATGAAGTCAATAGTGTAATGCACGTTGATGCTTTAAAGAAAACAAAAAATATCATAATTTGAAAGATACTTATTGTAATTGGACATCAGTCGGTCTACAAATAAATTCTGTCCATAGTTAGTTCTATGAGCATTTACATAAAATAGTTTAATCTGCTTAGTAAGTCTGGCAAGAACAAGGAATCTAATAAAATGTACCAGGCTGTCACTATCAATCAAACTGTTCAATAACAATATAGGAAAACAAGCGATGCTTCTGGACGTCTGCATTCTAAAGTCTTAAGTCCACACAACAGAATACTGGTTTGGTAATATTTTGCGATGGAAGCCTATGTTTATATAGTAGATACTTCGAAAATTTATTTTGCACTCTTTCTAATTTATCAATATGACAATTATAGTTAGGTGCCCAAATCACTGAGTAGTATTCTAAAATGCATCTAACTAAGCAGTTGTAGAGACTCTTCAGAGCTGCCGTGTTATAAATGTGCTTGGTGTTTCTTTTGACAAAGTCCAGCAGTCGAAAAGTTCTATTTACAATTTCTTCCAAATGAGGAATAAACGATATGTCCCTGTCAAAAATAACACCAAGATCATTTATAGTTTCGTTCAGAACCAGCAATGACATAATCATGAACAATGATCTCACTTGGGTTCCGGGAAATAACGGGGCACCGGGTAACGAGATTGCAGATAGTCTTGCAAGGAAAGGGACTCAAACACCCTTTGTAGGACCTGAGCCGTTCTGCGGTATCAGCAGTAATATAATATTAGGAGAGACTAAAAAAGGCTAGATAATGAAACAGGGATCCTTACCGGGCATTGCCGACTAAAAGGACACCTTAGTAAACTGAGAGTAGTAGAGGATAGTGAATGCAGATTCTTTAAGGAAGAGGACGAAACCTCCATTCACATTTTAACTGAATGTGTAGCACTCCAGAATCCAAGGTCACTATATCTAGGAGGATATCAAATAGAAGATGGAGATTTACCTAACTTGAAGTCACTCCAAATCCTACACTTCCTTGAGAAAATAGGATTGGAATGGTCGTTATAGGCATGGAGACATTGTGCATTAGCAACAGAAGGGGGCACAATATATCTTTTAGGTCGCAGTGTATTAACGCCCCATTCTCAACATAACATAAAATGCACAATGATATTAGATGTTTTATTGAACCTTACGACTTTACATTTATTGATATTCAGTTTAAACAAGTTATCGTTGCACCATTGAACCAAATTGCTGAGATCTGATTGTAAGTGATTGTTTGAAAGGTCATTGATGATAGAAATTTTTTTTAGGTCATCTGCATATAGGAGGCAACTGGAGTTATTAAAACAAGTTGTTCCCAAATATGAAGGAATCTAATGGAATTCCTGTTTATAAAAATAAGGGATCTGCATCTAATATAGAAAATTATCGTTTAATCTGTAAATCTAGTCAAATAACTAAAATAAATGAGTCAGCATACTATATTAGACTCACTAATTACCTTGAAAGTTTTAATATGTTGCCAGGTACTCAAAATGGATTTAGAAAAAATAAGTCAACATCTACTGCATTTGCAGCTTGCCTAATGTAATGATGGTTATTAATACACGAGCATTAACCGGGATACGAAACGAGCCAAAGGCGAGTTTCGTATGGTTTATGCGAGTGTTTTAATAACCATTACATGAGAGTTGCATACGCTATTTTTTCTACACCCGATAAATAATCAAGACCTATAAATATTATATTTATATTGGTATTGAACACAATAACAGTAATTACTCGTATTTCTATAAAAAATTCTACAAAATTGTAATTAATGGTATTACTTCAGGTATTGGTATTTCCCTAGATTTTTGCGGTAAAATATTTTGTACTGTATTTTCTGCTTTCTCCGATATGTGTGGAGGAGTCTTCTATATCGCTAATATCAGACATTTTAATATTATAATTATCGAAGTTTAGCTACCTACGAAAATTTAATACGTTTTGACAACTAAAATAATTACATAGGAACCTAGGACAAACGTCAAACAGCATGCTTGATTGAAAAATTGTAGGTTTCTATTGATTAAAAATCTGTATCGTAATGAAAAATCTGTATCATAATGGGTATCATTATGAAACGGATTATGGGCATATAAGTGCATTATTATAATACGGGTGTAGAAAAAACATATTTTAGGACATTTGATATGGCGGATCATAATCTTTTATTTTTGAAGATGAATGGGTTAGGAATACGAGGGAAACCTTATGAACGGATACAGTATTACTTAATAAATCGAACTCAAGTAATTGTAATAAATAGTCTAAAATCTGATCGTGTTCCATGTACAATAGGAGTTCCCCAAGGTTCAATTTTGGGCCCACTCCTTTTTATAGTTTTTATAAGTGATATGAGTAATTTTTGTTTAAGCTCTCAACAAATAGTTCAATATGCCGATGATACCAATATTGTAATGGCAGATGATCAAATGAGTTTAACCAGTATTGTAAAGATAACGGTCTGGCATTAAATGTAACAAAAACAAACTTCATGCAATTTCTACCGAAAACATATTACCAGATTACGAATCCTACTTGCACGTTGACGGCAAAACTATTCAAAGCGCTGATGACATAAAATTTTTAGGAATAATATTAGATCCCAAAAAATGGTAACTTCAAAATTAAGTACTTGTAAATTTAAGGGAGACACTATCTTTTGATACTTTAAAACTATGCCATTTTGGTTTGGTTCATTCAACTCTACAATATGGGTTAATATTTTGGGGTTCTTCACCATACTTTGAAAGAGCTTTTGTAACCCAAAAGAAGATTCTGAGAGCTATGTATAAGGTGACACCAACATCATGTAAAGAACTTTTCAAGAAAACGCAAATTTTAACACTACCTTCCCTTTTTATTTTTCAACTAATTTTATACATGAAAGATAATGAGCATATATTTAAGAAAAATAAAAACCTACACTCATATGATACTAGATTAAAATTTAACATCAACCTTTTTCACGACTACAAATAAGCCAGCATTCACCAAAATATATTGGGATTAGTGTTACAATAAGTTCAGTAACATATTAGAAGATACTACAGGTTATCATCAAATTAGTCATAATGATTTAAGAAAACATCTTAATGATTTTCTTGTAAATAATGTATTTTATAGTATAGAAGATTTTTTGAGCTTTTAAACTAATCTAAACATGAATTATCTATCGGCACAAATTAAATGATCATTATTTAAATTTTATGGCAAGTACACTTTTCCATTATTTTATTTCAGTTGGTCAGTAAGATAATAAATGGTCAGGGAAAATAATAAATGGTCAGTATAATATTAAATGGTCGGTGAAAATATTAAATGGTCAGTATAATAATAAATGGTCGGTAAAAATAATAAATGGTCAGTAAAAATAATAAAATGTCAGTTAAAATAATAAATGGTCAGTAAAAATAATAAATGGTCAGTAAAAATAATAAATGGTCAGTAAAAATAATAAATGGTCAGTATAATATTAAATGGTTGGTGAAAATAATAAATGGTCAGTATAATAATACGCGTTTTATTTGTACATCGGTCTCCTTTTGACAGAGTAGGTGAGCTGTGTCCAGGCCGTTGGTGTTTATGCCTGTCGGCGTAGCCAGGTATAGATTAAAATTTTTTGGTGGCGAGAATTCTTTGCTTTGTCTTCTTGTCACGGCATTAATATTATTTGTTCATGTATGTGAAATTTGCTTCTATGGTTTATAAAATACTACTGCTAGTAAATGAAAACAAACAAGACGCATTCACACAAACATACCCACCACCTCAATTACAAATCATTAGTGTTGTCTCCGATACGCGAGTGTATTTTGGGGCAATTGGTTTTTGAAATATATCCTGACAGGCAGACTTGTTTTAAACAGAAAACAAAATCTTCAGTTTCTTCTTTGCTGCAAACCGGTAGCTCAAAAACATGAAACACTCGATCTAAAAACATAATACTACTTATTTAATGCACATTTTTAAAATTATTACCGACTGCTGCATACTGGCCATTTATTAATTTTTACTGACCATTTGTAGAAGTATTACCGGCTAATTCATACTGACATTTAATTAATTTTTACTGACCATTATAGTTACAAAAGTGAACATAGAAATACAGGCCAAATAATAATTTTACTGCTCCAAAATTCATTGTTTACTCATCATATTTTATAAAAGTACTGAGTCTTTTACAATATTTTACTGACTGCTTGTAATATTTATACTGTACATAATCAATTATATACTGTTCAGTTAATTACAACCCATTATCTATTATACAGTGAGCATCATACGTCTTACCCCCCCCCTATCTAACTGGAGGGGAGTAACCCTTTCGAAAAATTTAAATGGCATGAGGTGGTGAGTGATAGCTCATTTGAAACGGAGTTTTATTCTCTATTCAACCGTGCAAAAAATTTTGAAATTTGCTTCATTACGTGTTGATTTATTAATGTTTAAAAATAACATCACAAATAGGAAAGCAACTAAACAGTGACCTTATCTAATGGCAAAAAGTCTTACTTCACGTCTAAACCAAAACCGATATCATGCAGGGCCGAATTATAATTCTAAGGATGAGTTCGCTACGTTAATTTCCGTTATTCTGAAACAATAATTAGTCGAGAATTAATGAAGCAAATTTCAATTTTTTTTGCCAGGTTGAATAGAGAATAAAACCCCCTTTCAAATGAGTTATCACCCACCACCCCATGCCATTTAAATTTTTCGAAAGGGTTGCTCCCCTCCGATAAGGGATGAAATTAAGGGTACACTATTCATACAAAAATACATTGTAGAAATCAAAAATCGACGTGTCTCGGCGATTTTCCTAACAAGACTCCAGTAACAAGTTAGTTAGTAAGACTTTTGATGCTCACTGTATATATTTTATTTTATTAATGTATTTTACTTAACACTTTTTTGACTAGTCTGATAGGATTTTACATTATGTACCTAGTGTCTTTGTATAGTGTATAATTCTCAAAGATGAATAAATTATATTTCTACTTCGTTAATAAAAAGTATGAACAATATAGGTCCTATATGCAAGCTCTGTGGCCCTGTGTCTTTATATACCTAGAAATATGTCAGACAGTTAAACTGAATGAACCAACTCAGAACTAGAGTAGCTGCAGAAGAGATAAACTTACGAAATATACAGTGTGAAACAGCCAAATGGAATAAATTCGGTAATAAATAAATAGGGGCGTGCCACGTCGATTGGTATTTTTAGCCGTGCATTTTTTTTAACAAAAACTTTTTATACAGGGTGTGTCACATAACAGTGGAAAATACAAACTTTCTTATTTTAAATGCAACAACCCTGTATATTTTTCAATTTTTGGATTCTTCAAAAAATTCTAGATATATTTTATGTACTTTGTCCTATACCTGTTTCGGAAATATTAAATGTTTTCCGATTTATTGCAAACATTAACATTAACAAAATAATTGTTTGATTACAGAAATTCACTGCAACACACTCAATACTTATTTCCCATTTAGGTCTTGATAATGAGAAAGTAAGCAAAAACCATTTCAGTGTTTCTTTTTACTGATATGAAATATGACAACTACTGTCATGCAGTTAAATAACAATTTGCTAAGGTCAAGCATTTAAAAAAAAAAGTAAACAAAACTATTATTTAATTATAGCTTTTTTTATTTCACATTATTTATTATCAAGACCTAAATGGGAAATAAGTATTGAGTGTGTTGTAGCGAATTTCTGTAATCAAACAATTATTTTGTTATTGTTAATTTTTACAATAAATCGGAACACATTTAATATTTCTGAAGGCAATAAGAAAGTTTGTATTGGCAACTGTTATGTGACACACCCTGTGTAAAAAGTTTTTGTTAACAAAAATGCACAACTAAAAATACCAATCGACGTATCCGAGCGTTTTTTCGAACACGCCCCCATTTATTTATTACCAAATTTATTCCATTTGGTAGTTCCACATTCCACACTGTATAGTAGGTGACAGTTACTTTCCCAGCTAGCTGGGAAGTGAGGTAAGCAATAAGTCCCTTCTTGACTGTTTCGAAGAGTATAAACCCACAGATTACTAACCAATTGTAACTATATTTTTAATGTGTATCAAAATAGAACAAATACTTAGAGGACACTCCAAAAATTTGAAAAAGAAAATGCAATAAGCTGCAAGGAAGAAACTATATAAGCAACCAGGTGGTAGGTATATACTTGGAACACCCCACAAGAGGACACTGTCTCATCAAGATCAATTAATCAGTTTAAAAATCGGCTAGATGAAGAATTGATAACTTTCACATTCTAGTCGATTACACAGCACAACTTTTGTGATAAACTACTGTAATATGAGTTAATGTATTGTAATAAATGTTCTGTTTATGTGTTGATATGTAACTATGTTATAGTTGTGATTTTTCAATGCTAGTTGTTTCATTGGATTACTGATCTTTATTAACAATAATTATTATAACAGGGTGGGAGAGTCAGTGGTTAAAGTCATGACTCTGAGATCTAAATGACTCATGTTCGAATCCTACAGGTAACAGGATTTTTATTTAATTTAATGAATTATTTATTAATGCTAATGTATACTCAATCATTGACTGTTGGGTTCTAATCAACAGTGCTGTTCCTAAAGTGACACTAGGAAACAGTAACAAAGCTTACACAGAACAGGAGGCTAATAACCATAGCCATTGATTCAGATGACACGCAAGAAAACAGGATAATGTTAAAAACCAACAATAATACAATAATAATCAACACTGGACTAGATTACACTTTTTAAGAGTCTCCAAGGTTTTAAGAATTTAATATTGGACTACTAAAAGAGTTTTATTGTTCTTGAATTAATTCTATAACATTAGGAGTGTTTATGTTATTCAAAGTAAAGTTTATGCTTTAAAAAGTAAACAGCACAAAAATTCTTACCCAATGAAGCTAGCATGTCATGTAAATCTTCTTTGTCGACAAATCCATCATGATTTTGATCGATCATGTTGAAAGCCTCTTTGAATTCAGCAATTTGGGCCTGATCAAACATGGCAAACACATTGGATGTTGCCCTTTGGGCACGTTTCTTGGTGGTTCCGCGACGGCTTACAGTTTTACGTGAAGACATTGTCTGAAATAATAAAGAATGAGTAATATTAGGTAAAAATGAGTGCAAAACGGACAGTCACGTACTCGATTTTTAACAATTTTTGAGGTTAGAATTAGTATTAGTAATTTGTTATTTCGGTTTAAAGATTCATAATTTTTACTAAAATTTTAAAGGAATATGAATAAACACATTAAATTTTAATTAGTTCATGATTAAAATTGACATTTAATCAGTCAACGCCCAAAAGATATTAAACTTACCAATATTTTATTTTACAGAACAAGATACCGTTTTTATAAGTAGTTTTTCTAAAAAAACTACAAAGTTAAAGCTTATAAATTGTAAAAACTAAGAAAATATACAGAAAACACCCAGATGAGTCAACGTTGGAACTGGAATGGAACGAATATTTGTTTAGAAATTGTTGTAACGATTAACGATAACGAAACTGACAAGAGTACAAAATTCGTTTCAATACCAAATTCGATCATTTGCCAACAGCGCATACCAAAACTGGCAGTGTCTACTGATACGCTTTGAGGTGTTTTTCATGATTAAAAAAAGATTATTTTTTACATTGTGATTCTTTTTTGGTTCTATAAAGATTATTTCATAAATACTTTTTAACTGAAATATTTTATGAGGCTCAGTATTGGTGACACTAGTTTTATGTTTTTAAAATAATTTTACTGATAATCTTTAATATCACAGATAAAATACATGTCTTCCCGATAAAAAATTTCAGATATATTTGATTTTATAATTATGCGTAAAAACAACCAGTTTCATCACTACCACGCTTCAAAGCAAAAAAGCCACAGGTATGTAATAATCATTTTTTAAAACATGTATGATGAATAATTGATTATATAATTTGATACAAAATTGAAAAGTTGATGATGAATAATTGATTATATAATTTGATACAAAATTGAAAAGTTCCATCTAAAGCCTTGGTTTCTTTGAACACTCCGTCGCGGTGAGCGGACAGTCCGTCGACCGCTGAGGACAGCAATTTTCGCCCGAGGTGGTTTGTTAAAAAATATAGAACATGATACTTTCTCTAGGTCTGTACGTGCTGTTTATGTATTATGAATGTAAACGAAAGGTACTAAAATGGATGCAAATAAATTGTTTGCGTTGTTATTATTGTTGGAAGAGGAAGAACAAGAGGAACTGGCAATTGCAACCGTCAAAGTTTCCAATAAGCCAGTGGATGAGTTGTTTTTGTGTCGCGATATAGAAGGTGCCTTTAATATCATTGTGCAGCGGAGGTTTTTTGGAAATGAAACCAAATTTAGGGAGTATTTTAGACTTTCTACAGATCTTTTTGAATTCGTGTTGAGTTTTATAAAGGACATAATTTCCAAGAAATCTAAAAATAAAGTCATGATGTCATTTGTATGTGTGAATTTGTCACCCATTGTTTTAAAATTAATAACAATATAGTCTCCGCACACGCCGACGATTCCGCTGATATCAAACTCAACAGATATCAACCGACTCTTCGCGACAAATCAGCGGCATGACGCCGTCCTGCTCAGCTAAGCGGATTCAAGAAAACCATTCCCATTTAAATACTCTGGTTGGATAAAATCGTCAGAACGCGACGGTTGACGGACTGTCCGCTCACCGCGACGAAGTGTTCAAAGAAACCAAGGCTTAAGTAAATCGTAGTTGCAGAACAGAGAAAATGTAAATTTGTACAGCAAGTAAAAACTTCCACACTATTTTCTGTATCAACTACAATTGTGAAGTCCTTAGCTCTAGTAGTTTTTGTTTGTAGATTTAGAATGTAAGTGCATCACAAATATAATTTTGATTTGTTGGAAGCGACAATAAAACACTGCGGCAAGCAACATAATATTTTATGTATTCAGAAGTAAATGTTCCAAGTAACATCATTGTTCTAGTAAGATCATTGTTCTTCTATAGCTTTATTCGCGTTAAGAATCCTGAACTGATTCAGAACTATTAATTATTTTACTGAGCGCAGGCCCTATTCATTATTAATTCTGAATGTTTACAGTGCGCACAACCCCTAATGTATCTCGGTATTCCAGGTATAACACAAGCGGTTCAAAACTAATAATAATTTTGCCGCGAACACAGGATAGAACCAACAATTCAGTTCTTTTTGTTCCGCGAACGCTTTTTAACTACTGCGTATGCGAAATCGTTGCTGATAGTTCTGTTATAATTCGGTTTTCGATTCAGGATTCTTACCGCGAATGAAACTTAATCAAAATTTAGTTAACATTTAAATAAGCATACGCGTAACATAGTAGTGTATTATTTATATTTCCTCCTAAAATTTTTTACTAGTAAAATTTTGGATTTGAATTGGAGTTATAAATTTGTTGGGTTAAAATTGGAATAATTATGGCATTTTAATTTTAAATGTTACTATTTACTAATAAAATATTCCCCTTATAATAAGAAACACCATGTATATATGTTTCATGGAGTAACTCCATGTGTAATTTCCTCGTGGCAGAATTGATCAGTAGAATTTTTCAAAAACGGATTATTTCAGGTACTGGCGGAAATAGGCTGTCCCCAAAACCAAAAAATATTAGCCAATTTCATACTGTGTTAGCTTCTATTTCGAGTATACTTGCGTCCATTTTCTAAATTTGATATTGGAATTTTAAATCAGTTTCGCAACGATTTAGAATTTGCAAGTTAACACAAATTAGTGTGTCAAAGTAAAATCAGTTAATTTTTTTAAAAATAAACATAATTGTGAAATTGTTTGTTTTCTAGGTTCTTACTACCAAACGTTTCAGGTGAAACTGCGGCAGCCATCTTCAATGTTATATTTATATGCGTGTCTACCGTTCGCTTTTTTTGGCGTGAATGTGTATTAGGCGGTTTTATTTTCGTGCTTTTTAATGATGTGTGCCAGATCCTAGGCAATTTTGTTATTTCTTCTTTTCAATTGAAGTTCTTTTGATGTTTACGTATTTATATAGCCTCTATAAGTGCAATCTGGCCGAGTAATATCTGATGTTGCTTGTAGGTCGGTGTTTTCGAAAAGGATCTTGTGTTCTCCGTCGGACAATGTGTGTTAGGCAATTTCAGACTTTTCGGTTTGTGCTAAACGACAACTTCGTTTGTGTTCTGTTATTCGTGTACCAATACTTCTCTTTGTTTGCCCTATGTATATTTTCCCACAAGTGCATGTAATTCTACAGACTCCTGCTAATGTGAGAGAATATCTGCAGTCTTACGCTGTTTTGAGATATTCCCCTATTTTATTTGTTGGCTTATAGACAGTGCTGATTTTGTTTTTCATTAGGACTTTCTCAATTCGGTCGGTGACACTTTCTACGTACGGTAGATAGACAGTTCGTTTGTTTTGTTCTTCAATAGATTTGTTCTTATTCTCCATTGGAGGATTATGTCTTTTTTGCTGTATCCGTTTGCTTGTTGTCAGGTGTTTCATTTTATCGTTGATGTGTCTTAGTCACATTTCTTTAACGCTCTGTAAGGTGTTGATAACCGTGCGCTTCTATTTTATGTATGCATCGATCAGTGTGTGGCTTGTTTTTGTATGCTTTGAGGCCTAGTTTTATTGTCTTTTCGGCTGACTAACACATCTAGGAAAGGAATTTGTCGGTTTTCTTCTATTTTCATGGTGAACTGGACTTTATGATGAAAACTGTTTAGATGAGTTAGGAAATTCTGGAGGTTTTTTCTCCCGTGCCTCTAGATTACAACTGTGTCATCTACAAACCTCAGCCAATATTTCGGTTGTTTCCAGTAGTGCGGATAGCTCTCGTTTCAAATTTTTCTATGTAAAAATTGGCCACAACCGAACTGAGGGTACTGCCCATGGTAACTCCGCCAATTTTTTCATAGAATGTTCCACTAAAAATATGATGTGAGCGAGTGTCGAAAAAGGTTGATGAGCTCTGGAAAAACTCCCCTATGTAGCTGACTGACTACTTCTTCGAGTGGCACATTTGTGAAAAGATGATGTCAAAGCTGATTAGGATGTCGTTAGGCTGTAAGGTTATACTCTTTAGGTGTTCGATGAAGAGCGTAGAGAATCGCATGTATGTTTTTGTCTTGCCCACGTGTGTTTGCACAATTTCCAGCCAGATGTTTGTTCAGGTTGTAAGTAAGACCACGGAATAACAGCCCGAAAACAAACAATTACATTGACGCCGGCCCTGAAAGCCTACATTCTTACATAATAAATGAAGTCGTGCTTTAATCCTTCCGATTTTCTTCGCATCGAGTGTAAAAAACCTTCTGCATACTATTATACACTGGGGGCTATATACTATTGATAATATGGATTAGACGGCCTTCAAAAAGATACTTATAATCTGAAAATATATACGGAGGTTTTTCAATATATTTTATTTAATTAAACATTTTTCAATTTCAAATTAGTAAGTATATATCTCATCTGTTTTAAGATAATGTCAGGCAAAGATTGTATAACATGTATACTAAATAAAAATATTAAACAAATGCACGCCTTTGAATTTGTATTGTAGATGGTAGAATTCTAGTAACGGTGGTAATCTACCAATCCAATGGCAGTGGGCGCCCCGCTATTGATTACGTGATTGGCCTATGCTTGATGCAAACGATTTCTACTTATCATTATTAACTTTATTATTATATTATACATAAACAAGAAACACCATCCATATTATTATACTTTTTGGATTCTCATCGGAGAACTGGTTTCAACAAAATATACCTACGTATAAGGGCTGGCCCGACGAGAAGGAAAGGCAGGGGAAAACCACGGGGCTCGGTCCCAGGGGGAGCCGGGCAGCTTTAGAGAGTCACCGCTAGTCGTATAATAATAGAAGAAAGAATTAAATTTTTTGTGAATTAGGAATTTAGAAACCGTCTTGATTATTGCCAGGAGGTCAACCGCATGTACTTTGACCATTTAATTTAATTTTTAAATGTATTAGTCCAGTCCTTTCAGTACAATTTTAAGATTCCAGTTCTTTCAATACAATTTTAAGATTCCAGTCCTTTCAATACAATTTTAAGATTTACAATTTCTGATTTAACATTTGTCTCGAATTCACAAAGCAATGATTTTGGACTTATGTATTACATACATTTTTGTAATTGTCTATTTTTGGGGAAATGAAAAATTATGAGAAAAATATAAAAAATCAATGACGTTAAGTACACCAAAGTGGTATCGTCAGTAGTACATCTAATTTGCTATAATTAGACGCGCAGTTGAAACTTAAATGTGACCTGTGAAAACATTTTGTTAAAATACTGTTAGACACTTGGTTAGACAGAAAAATGTCGAAGAAGTACCTAACAATAAATAACAAAATGTGTATTTTTTTTTTAATAAAAAAATACATTGCTGTATGCATCATTCTCTTTTCGGTTATTTGGAGATGCCAGATCTGTAGTTACGTTTTACGTTTTATCAACCTATATAAACGTTAAAATTCAGTCAATACTTTGTTTTTATAGATTTTGTTAGCACGCTTTTATCAAAAGAACTGTAAGTAAAACGTTATAATGCTAAACAATAATAAATAATAACATAGTCAAATACTTCTGAAATAATACAAACATAATTCTTGACTTGTTTTAGACTGGCTGAATTGTGGTAAATTAACAAATAAAAATAGGTATATTATTTACATCGGCGCAGTAGACACTACCAAACTTTGTCCAACTGTTCCTAGACATGTTGAAAAATCACGAAATTCCCTACAAGCCGGAAATTTTTATTGAAACAACAGTAATAAAACGTAAACAATTTTATCTGTAAACTGCAAAAAATGCTTTATTTCTTTAGCTATATTTTGATTTTTAAGAAGAATAATATATTTTTAAGGCACATGTTGTAATGTATTTAATTATGGAAGTAACTTTCAATAATTCCATATAAGGCAACATTAAAGTGACCTCAATTTAATTTTTACGATCAGAAATTCTTTTTGCCGTAGAGTTATCTTTATACATTTTTTTAATAGGTACAACAAACTGGTAGGTAGGAACCTAAGTACCTAAGTAGTATCTAGCAGTCCTAGCACCTACCTAAAGACCTAAATATTTTTGAATTGTAGGTACTTTACTTACCCGCACTAGGTAGGTATTCAAAACTAGGTACTGTTTTAAAAAATATTCCTGTGACTATCAATACAGTTTTCATTATATTAATTTTTAGATTGTAATAGTATTTATTGTAAACAAACTTTTTTGTGTAAACTTCGAAAAGGATACAACCATACAACAGTGTAACAAAGTAAAAAGTCGCGTAGGTATAAGATGAAAAGTCACCACTTTGTCGCTACAGCTATTTTTGAGATATTGGATTCAGGAAACTGTCAATATGAAATAAAAAAATAAAAAATATGTTTATGTGGAACCAACACATACTTTGATTACTATACGGTGCAAGAGAGAGGTCCGACACGCCCAACATGGGGCGCGGCCATTTTGATTCCTATGCCACAGTTTATAGCTAAAGAATCATATCGCTCACTCTCAATGATCTGTATTATTTTACACAGATCAGTGCTCACTCTGCGTCGGCACTTTTGATCTCAATGTTTCAGTTTATACACTGCGCAACTCGGATAATACAATATATGTGGAACTCGCGCGCAAATCCCGCTAAATCCATTTTCAGACATTTTGTACTTTTTTGCAGATTCCTATATTTCTCAATGATCCCTACAATATAACACTGTACTCACAGAGCAAATCGCGTTAAATCCCTTTTTAAATAGCTGTCAAATATACGACTTTGGAGCATACCGCGCTAAATCCTATATTAGTAGCAAAGCCCGATAAATCCCTATTACTCGTATACTTTCTTAACAGATTTTTAAAATGTAACATAGATGACGCTGAGTACGGCCAGTAAACCACGTGCTTTCCGCGTTATGTTTGCACGATTAGTTGATTTCTATAACCTCATAGTTCCAGTTTGTACTGTGTATTATTGTTAGTAAGTTACAGTAAAAATGGATGATACTAATACCACTGTGGGTGCAAGTAATGTGGGATCAAGAAAAAGGCAAAGAAATAGAACCAAACGGGAAGAGATTAAATTAAAGAGGTAGGTCAAATTATTATTATCATTGTCAAGAAGAAACTTAATCATTTTGTTTGTTTGTTCCTCAGAAATCGGACCACTGCCGTTAAGTCATTTAAAAAACCCTGTTCGCAAAAGGGCCCTACATATTGTTGTTCAGAAATAAATCTCGGAGATGTGCAAGAAATACGAAATTCTTTCAATGCCACTAACGACAAGATTCAACAGGATATCAAATTATGCCATTTTTTGTCTGCGACTGCTGCCGAACGTAAACGATCCATCAAAAACCAACCTAGAAAGCGGGAGTTCGCTGTAGCATATTTCATACCAAAACGACTTTCTAAAAAAAAGATTCAAGTGTGTCAAGCCATGTTCTTGAGGGTACTCAATATCTGCAAGGATCGTGTTAGGCGTGTAGCAAAAGTTTGTTTTGAGGGTAAAATACCGAAGGAACTTCGAGGAGGTGACAGAATTTCCAAGAAGCACACACACACAAAACAAAATATCAGACAAATTTCTGGATGGGCTACCTGCTAAGGAAAGTCATTATAATAGAAGAAAATCAAAACGAGTTTATCTTGATTGTAGCCTAACCATGAGAAAGTTATTTAACCTCTATATAGAACAATGTGCACCAGAATTAAAGACTACAAAATTCGATATGTTTAGAAACATTTTTATTAATGAGTATAATATAGGGTTTAGCAGTCCTGCTTCAGATTGTTGTGCCCAATGCATGAGACTGAAATATCTGAAAAATAAGGAACGGGATGAGGATGCAAACAAAAAAATCGCTCTGGAGCTAACAATGCATAAGAAAAGTGCCAATGCATTTTACGAATCAATGAGAAGTTTATCTGAAAACTCATACACTTTCTGCTTCGACCTGCAACAGGTGCAGCCTTTGCCCAGAACTCCCATCAATGATTCATTCTATTCACACCAAGTTAGCTTGTATAACTTTTGTTGTGTTGACATAAAAGCCAAAAGTCCTACATTTTATATATGTACTGAGGACCAAGCCGGGAGAGGTGCTGAAGAAATTGGATCTGCCTTGTTCCACCATTTAAACAGCCTTACACTCACAGACATTCATACACTGAGATTATTCTGCGACGGTTGCGGCGGACAAAATAGGAATTCGTACATCATCCACACTTTGTATTATTGGTTGAAATTTAAAGCTCCAACAGCTGTAACAGAAATTATAATAACGTACCCGGTCCGCGGTCACTCATTTTTACCAGCCGACCGAGTGTTTGGTCGCGTAGAGAAAGACCTTAGGAAGCATCCAGTTCTAATACTAAAAAGCGATTATGAGACAATCTACAAAAGTCATGGAGTTGTCAGGTCACTCGACAGTGGCGAAGAAAATAGCTGGAAAATCTACAACATCAAAGCTCTAGAAGAAAAACTCAAGAAGATGAATGGCATTTCGGATATGAAAGTGATCAGCTTGAAAATAGCTACTACGGGAAACGTTTCTGTATGTGGCTTTCAGCACTTTAGGTTTAGAACTGGTACGGAAAAATATACGACATTATCGAAACCACAGTCCAGAGGGATACTCCAATCAGACTGGAAAGTAAGGGTACTTGAAAGTCAAAGGGGCATACCCGAGAAAAAGAAAAAATCTTTGGGAAATCTATTAACCAAGCAGTTTGGAAACGATTGGAAGAATGACAAAAACTTGGCTTGGTACAATGATCTACTACATAGGCAACCAATCAACAATATGGAAGATGAGACAGCTGAACCTTGCGATTGCCTCTCAGAAGAAAATGCTGTGCATATTTAGTAATAATATTTTTTGAAAATAGTGTTTTACAGTTCAATATTTTTTTTATTAATAAAGGATTGGTATAATAGTTTTTTATATTTGAACCAAAACCCGCTTATTCCACTTTTTTTTTTCTTTTTTAATAAATAATTGTTGAAAAAAAATCAGCGAAAATTGTTAAAAATAGTCCTTAACGATCAGCAGAATACAAAGGAAAAAGCAGTAAAACGGTAATCAGATTTTATTTATTGCAATATGTTTTTTGTGATTTTCTGCAAGTTTAACTTTTGGGATTTAGCGCGATTTGCGCGCGAGCTCCACATATGACAACCGCCTATAATAAAACAGCAGTCTCCTGTGTATCCTGAATTTGTATCCCTGGATAGCTATTCACTAAGTCATGGGAGCGCTCCCATGGGAGTGCTCCCATATATTTTGCTCTCTTACTCTTAGGTGGGTATATCGTGCTTACTCACTTTTAGCCCAGGTACATGCGTAGGAAGGTCAGATTTTATACCATGGGAGGGAGAATTGCGGGCTTGCCAGATTTTAGGTCCGTATTTATCACAAAGCAAATTTGAACTACTTAGGGCAGATTCCACCGTTGTGTTAAACGGAGATTAAAATGATATTGTTAATGTAAAAATGTCATTTTAAACTTCGTTTAACACAACGGTGGAATCGGTCCTTAAATAGTATAAATATATTTATACAATGGTATAACAAAGTTATTCTGTCGACTTGGCAACGTTGGCATGGGAGTATGGGAGTGCTCCCATGAGTTAGAGAATAGGTATCCTGGAGAGGATGTTATTTTGGAACTTTCAACTGGTCCGAGTGAGCTAACTGATTCTTTAGAAATAAACTGTGACCCCAAAAATAATATTCATTGACACTGACAGCAGCAAGCAAAATATCAGGTGCGTTTTAATCATCCGCTTCTGCTTCCGGAATTGTCGGTTTATACTCGGACAAAATATTGAAGAAGGTGATTCCTTCCTGATCACGTACAACAATAATACTATACAAGAGTATAATGAATGGAATCACGCGCTCAAAACTGCAGAACTTATCGGTATCACGTGCCAACTAGTCATAACCCAGACATCACAACTCAATCCATTGCATGTCCATCGGAAGTCCATTCATGGACCTTTCGGCTGTCCAAAGGACGCCCAGCATTTTACCAAAGGACATCCAATGGACATCCACTGGACTATACAAATGTCCCACTCATGGACATCCATTTGGACTCCATGAAAGGTCCATATATGGACTCTTTTTGTATTGCTTTTGGACAATTTATGGACATCTGACGGACATCACCACCTATATTAATATGAAATAAAATAATTGCGAAATATGGACTTATTTTTATTGTCATAAATAATATCAAGCATATATTAGTTTTATACGCACTCCTTTCTATTGACCTTCTCTGTCATTTTCTTAAGGCTATTTCGCTTACTTTTTAAGCAGCACCATTGTCACTCTCAGCAGCAGCTAAAAAAAGACATTACATTTTATACAAATATTGAGTCTTATATCAATCGTCTAATACACGCCTGATCAGGCAAAAGTGATAGTTAAAAATGTAAAACTTTTAGATAAAATGTTATTAACTAATATGAAAATATGCATTCACTAATGTACTTTAAGTCTATACTTACATATAAACAAAAAACTGCTCATTATTTCATAAATTACTATTTTACTTTCATACCATCATATTATGCGAATCCTTTTGTGAGAATATTAGAAATTATGGAAACAAAACATCTTTTTATAAGTTCGTCATGTCCGTGTCCCTGGTTTTGGTAACTGCTGAATCTAAAATTGCAATAAAAATGTATATTTGTCAACATTAAAGAGAAATAACTTATGAAACCACTTTCAATGCATTCATTCTTAAACGTTACAAAACGATTCTATTTTAATAAAAGTAAAACTTACAGCTTCTTTAAAAATATTTGTATCTTCTAAATAGCCTCTTCTGCTAATGTCTCATGCCATACAAATAGAAACTTGAATTTTTTTCTTCTCCTTTGAAAGTTTTCTCACCTCTTGGTTACAATAATAATTGTGTTGACATCATCTCGAATTTGCAGTATATAAGTTAGCTTTTAGTAAAGCCATTTTCTTAAATAGGTAGGTAAATCATTTGACAAAAGTTCTAAAAGAAAGGTATTCTTTGAATGTAAATCGAAAACATAAAGTTTAAAATATAATTGATAGGTTATATTAGTTTAAAACAAACGATTTGCTTTTTAATTTTTAGATTTTTAAATGATTTAATTAATAAATATACTCACTTTCTTACCAGATAAACATCTATGTGTGTCATAGAATTTATTAATTCTATTCACTATATTTGAGACTCACTGTATTTGATCTAAATTGTCAAGTTGTTATTTCAGTCAGAGTTGTCAGGTTGATTTCAATAGTTTATGTTAATTAATATTAATGCTGTAAAGCCTTAATAAAGGTTAATAATTCACTTCGTTTAATAATTACAACAATTTACAGCATTAATATACAATGGATCGCATTTTACGTCCTCAAAGATTTGACCTCAATCCAGATGACGCAAACGCTTCTCAGGAATGGAATCACTGGTTTAAAACCTTTCGTAACTTTATTTCTTCATCAGATATACAAGATACAGATATACTAAAGGTACTAACGAACTTTATATATCCATCTGTTTACGAATATATAAGTGAATGAGGAACTTACAGTGATGCAATTAGCGTTTTAAAGAACATTTATATAAAACCAGTAAATGAAGTTTTTGCTCGACATAAACTTAAGACCCGGCACCAGGAATCTGGAGAAACGATTGACAGGTATCTCGAATCTCTCAAACGCCTAGCTAAAGACTGTAACTTTAAAGCTGTTACTGCAGAAATTAACAGAGATGAAAGTATTCGCGATACATTCATAGATGGTCTGCAATCATCATATATTCGACAGAGATTACTTGAAAATCAGACTTTAAGTTTAGATGACGCCTTCAAACAAGCAAGATCTTTTGAAGTTGCACAACATCAATCTCAAGAATATTTAACTCCCTCGATCAATGCGGTGGCTAGTAAAAATTCACCTTCTACTTCAATTACATCAAACGACCAAGCTGACAAAATATCTACATCTGATTCTGTTGATTATAAAACAACGGTAGCTGCTATAAGCTGTTACTTTTGCGGGTTAAGAAAGCACTATAGAACCGAATGTCCTGCTAGAGATGCAATTTGTAGATCATGTGGTACTAAAGGACACTGGCAAAAGGTCTGTAAGAAAAAGAATAGGACTGGCAGATCAAATCTGTCCAATAATTATTCTAATTGTATAGCTTCCATGCCGACTTGTTTGAAAAATGCAATTGTTTCTGTTTCTATAAATGGTTCTATGGCTTTTGGACTGATAGATACAGGAAGCTCAGCTAGTTTTATTAGTGAAAATACAGTTCACAAACTCAATATTCCTATTATTCCGAGTAAAAGCGAGAAAGTATCTATGGCTTCTACTTCTCTTTATTCTTCAATCAAGGGACGATCCAAAATAAACCTTCATCTACAAGGACATGACTACAAAGACCTCATAGTTAGTATTCTTCCAAATCTCTGTTCAGATATTATTGTTGGACATGATATATTAAAACGACATTCTTGTGTACAAGTACAATTCGGTGGAGAAGAAGCACCTCTTAATATATGCAATGTTGCAGTAGCTAATCTGGAGCCAGCACAACTTTTCACAAATCTATCACCTAACTGTCGTCCAATTTCTACTAAATCTCGTAGACATACCGTTTCTGATATAAAATTTATTGAATCTGAGATCCAACAATTACTAAAAGAAGGAATAATAGAAGAAAGTATTTCACCTTGGCGAGCGCAAGTATTGGTAGTATCATCAGAAAATCATCGTCGTAGAATGGTTGTTGATTACTCTCAAACAATTAATCGATATACAGATTTAGATGCCTTCCCGTTACCTCGAATTGACGACATTGTCAATAAAGTTGCCTCTTATCGGTTATACAGTTCTGTTGATCTCCGAAATGCATACTATCAGATACCAATCAGTGAAAAAGACAAATCTTATACAGCGTTTGAAGCTTGTGGTAAGCTATACCAATTCACAAGAATTCCGTTTGGAGTAAGAAATGGCGTTCCTGCATTTCAACGTGCTATGAATGGTATAATTTCGGCTGAAGGTCTAGATGGTGTTCAGGTTTACTTAGATGATATAACAATTTGTGGAAATAATCAAGATGAGCATGACAAACATTTAAAAAAATTTATGGATGCTGTAACAAAATACAATTTAACTCTCAATATGCAAAAAAGTTCCTTCTCAATGAGAGAAATTCATCTTCTAGGGTATATAATTAGTCATAAATCTATAAAGCCGGATCCTGAGCGTCTTCAACCTATTCGTAATTTGTCAGTCCCTAATGATACTGCTTCACTTCGAAGAGCTCTTGGCATGTTTTCACACTATGCTCAATTTATTCCCCAATTTGCTAGTAAAATACAGCATCTAACTAGAAGTTCGTTCCCTCTAAACTGTGAATCAATAAAAGTGTTCGAAGAATTAAAACTAGACATTCAAAATGCTGTAGTTTCATCGATAGATGATCAAGCTATGTTTGTAGTGGAGACAGATGCTTCTGATCATGCAATCGGAGCTACCCTATCCCAGAACAATCGACCTATCGCTTTTTTTTCGAGATCGCTTTCTAAATCAGAAATACATCATTCCTCTATTGAAAAGGAAGCTTACGCCATCGTGGAAGCGCTACGGAAGTGGATACATTATCTCATTGGCAGATACTTTCGACTTATAACAGATCAGCGTTCCGTTTCCTTCATGTTTGATAGAAATCATCCAGGGAAAATAAAGAACGAAAAAATCATGAGATGGAGACTGGAACTGTCAAGTTACAACTATGAAATTATTTATAGACCTGGAAGAGAAAATATGACAGCTGACGCATTATCCCGAATATGTTCTTCGATTGGAAAAAATTTATCACAGCTACGTAGGTTACACGAAGTTCTATGTCACCCTGGACAGACAAGGATGTACCATTGGGTAAGAAGTAAGAACTTACCTTTTTCTTTGGAAGATATACGAAATATAATATCAAGTTGCCATGTGTGTACTATAATAAAACCTCGATTTCATAAACACGATGGTCATCTTATCAAAGCAACTCAACCTTTTGAGAGAATTAATATGGATTTCAAAGGGCCATTGCCTTCATCATCAAGAAATCGTTATTTACTTATTTTAGTTGACGAATTTTCACGATTTCCATTCGCTTTCCCATGTCAAGATATGTCTGCTAGCACTGTCATTACAAAACTTAAAGACGTTTTTACATTGTTCGGAACACCTGCTTATCTACACTCTGATCAAGGTTCAAGTTTCATGTCACGTGAACTTAAATCATTTCTTTATGATCTTGGTGTTGCTACAAGTAGAACCACAGCGTATAATCCACAAGGTAACGGTCAAAGTGAACGATATGTTGGAATCATTTGGAAGACCATCGAATTAGCACTTAAGAGTCACCAACTTGACATTACTAAATGGGAAATAGTCTATCAAGAAGCTCTACATTCTATTCGTTCATTATTATGTACATCGACAAACGCAACACCACATGAAAGAATGTTTAATTTCTCCAGAAGATCTAGCAATGGTGTAACAATACCTTCATGGCTGATGAATTCTGGACCTGTTTTAATGAAGCGACCAGTTCGTCAGTCAAAGTACGAACCTCTGGTTGAAGAAGTGTTATTATTGGAAGGCAATCCTGAATATTCATACGTTAGGTTACCTGATGGAAGAGAAACAACTGTATCTACAAGACATCTTGCACCAATAGAGAATGCACTTGAAGAACCATTGCAAACAAATGAAAGCACTAAAACATTAGAAACACATTTTCCCACTCAGATTACTTTAGAAACTAATTCTCCCACTCCTAATCAAATTACTACTCCAACTCAAACTGTTACTCCAACTCAAACTATCAATCCAATTCAAACTGCCACTCCGACTAAAACCATAGATCACATGACGGATGTTTCCGTTCCTACCCCAATGCATGAAGCTCAGCAATCTGCAAGAAGAACTATGCGTGAACGACATCCTCCGTCTTATTTAAAAGACTACGTTACTTAGATAGTTTTCACTAGTTAATTCACATTATCCAGCAGGGAAGAATGTCATAGAATTTATTAATTCTATTCACTATATTTGAGACTCACTGTATTTGATCTAAATTGTCAAGTTGTTATTTCAGTCAGAGTTGTCAGGTTGATTTCAATAGTTTATGTTAATTAATATTAATGCTATAAAGCCTTAATAAAGGTTAATAATTCACTTCGTTTAATAATTACAACAATGTGCTACATATAGGCTGTGTTTTCTTCTTATCAATCTTAACCTCATTCTTCTTTTCTTCTTCGAGTCTGGCCTGAGTGGCCTTTTACTTTTCTATCTTGTCAACAGAGGTGAGATAAGAGAAAAATTATTTGATTTATTTTAATTAAAACCTAGTAGTAAATAATTAAATTATACAAGAAGAATTATAATAATTTATTTTAAGTTAGTCATTTTTATAGTGTCCATCATGGACATTTTTTGGACATCCATTGGACTTCTGAATGGGTATATCCATTGGATAACGGAAAACGGATGTCCAGTGAATATCCATATGAAGTTCATGGACATCCAGGACATTATTTGGACAAAATATGGACGTCCAATGGACGTCGTGTGCTATCTGGGAAATGCATGTTTATTGCCGAAATCAGAGATAAGGGAGATAAAGATAAGAAACGTCCATAAGAAGCCAATGCTTAACAACGACCAGCTTTATCGCAGTTAACATCTCACCCACTATGTGGCGCTTTCATCGATATCAAACAACGCAGCGGGAAATTTAAAAACCTGGTAATAAAGATTTCATAAATATCGACTGCACTCTCATGTTCTTGTAAATAAACTTAAACAATGTAATTACGATAAATTATTTATTAAAAAGAATACTAAACTTACAGTCTATTATCGATTAACAATTGTAAATCTATATTCATGACAAATATTTTTTAATTTTTGATTGTTATTTGTAACACTGCATTTTTGTTTTTATTTTGGTATCTTATTTAAAAATGTTGAGTGCAAATTCAATAATGGGAATTCAGATATTTTTCTTCCTATATCAAATCTTCTTTCTAACGCTTTAAAGCCATTTTCTTGTTCTAAAACAATAAATAATACATAAACACCTACTTTGTGACAAAAGTTGATTACTATTTGTGTTACTTACACAAATAGATCTTACCTACTTTGGTTAATTAAAGAACGCCACATTGGAGTTGTTAAATTTGTTCATGTGGCATGTGTTACTAATGCAATACGTTCTCCGACTTACAAAATATAATTATTGTCCTTAAATTTCACACAAAAACAGCCACAACTATTTCACTAAGTTCATCTAGATGATAACACAATCATGAACTCAAAATTTTAAATTTAAATTCAGGATTCTTCGATATACATAAAACTGACATTTATATTTACAAACTGTCCACGTCTACTATCTGTCTCAGTGTTGCCAACCGTACGATTTAAATCGTATTTATACGATTTTTTAACTCTCTGTACGATGTACGATTGCATCAGTGAGATCGTACGTAAAAATACGATCTTCACTTTTTTAGTAGGTTTATTTAAATATCTGCAACAACTTCAGAATATAAAACAATAAAAATCAAAAACTACTTGCAAAGATTTCCTAGGCCGTTCGTAATTTCTGAAGGCAGTCATTTTCGTTCTGACTTATCGTGATTTTGACCATGGTGATTTTGTACACCGACTATCACGGCATAAGAAAAGCTTGCATGCAAAATTTCAATCACTTTCAAGTGACAGTTATAGAATACTATAAATGTGTTAATTTAAAGTTTCATGTATTTTCTTTAGTTTTTTTTTTCGTTGTAAACATTTTTATAAATAGATAAATAAATTATCATGTCAAAGCTTTTTTTTCATTCCATTTAAGTTATATTATGCTATGCATGTATCTATTGTACATTTTTTTGTCGAAATACCATTTTTCTACTCTACTTATACGATCTCCCCAAAAAATTATTTGGCAACACTGGTCTCTACAAACGACGTAGACCTGTAGTTAACATCTGAGACGCTAGATGATGCCATCGTTGCAGCGGTCATTGCGTTTCCAATCTTTATGTCCCTTATCTCTGGCCGAAATGAATTACGCCAGTGGCGTATAAAAAGTATTGGCAAATTAAATGTGGTAATAGTAAATAATATTATATTAAAGTAGGTTGATTATCTATTTTTGTAGTAATAATGATTTATATTTATAATTTTGTTTTGTTTATTGTTACAATATGTAAATATTATGCCAGTGGCGTAGAAACACTATTGGAAAATTAAATGGGGTATTATACTAGAACAAAATATTGAAGAAGTTGTGCCTTAAAACTGCAAAAGGTGTCGTTATCATATCAAAATGCACTCTTCCAGTGTCGCAGAATTACTATATTGGCAAATTAAATGGGTATTTGTGAATATTACTAGATGAAAGTAGGTTGGTTATCTATTTTGTTATAATAATTCATCTATATGTTTATAATTGTATTTATATTTATATTTTGTTTATTATTAAAATATGTAAATTAAGCTTGGTATCACTTACTTGAATTCTAAATCTATGAAATTTCGTAATCCATTGATTCTGCAAAACTATCACTATCTTTATGGTCGGAACTTAAAGTTATGACTAAAGGTTCAACTACCGTTTCGATCATACCGTCCAAGCGTCACATATTATTTCTTCCTTAATTACATGGGAAATAGCATTCTGCCAATCTTCAGGTTTTATACGTTCTATACTGGTTTTTATTAAACTTTGAACGTCGGCTATTTTAAAAGTTTTATTTTCTCGAGCTACAAACCCTTTCACTTGCACCCAAATTAGTTCAATAGGATTGAATTCGCAGTGATAAGGGGGAAGTCTTAGTACCGTAATACCACGATCATGAGCCATTTTGTCGACAACATATTGAATATATTTATGGCGGTGTTCCTTTATTAGGTCCATTAATTCCACTTTAAGCATCTCCCCAGTAAATGTTATTGCTTTATCCCGCAGCCAGGTTTGCATATCCGCTTTCCTACTGGACATTATCGGAATGCGTTGAATTCGTCGACTGTGATAAGAAGCGTTATCTAGTACAATAACTGAATTTCGTTCTACACGCTGTAATACTTCAGTAAACCATTTTTCAATGCATTCCGCATTCCTGTCCTCGTGGTAGTCTCCTGTTTTTTCAATATAAACACAAGAGTGCTATTTTCCAAAAATCCACCGTCACTTCCGATATGGGTAACAATTAGGCGCTGTCTTTTACCTTATGGTGCTTTCAAACCTATAGATAGTCTATATATAATCTATAAAAGCTTGGCGATGACTAGTTACAGAAGTATCTTGCCATATCTTAGATACCGTGTGTCCAGCATTCACTCACGTTTCATCGAGATAGTATGTCTTTTTTTTAACGGCTCTAAACTCTTTAATATTTCGTAAATAACGCCGTCGCCAGGACACTATATCTGACCTCTCAATTAAAATTGATTTCCTATACAGTTTGACAAAACGAAATTTTCTCTTAATTTCGTAAGTGTTGGGGCTTTGTTTTCGAAAAAAAAAAAAAAAAAAAAAAAAAAAGAATGGTATGGTATGCGTTTTAGGGGCTTCTAAGGAGCCTTTTTTGTCTTTTCGCGTACAATACGTTCAATTGTTGAAACAGATACTCCAGTTAAAAAAGAACTGCGGTTTACAGTTTCATTTGTAGGAAGTGTCTGTTTCAGCCCATCATACACTTTCCATATAATATTCTTTTCATCCTTTGATAAGGGCGATTGCCGACGTAATTGGGTTTCACTTGGACCCGTCTCTGAATCCATTACTATTGTAACAATATAATTCTACTATTAAATTGTTTTTATTAAATTTATAAAGACACCTATATATAACTCCTCGAATATGCACTACCACTACCAAATTGTAAGGCACAAACATGAACACCTACTCGTATATCAGAAAAGAGCACTTATCCAAAAAGTTTTTATAAAATGTAAAATAATTATCGTAAATAGTTAAAGCAATACAAATCTAACTTCGTCGAAAGTTAGTTTTCAACTGTCTTTGTGCCTGTGCTGACAATATTCAAACTGTAACCCGTCTGTCGTTTATTTACTTGAAACACATTTTAAAACCATTAAACACAGATAACGAAGTCATTAGGGAATAAATATATTCATTTCTTGAAAACTATCAAAAACGTATATTTAACGCATCATCTTTGTTTAAATAAAGATGTTGACAAACAAATTTAATAAAGTTTACTAACAAATACCTAATAAATAATTATTTGGTATTTGATACGCCGCCTATGCCTGACTCTGTCGAAATTTTCATTCATAGTGTTGATCATGCAGATGACTCACCTTCTCCAATATTTTGTCAGGGTATAGTCGTTTTAACCCACATACTTTGATTACTATACGGGGCAAGAGAGAGGTCCGACCACATACTTTGATTTTCTTTTACTATACGGAGAATGGTCGCACTGCGCAGCTTTCTGAGTGCCTTTTAAAAGGAGATAGAAAACTCTGTCATTTTGAACCCTTATTACGTGTTGCCTACATCTTGGTGCACTATTTTTAATAGGTGCGTTTTAATCATCCGCTTCTGCTTATTGTCGGTTTTCTTGTTTTAATCTGACAGGTTAGAACGACTGAACCGACAATTCCGGAAGCTTCTGCGGATGATTAAAACGCACCTGATATTTTGCTTGCTGCTGTCAGTGTCAGTGAATATTATTTTTGGAGTCACAGTTTATTGCTAAAGAATTAGTTAGCTCACTCGGACCAGTTGAAAGTTCCAAAATAACATCCACTCCAGGGATACAAATTCAGGATACGCAGAAGACTGCTGTTTTATTATAGGCGGTTGTCATATATTGTATTATCCGAGTTGCGCAGTGTATAAACTGGAACATTGAGATCAAAAGTGCCGACACAGAGTGAGCGATCTGATTCTTTAGCTGTAAACTGTGGCATAGAATCAAAATGGCCGCGCCCTATGTTGGACTTGTCTCACTTCTCTCTTGCACCGTATAGTAATCAAAGTATGTGACGGAAAACTTAACTTGACAATAGACATAATATCTTTAAATTTTGTATGAAATACAAATCCTTTTTTTGCTAATCTTAGCAACGTGCACACGGACGCACTCGAACTGCGGACATTTATGGGACAGGTATAAATGTAATAAAAAAGGGATATAATCCCCAACTCGAACTGCGGACACGGTCTATGGGTTAAATCAATACCTACCTGCTAAAATATAGTTTAGAAGATATTATTTTAGGGAACAAATTTATTTGGATTTATTAAAGAACACTAAAACCCACATTCAAAAGAATAACTTTAAATATTTTTGAATATCCCGTTTACGAGTTATCGCCGATTTTTTTTTATTTCTCCTTTTTTATGGCCCTGTATTTACGAGGACCAGTCAAGGTAAAAGATGAAGTTGTCATTTTGAAATATGTTCTTAATTGTTATTAAAAACTCGTACATTCATAAATACGGGGCCATAAAAAAGTACAAATATTTGTTCTAAGAAATTCTTAAATTTTGTAAAATTTTAGTTTAATTCAAGTTCAAGTAGATATTAATAATATTGTCCCTAATTACTTAACAATATTCAAATCAAATCAAATTAGCAAATCTTTTCTTTAATTAATGTCACAGTCTATAATAAATAGATATTAATGATATAATTCCTAAGTATCTAACATTATTCTAAGAAGATTGTAAAGTTAAAATTAAAAATGTTAGGTAAAGTTTTAGTTTAATTCGTGTCTTTATCCAAGACGGTCGACTATCAGTTCTTGTGATTTATATTATATGTAATAAGTAAAAATGCAGTTTACGCAAATGTTAAGTGAAAGGGGAAACCCTTTAATTATTTATGAAACATTTAAGTTTCGTAAATTTCGCCAACTTAAAAGTACTGGTGAATGGATGTGGTGTTGCATAAATAAAAAATGCGCTGCAAAAGTATATTTATACCATAAGTGAAAATCTGGTCTTTTCAAAACAAAGTGGTGCTCATAATCATGTTTTAAATGAAGATCTTCTACAAAGACAAAAAGTGAACAATACGGTAAAGCGAAAAGCTGTAGATGAGTTGTCTGAAAGACCATCTAAATTAATTCATCAGGAATTGGCATAACAAAATGAAACTTTAGGCAATATAACCCCCAAAGACATGCGATACATACGTAATAATATTAATCATTTCAGATTAAAATTAGTGCCAAAGTTACCTAAATCAATAAGTGAAATTAATATGTTTTTTACTTTCCTATCTGTATACAGATATAAGGAAAGTATAGGAATCATGATTTTTTTCGACCTCGAGTTTTCGACGGATTTTTACGTTTTGAGGTCCCCTGAATCCGTTTTGACTATTTTCGCGATGATGTCTGTGTGTGTGTGTGTGTGTGTGTGTGTGTGTGTGTGTGTGTGTGTGTGTGTGTGTGTGTGTGTGTGTGTGTGTGTGTGTGTGTGTGTGTGTGTGTGTGTGTGTGTGTGTGTGTGTGTGTGTGTGTCTGTGTGTGTGTGTGTGTGTGTGTGTGTGTGTATATAACGCATAACTCATGAACCGATACACGGAAAAACACCAAATTTCAAACTTAAGCTTTGTTCCAGCGTCTAATGAGCTGATTAAATTTTGGGCAGAGTCGGAACATCTGGGGGGGTACTTTATAGGTGGTCATTTTTATATTTTATGGAATATATCTGTTATTTACGTTTGGGGAAGAAAATTCTTCAAATAAAAGTTACTTCTAATATAATTATCTATAATTTTTGTTTTATGCAAAATTTTCCTAAAATGGTCCGTATTCGAGAAATTTGACAAAATGTAAAAAAAATAATTTTTTATAAAAATTGTTCAAATAAAAGTTATTTGTAATATAATTTTCTATAATTTTTATTCTATACATAATTTCTCTAAAATGGACCGTATTCGAGATATTTGAGAAAATGTGTAAATTTAGAACTTTGAAGAAAACTCAAAAACGGATTAAGAAAAAAACATTAAATTTTGGACAAAGTCGGAACATCTGGGGGGGTACTTTATGGGAGGCCGTTTTTATATTTTATGGAATATATCTGTTATTTATGTTTGGAGAAGAAAATTGTTCAGATAAAAATTACTTACAATATTATTATCTATAATTTTGGTTTTACACAATATTTTTTTAAATGGTCCGTATTCGAGAAATTTGACAAAATGTAATAAAATTCAAATTTTTAGGAAAATTGTTTAAATAAAAGTTATTTATGATATCGATCTCTATAATTTTTGTTTTTTATATGATTTTTCTAAAATGGACCGTATTGGAAAAATTGAAGGAAAAGTGCTAAATTTAAATTTTTCAGTATTTTCGTTATCTAGAGAAAAATGTTTCGAGTTAAATGTATGTGGAAAATGTATATATTTAGTTTATCCTTTAAACATTTATAGAGGTGCTGCAATAGGTTGTACAAAATAACCGGAAAAAGCCTATAATAACTAGATAGGAAAGTCATGTGTTGGACACATCAGATTTTTAAATAGTGTGAAAATTACCAGCGCAAAAGGCGAAGCATTTCTCCTAATTAATGATATTGAGACTAACATTGTAGTGTTCTCTTGTGCATCAAATATTGAATTTATGTGCAAACAAGACGTATTGTTTGTTGACGGTACATTGGACTACTGCACAAATTTTTTTTGCAACTTTTTACCATCCATGCATACGAAAATGAAATGTATGTTCCTGTTGCCTTCTGCTTGTTAAGAGACAAAAGTAAAACAATTTACACGAGACTGTGGCAACTTATAAAGAAAAAGATTGACGACATGGGATTTATGCTAAATTCAAAATTTTTTGTAATGGATTTTAAGCAAGCTATTCATTCAAGCGTGTTAGAAGTTTTTCCAGAAGTGCAGATAATTGGTTGTAAATTTCATCTTGCACAATCATGGTGAGTACTACCCTTTTCATGATAAATATTACAATTTCTGACATTACACTTGTTCAGATATGAACATTTAATCATTTAATTTTAGGAAATATTAATATGGCAAATATATAATATGTATGTATGTATGTATGTATGTATATACCGGGTGTTCAAATTAAAGTGTTTTATATTTTTTTGGGGTAAACATTTTGGCTAAAATTTTTTTTATAGCTAAGCATACTATAGCCGACTTTTTTTTGCGCAGTAAAATTTTCAAGTAGGTGTTATTCAATAAGTAAAAGTCCAATAAAAAAATGTTCCTTTTAAGAGTTTCTTATTTTTTTTATGAACTTTAAGAATATGTAAAAAAATGGGGTTCTAATTTCAAATAAAAAAGTCCACCGCGATACGGCCATATTATGGTCGGCTACAAAAAAAAATTATTTCGCCAAAATATTTCCCCCAAAAAACTATAAAACTTCTGTTAAAAACTTTTTTTATAAAATTCATATTTTCGGCAGTATTTAACTATAACACTTTAGTTTGAACACCCGGTATAACATTTTTCAATAATATTATTTAAAATATTCCCTCCCCCTGGAATAATGATTTTTGTCCCCTCCTAAAATAACGCTTATGTAAAAGTTTATTTTAAAGTTTTCTTATAAAGAAAGTTTTTTACAACAACTTGGTCTGAGCACAGAATATAAAAACATTAATTCCACTATTGGAAAATGGCTGCACCATATATTTGGTCTGTCCTTCTTATCTTTAGATGGAGTAGAGGCTTCATTTGTTGAAGATTTCATGGCCGAGAAGCCAGATGATGAAATAATAACTCAGTTTTGTGACTATTTAGTGGATGCATATATAGATACTAACTATATGTTTCCACCCAAAATATGGACAGCTAAAACTTCTTCTACAACTACGAATACATGTGAGTCATTTCACTCCAAATTTAGCGCCTATTGTCCCTCTCCACATCCAAATATTAATATTTTTTTAAAGTCATTAATTAATATGCAGACCGGCACCTACATAAGAATTAACTCTGTGTTAAAACATGAAAAGATGTTACACAGAAGCGAAGTTTTAAATAAACAAAAATATATTCAATGTAAAATTTGGTAATTTAATAATAATGAAATAAATAGGTATGATTTTGTCAAGGGTGTCTCTTACAAATTCAGTAGTATTGTTTCAATCTAATTTATTGTTTATATATTTCATTATTAAATAAAATTGAATTTAAAATTTTATCGGATCGTTTTTTCCATACGCTACCATTATTTCGCAGACTAATTTCCGCAGTTCGGGTGTTTTGGATTGTATAGACCAGGTCAAACTATTTTGTGTCCGCAATTAGGGTGTCGGATTATAGGACCAGATTAACTTTTCCGCAGTTCGGGTGCACCGATGCACACAGCCGTTAACCATTTTTAGTTCTTTTAATATCTTTAAATTGAACTTTACCTATTGGTTCAAAATTCTATTACAAATAAATTAATTAATATGACAAAACTGTAGTGTGTTTATCATACTTACACTTACTGGAAAATTAATTTGAATCGCGAATAATTCCTGTCACATGATGATGATTCGACCAACTGGATTGACTGAATTTTGTTATTAATAAGTAACAATTTCATTGTTATCGCTGTGGTAAATGACTTAATGCATACAATGATCTACATACTTCCTTCGATATAACAAATCGATATCTGACAATTATTAATCGTTATTACATTGTTATCATCATATTTTATGGTATTTCGCAATACGCTTAAATTCACAGCCAGGGTATTAAATAAAAAGGGAATGTATTGTTAATAAAAAAACGAATAAGGTATAAATTTTTTTATTTAATTACACACTTAATATATACACACTATTTACAAACAGAAAATAAACCAAACAAAACAAAAACAAACTAAAACAAATAATAAAAATAACAATTGTGTTGAAGATTCGGAAAGAGCAGTTGAAGAGATATAAAGCAAAACCATAAAAAGATGAGAACTATTGGAAAAATGTGGTGTTGTACTCGTCAAGTGATTAATTTTTCCTTAAGATAAAAAAATATAAAAATAAAACGATGATTCATTTATTCTGGAAGTTAATATAAACTAAAAATGTTAAAAAGTCGAAAATAATAGTAAGTTTGTAATCTATTTGAGTTACATTATTTTTGTATAACAAATAACAATTTTTTTAAATTATAAGGCTTATTTTGTTAATGATTTCGTCAAAAACATTACAAACCATTTTCTTAAAAATGTTCTTAATATCTCTAGTTTTGATTCCAGAATAAATGAATCAATTTACAAAAAATATAATGTAGAAGATAAAGTAAGTAAAGGTAAAAAGTTATAAGGCAACTTGAATGCAAAAAAACTTAAAAACTAAGTTGGAAACTACAAACTACACACACGAATATATATAAAAACAAACACGACAAAATAAAAATGAAAACAAAAAAAAAACACACGAAAAAAAATTAAAAAACCCTCATGGCATGTATTGTTCTAGTTAATTTATATTAATATTTTGAATAATCAAAATATTGAGGTGTTCATTTGTAGAACTAGAAACATATTTTTTTTGTTTTTTTTTTATGAGGGGGTTCTTATGGGAAAACACACGAAAACACAGAAACACAAAAACAAAAAAACAAAAAAACAAAAAAACAAAAAAACAAAAAAACAAAAAAACAAAAAAACAAAAAAACAAAAAAACAAAAAAACAAAAATTAAAAATTCTATTAACTATTAACGATTACTAAATTAATTGAAAAAAAAAAAAAAACTAATTGAAAATGAACACTCCATTTCTAAATTATGTAGGCTAGCATAAACATTGATATGAACACTTTTATTTGTTGATAGACAACAAAAATAGTGGAAGGGAAGAATAAGAAAAACATTCATGCAAAACACAAAATTAAAATAATGATTCTGTTTTTAACAAATCTACCTACTACTAGAAGAATTAAAAATAACTAAAATATTTTTGTTCACACTTTTTTAAAGAGAATTAGAAATAAACTAAACTAAAAATAACCTTTAAAGGAAGGTTCTAAGATACAAAAAAAGAAATGAAAAGTGAAAAATTGAATAAAGAAAATAAGAATTATAAAATAAATATAGGTACTACCAAACGATTATTTTTTTTTGAAAGCATTTTTATTAAAAGATAGTTATCTGAAAAATAAAAAATTAAATTTTTTATGACTTATTGCGAGAAAAACAATGAATTAAACGTAATGGGCAAATAAAATTACAAAATAAGTATTTAATAAAATAAAATAAACAAAACAAAAACTCAAAAATAAAATTAAAAATAAGTAACGAAAAAATGAAGAAACAAAAAATAGAAGCAAGTAAAAAATAAAGAAATAAATAGCCGAAAAAAGTAGAGAAATAGTGATAAGGATTATCTTCTCTGGCATATATTCATTAAAAAAAATGGAAACGAAGTGAAAGATTGGTAATTAATAAACAAGACTATTTAAAATATACATTTACAAAATTGAAAACTTTGTTAAGATAGAAAATAAAATAATGAACAATAAAAAAATGAATAGTAAATAAAATAAGAAACAAATTCAATGATCAATATTTTTTGATCAGGTAGAGGGAAAAATAATAAAATAAGAAGATTAATTAGAAAGAAATTTTTAGTGGGTTATTTTTTACGTAAAAATCAAACAATTTTAATTAAAATGGATAATAAAATGATTGATAAAACGCTTTCAAATAATTAATAAAACGGGGGAATATATTTTTTTGAATTATATATCGAATGTCCCTGTGAAAAAAAAAAAAAAAATAGTTACGAGTGGTCCATTTTTAAATTTGGTGGTTTCTTGTAGGAAAAACCAAATTTATAAAAAAAATGAAATCGCATTTTTATTAAAATTAATGGAGAAAATAAAAATTATATCAACTAAAAACTAAATAAACACGCAGGGTCTTTATACTGATTTTTTTTTGTGGGTTCTTATGAGAGAAAAGCAACATCAGAAATAAAAAATAACAATGCTTAAAAAATAAAAACGCCTTCAAGTTAAAAGTTATTCGAAAAATAAAAATTAAATCAACGGAAAACCAAAATTAGACAAAAATAAAAATGTTTAAGAATTAAAAATTATTACATACTAAACTACTGTGAAACTAAATCATTTCTTTGTATTTTTTATGATGTAGGGTATTGAGGGTTTGTGAAAAACAAACACTTTTAAATTAAAAATAATATAGAAAACTAAACATAATTAACGGAAAACTAAATAAAACGAAGGCTCTACTTTTTTATTTTTTTTAAATGGCGATTTATTATTAGAAATAAAAACAAAATTAGAAATAAAAATGCTTAAGAAATAAAAACAAAAAATAATGGGAAACACAAAAATAAATTAACGGAAAACTAAATAAAAACGAAATTTGATTTTTTTTTAATTTCTTTTTTTTTATTTTTTATGTGTTGAGTTCTTATAACAAGAAAAAATAAAAAATGTTTTAGAAATAACAACGTCTTCAAATTAAAAATAATAAAGGAAACAAAAAATAAATTAACGGAAAACTAAATAAAAACGGAAGCTCTATTTTTTTATTTTATTTTATAAGAAATAAAAACGTTAAAAAATAAAATCAGAAAACGAAAAAAAAAATGTCAAAGGAATAAAAACGCCTCCAAATTAAAAATAAGGCTCTTTTTTAGAAAATTTTATATTAGTTCTTATGAGCAAAAATAAATTCAGAAATAAAAATGAAAATGTTAAAGAAATTAAAACGCCTTCAAATTAATGGAGAAATAAAAAATAATTTAATGGAAAATTAAAATAAAACCGAAAAATCTATTTTTTTTTATTTTTTATAATAGTTCTTATGAGAAAAAAATTAAATCAAAAATAAAAATGAAAATGTTTATTAAAATAAAAACGTCTTCAAATTAAAAATAATGTATTACAAGAAATAAATTAATGAAAAATTAAAATAAAAACGAAGGGTTAATTTTTTTGGATTTTTTATAATGGCAGGTTCTTACAACAAAAAGTAAATAAAATCAGAAATAAAAATGGTCCCGAAATAGAAACGCCTTTAAATTAAAAATAATAAAGAAATACAAAATAAATTAATGGAAAATTAAAATAAAAAGGCTCAATTTTTATGAGAAAGAGTAACTAAAATCAGAAATAAAAATCGGCAAGAAATAAAAACGCCTTCAAATAAAAAATAATAAAAAAATAAAAATAAATGAATGTAAAATTAAAATAAAAACAAAGACTCAATTTTTTTGTTTTTTTTTTTATAATGGTAGGTTCTTATGAGAAAAAGTAAATAAAAATAAAAATAAAACTGGTCAAGAAATAAAAACGCCTTCAAATTAAAAATAATGCAAAAATAAAAACATAAATTAATGTAAAATTAAAATAAAAACGAAGGCTCTATTTTTTTGGTTTTTTTATTATGGTAAGTTCTTATGAGAAAAGTAAATAAAATCAGAAATAAAAATGATCAACAAATAAAAACGCCTTTAAATTAAAAATAATGCAAAAATAAAAACATAAATGAATGTAAAATTAAAATAAAAACGAAGGCTCTATTTTTTTGTTTTTTTTTATTATAGTAAGTTCTATTAAGAAAAATTAAATAAAATCAGCAATAAAAATGGTCAAGAAATAAAAACGCCTTCAAATTAAAAATAATAAAGAAATAAAAAATAAATTAATGTAAAATTAAAATAAAAACGAAGGCTAATTTTTTTATAATGGTAAGTTCTTGTAAGAAAAAGTAAATAAAAACAGAAATCAAAATGGTCAAGAAATAAAAACGCCTTCAAATTAAAAATAATAAAGAAATAAAAAATAAATTAATGGAAAATTAAAATATAAACGAAGACTCAATTTTTTGATTTTTTATAATGGCAAGTTCTTATGAGAAAGTAACTGAAATCCGAAATAAAAAATGGCAAGAAATAAAAACGCCTTCAAATAGAAAATAATGAAGAAATAAAAAATAAATGAATTTAAAATTAAAATAAAAACGAAAACTCAATTTTTTTTATAATGGTAGGTTCTTATGGGAAAAAGTAAATAAAAACAGAAATAAAGGTGGTCAAGAAATAAAAACGCCTTCAAATTAAAAATAATGCAAAAATAAAAACATAAATGAATGTAAAATCAAAATAAAAACGAAGGCTCTATTTTTTTTTATTTTTTTTTTTATTATAGTAAGTTCTTATGAGAAAAAATAAATAAAATCAGAAATAAAAATGGTCAAGAAATAAAAACGCCTTCAAATTAAAAATAATGAAGAAATAAAAAAAATGAATGTAAAATTAAAATAAAAACGAAGGCTAATTTTTTTTATAATGGTAAGTTCTTGTAAGAAAAAGTAAATAAAAACAGAAATCAAAATGGTCAAGAAATAAAAACGCCTTCAAATTAAAAATAATAAAGAAATAAAAAATAAATTAATGGAAAATTAAAATAAAAACGAAAGAGCTCTATTTTTTGTTTTTTTTTATTATAGTAAGTTTTTATAAAAAAAAGTAAATAAAATCAGAAATAAAAATGGTTAAGAAATAAAAACGCCTTCAAATTAAAAATAATGAAGAAATAAAAAATAATTGAATGTAAAATTAAAATAAAAACGAAGGCCATTTTTTTTTATAATGGTAAGTTCTTGTAAGAAAAAGTAAATAAAAACAGAAATAATAATTGTCAAGAAATAAAAACGCTTTCAAATTAAAAATAATGCAAAAATAAAAAGCCAATTGAATATAAAATTAAAACAAAGGCACTATTTGTGTTTTGTTTTTTATAATGGTAAGTTATTATGAGAAAAAGTAAATAAAAATAGAAATAAAAATGGTAAAGAAATAAAAACGCCTTCAAATTAAAAATAATGAAGAAATAAAAAATAAATGAATGTTAAATTAAAATAAAAACGAAGGTTAAATTTTTTTTATAATAGGAAGTTCTTATAAGCAAAAGTAAATAAAAACAGAAATAAAAATGGCCAAGAAATAAAAACGCCTTCAAATTAAAAATAATGCAAAAATAAAAACATAAATGAATGTAAAATTAAAATAAAAACGTAGGCTATATTTTTGTGGTTTTTTATAATGGTAAGTTCTTATGAGAAAAAATAAATAAAATCGGAAATAAAAAAGGTCAAGAAATAAAAACGCCTTCAAATTAAAAATAATGGAAAAATAAATACATAAATGAATGTAAAATTAAAATAAAAACGAAGGCTATATTTTTTTGGTTTTTTATAATGGTAAGTTCTTATGAGAAAAAGTAAATAAAATCAGAAATAAAAATTGTTAAGAAATAAAAACGCCTTCAAATTAAAAATAATGAAGAAATAAAAAATAAATGAATGTAAAATTAAAATAAAAACGAAGGCTCAATTTTTTTGTTTTTTTTTTATAATGGTTCTTATGAGAAAAAGTAAATAAAAACAGAAATAAAAATGTTCAACAAATAAAAACGCCTTCAAATTAAAAATAATGCAAAAATAAAAACCTAAATAAATGTAAAATTAAAATTGAAACAAAGGCTCTATTTTTGTTTTGTTTTTGATAATGGTAAGTTCTTATGGGAAAAAGTAAATAAAATCAGAAAGTGGCCAAGAAATAAAAACGCCTTCAAATTAAAAATAATGGAAAAAATAAAAAACTAAATGAATGTAAAATTAAAATTAAAACAAAGGCTTATTTTTTTTATAATGGTAATTTCTTGTAAGAAAAAGTAAATAAAAACAGAAATAATAATTGTCAAGAAATAAAAACGCTTTCAAATTAAAAACAATGCAAAAATTAAAAGCCAATTGAATATAAAATTAAAGCAAAGGCACTATTTGTGTTTTGTTTTTTATAATGGTAAGTTCTTATGAGAAAAAGTAAATAAAATTAGAAATAAAAATGGTTAAGAAATAAAAACGCCTTCAAATTAAAAATAATGAAGAAATAAAAAATAAATGAATGTAAAATTAAAATAAAAACGAAGGCTCAATTTTTTTGTTTTTTTTTTATAATGGTTCTTATGAGAAAAAGTAAATAAAAACAGAAATAAAAATGGTCAACAAATAAAAACACCTTCAAATTAAAAATAATGCAAAAATAAAAACCTAAATAAATGTAAAATTAAAATAGAAACAAAGGCTCTATTTTTGTTTTGTTTTTGATAATGGTAAGTTCTTATGAGAAAAAGTAAATAAAATCAGAAAGTGGTCAAGAAATAAAAATGTCTTCAAATTAAAAATAATGCAAAAATAAAAACCTAAATGAATGTAAAATTAAAATTAAAACAAAGAGTACTTTTTTGTTTTTTATAATGGTAAGTTCTTATGCGAAAAAGTAAATTAGAAATAAAAATGGTCAAGAAATAAAAACGCCTTTAAATTAAAAATAATGAAGAAATAAAAATAAATGAAAGTAAAATTAAAATAAAAACGAAGGCTCAATTTTTTTTAGAGTGGCAAGTTCTTGTAAGTAAAAGTAAATAAACACAGAAATAAAAGTGGTCAAGAAATAAAAACGCCTTCAAACTAAAAATAATTAAAAAATAAAAACATAAATGAATATAAAATTAAAACGAAGGCTCTATTTTTTTGTTTTTTTTTTATAATGGCAGGTTCTTATGGGAAAAAGTAAATAAAAACAGAACTAAAGGTGGTCAAGAAATAAAAATGCCTTTAAATTAAAAATAATGCAAAAATAAAAACAAATGAATATAAAATTAAAAAAAAAAACAAAGGCTCTATTTTTTTGTTTTTTTTTTATAATAGTAAGTTCTTATGAGAAAAAGTAAATAAAATCAGAAATAAAAATGGAAATAAAAAATTATGGAGAAATAAAAAAGTAAATTAATGTAAAATAAAAATAAAAATGAAGGCTCCATTTTTTAAATTTTTTATGTTGGTAAGTTCTTATGAAATAAAGTAAAAGAAATCAGAAATTAAAATAAAAGTGGTCAAGTAATAAAAACGCCTTCAAATTAAACATAATGGAAAATTTAAATAATGTAATGGAAAATTAAAATAATGTAATGGAAAATTAAAATAAAAACGAAGGTTTTGTTTTTTTATTTTTTATAATAGTTATAAGAAAAAATTAAATCAAAAATAAAAATGAAAATATTTGTGAAATAAAAACAACTTCAAATTAAAAATAATGGAGAAATAAAAAAATTAAATAATGGAAAATTAAAATAAAAACAAAGGCTCTATTTTTTTGTTTTTTATACTGATAAGTTCTTAAGGAAAAAGTAAAGAAAATCAGAAATAAAAATATCCAAGAAGTAAAAACGCATGCAAATTAAAAATAATGGGGAAATAAAAAATAAATTGATGGAAAATTAAAATAAAAACGAAGGCTCTATTTTTAATTTTTTTTATATCTTATGGGAAAATAATAAAATCAAAAATAAAAATGTTTGTGAAATAAAAACGCCTTTAAATTAAAAATAATAGAGAAATAAAAAATAAATTGATGGAAAATTAAAATAAAAACGAAGGGATCTATTTTTTTTATTTTTTATAATAGTTCTTATGAGAAAATAATAAAATCAAAAATAAAAATGAAGGCTCTATTTTTTGTTTTTTATAGTATTGAGTTCTTATGGAAAAAGTAAATAAAAATGATCAAGAAATAAAAACGCCTGTAAATTACAAATAACTGAGTAATAAATAAATAAATGAAAGTAAAATTAAAATAAAAACGAAAGATCTATTTTTATATTGGTAAGTTTATAAGGAAAAAGTAAAGAAAATCGAAAATAAGAAGGGTCAAGAAATTTAAACGCCTTCAAAATAAAAAAATAATAAAAACAGAAACCGCATAAAAAACTAAAAATAATTTAAGGGAAAACTATATAAAAGCGAAGGTTCTATTTTTTATATGGTGATGATAATAAAAAAGAATTGACAGAAAATAAAAACGCCTTCAATAAAAATGCTTAAGAAATCAAAACGTCTTCAAATTAAACATAATAAAGAAAACTGAAAATAAATTAAAAAATAAAATAAAAATGAAGGCTCTATTTAAAAAAAATTACATTGAGAGTTCTTATGGAAAAAATATAAAAAAAACCTAAGTAAAAAATAATTAAAAAAAAAACTAAAAATAAATTAACGAAAATCTAAATAAAAACGAAACCTTTGTTTTTTTTTATGGTGAGAATAAGAAACAAAAACGGATATAAAAAATAAAAACGCCTACAAATTAAAAACTAAACTACAAAAAGTTTTAACTAAATAAAATACTAATAAGAAAACTAAAAATAAAAAATAGAAATAGGAGAAAGTCAAAAAGCATGCAAAAAAGATTACTAAAAGTAATATATAATAATAAAAATGCCATGAATCGAAATGGAGGTTCATTTTTAAAACCCTACGAACACTAATCAAAAATTAAATGGATGAGAACCATAAATGCTTTCAAATTAAACAAAAATGTAAAAATAAGAAAATTTAACGACTACAAACAAAAGATTATATTGAATTCTTTTTTTAAGAACATTGAAATCATAACAGGTCTATATATTTTGAAAATTTGTTAAAAATACTCTATATTTGTTGTGACTGTGTTTCATAGAAACTATTGAGGATTTGTCCAAAATTACTCTCGAATAGTTTAGTTTTCAAAAGTACGTTCACTAAGTCAAAAAACGGTTTCTTTTTATTTAACACAGTCACGTTGGTTTATATGAACTACTGGTAGTGTAAACAATAACTAACTACTATTCTGAGTTACCTGATAGGCACTGAACTGAAACGTCGTAATTCAAAACTGTGACAGAAAGCCATCCTTTTTTGGCCCACAGATATTTTTTAATAAGTTTTCAATTTTAATTCACCGGTTATGCAAGATATTTTTATTAGTTTCGGTTATTAATGTTCTGTTTCTGTGCCTACCGGTAAACTCTATAGTGTATTTAACTACAACAACTTTTTCATTTTTGTAACAAACAACCGAAAAAAAAATTAACAAATTTTTAATAATTTTTTAAAAGAATGGATAAGAAATTGAAAAACTTAACGAAACAAATTTAACAGCAACGGTAATTTGAATTACTTTTTAATACATTTTTAGATCTAATTTGAAAACTTAACGCATTTAATGTAAAAACAGTAACAACATTTAACTTTTCTGTAAATTATTGGATTCAAAGTCAAGCACAACATAACTTATTAAAATTTTATTTGGTTCGTTGCATATTAGTAGACAAAAAGAACATTTGGCGATGTCAGAGTAAACAACGCAACGTTCCACAGTGTGATATTTGTAAAATGTAGGGGGTTTAATTGCAAAAAAGTTCTAGAGTTTGAAATATTTTCTAATATTGTTATGAGGTCATTGGATTCGTTTTCTTCATGGTGTAACAAGCTTTTATAGCAATTTTTTGGAATAGGCACATAAAAACCCATCTTTACATGCAATATCTGGATTTTAAGAAATGTCCGTCATTCCATTTCCTATTTTAACAACATCCTTCCAAGGTGAAACTTTAACTAAAAATGTCTGTGCTCATAAGAAGTTATCTCAATTGATACAAAGAATTTATTAGAATGATTTGATACTTTGACATTAAGAACGATTTCTTTAAGATCAGTTCTTAACAACATTAATTTTTTATGAGTGAGTCACGTGAAATTAAAAAATAAGGTGAACTTTTTTTGTTGAAAATATGTCACTGAAAAAGTATTCCAATCCAAAAGTAAAGAAGTTCATAGTTTCTTAAAAAAAATTGAATTTTGAATAATCAGTTGATAAAAGATGAATGTCCAATTATGCAAAAAATACCTCAAGATTATTTTTCAACAAAGATTAAAATATCTATACAGATGTTACTAAAAACTGATAAAAAGATCTTAAACTAACAATAGTTGGTTGTTAGAATTACATTCGTGGAATGTATAGTTCATATTTTATGTGTAGCTAACAATAGAATTTGAGGTTATTAAAACAAAAGGTCCATTTTGAGAAATTTAACTATTGGTGGATTTTATTTAGTTTCTTTTATAGATGTAGGTTCTTTTATTGATAGCATAAGACATATTTCCAAAATAGCTATTTGTGTTTTAAGAGCGAAAAGTGATAATTTGCCGCTTGAGAGGAAAAGTTGCCCGCGCGACAATTAAAAGCGGCGAACTTTTCGCTCAAAATGCACACAAGAATTTTTCTACGATCACATTATTTTTAGAAATAGACATGAAGACTGAAAATTTGTCGTAGGTACTGTATAAGGTGTTGCCTATGTTACACTGCACCCTGCAGTAGTTTGCGGTTGTTAGAGGAAATGTACGAATAAGAAGAGAAGTGCAATGTCATTTATCCCCATACAGTATGCTGCGGTCGTCATTAGTAAAAGTACGAGTAAAATAAGAAGTGATAATAGTATAGAAATGTCATTATGTATCAAGAAAAATCTGGACGGTTTAAGAAGGTTCTAGAAGTTTCAAGCGGGCTATATAAGTCGATAATCCTGACGTCAGAGTTTCAGTTTTATAATAGACGTTTTACGTTTATGTTATCAGTTGTATAAGTGAATTGTAAAAGGTGAGTTGAAATAAATCGAGTTACCGAAAACCAGCATAACACCTATATCTACGTTAATCATAAAAAAAGAAGTTTATATTCAAAGTTAATGTTAACTTGGATAACAAAAGAAAAAAACCAAACTACGTACAAAGAACTTGAAAATCATTTATTAAAAAGAAATATTATTATATTATACCTAATTTAAATTGGGCGAGCAACAAAGCTGTCACTTAATGTCAGTTCGCGGAAAACCTTAATTTTGCCGTAGCATTTCAATGCGCAAAAGTCTACTATGGATAGTTATCGTAGAAAATGGCTATTTGTATATTAAGAGCGAAAAGTGATACTTTGTCGCTCGAGGGAATCTGTCGAAAACGGCAATGAACTTTTTGTTTGAAATGCACACAAGATTTTTTCTCCGATCATAATTTTTTAAGAAATAGATATAAAAACTGAAAATTTGTCGTAAGTAGTGTATAATGTGTTGCCTATTCCTACATTAATCATGAAAAAAGCAGCTGATATTCAAAGTCCATGTTAACTTGGACAATATAACAAAAAAACGTGCAACTACATACAAATAACTTGAAAATCATATTAAAAAGAAATATTATATTACTGCTAATTTAAATTAGGCCAGCAACAAATCTATTAACTTCGTCGCACGGCAAGCGACAAAGATGTCACTTAATGTCAGTTTGCGGAAAACGTCAACTTAGCGGTTGGATTTCGAAGCGCAAAAGCCTACTTTGGATAGTGATCGAAGAAAAACGTATTTTTTTTAATATCGGAAAATAAAAATAACAGCTGAAATTCATATGTGGTTCAGATGTTGAGATGCTCTTTTTAGATATATTTAATATTAGTAACATTTATATTGCTCATACTTTAAAAGTTTAATAGCTATTTTTCATGTAACATATTACATATAATATTTTTCTATTTTTAACTAAAGTATTTAAAAAAGTGTTTGACAAAAATGACTAACCACTATTTTTTTTACTTTCAATCAAAGATTTTAGAAAATAAATGAGTATTTGGAAAATTGGTGTGAAAGAAATGTGACATTTTAAAATTTGATTTATTTTAATGAACACAAGTAGTTCAAATATTTTTTTAACTAAAATATTAATTATTGTATGCTTTCGATTACTTAAAGAATTTTCTGTCTATGCATCCGATATTATTTTTGATATATTGTTAGTTGCATAACTTTCATTGCCATATTTAGTCATAAAATCATACGATTATTCTCAAACACTTGTCGGATGGGTTTCTTGCTTGTTAAAGCTTATTAATTTTCAAGAAAGTGGGTTATTTTGTTGTGTATTGTGTAAAACAGTGTTTTGATTGTTTTGTAAAGTTTTACTTGTTTGCAATTATATAAAATGTCACATTATATGTCAAAATTATAAAAAAAGTATATTTTGTAACAGAAACAGTATGATAAAGTAACTAACCTTATTTGAAACTGTATTCTTATATGTGTTTTGACAAAATTAGCTAAGACCCCATATATTAACAAAATATCACATTGTTCGTTGTAGAAAAACATAAATCGTCGAATTTTTGCCTTAACTTCAAAACCAATAATTATTTAGAAAATATTATAATGAAACGAATCAAACAGCTTAACAAAACTTAACGGAAACAACATTATTTATAGCGATGTCTATATTTTTTCCAACATGTAGTTTTAACAGTCAACAAACAAAAAACTTAACGTCAACAATTATTCATTTCGTCCCATAACTCCAAAATTGGGACATTATAACGATCAAACAAAAACTTAACAACTTCTTACCCAGCAACGTAGCCATTCTTCCAACGAATATTCGAAAATATTCTGTTACGCCACTGATTCGTGTGATACGCCAGTGGTATCTTGAAATAATTTAGATAAAGATTCTTCTACGCTACTGAATATCCGTCCTAATTGGTCTCGCAGACTTCCGCCAGTGTGGTACTAATAATTTTCTTTTTGGGATCATTCTAGGAAAATTTTAGGTCACATGTCTGGTTTATTTCTTTTTATGGTAGTGGTTAGATCAACTTCAACTGCATTTTTGGGAGTCCGATGGTTGTGGCTAGTCGAATTTGATGGTATCAAATTCGAAAACTATCATAAACTATATTCAAAACTTAACTTCTTGTAGTTTGGAAGATGCATTAGTATTTCTAGGTGGGCCAGTATTTTGTTGTAGTGTACCTGGAAAGAAAACGGGATATTAAATATAAATCGTCTAAATAATAGTGTGAAAAATGTTGACAATAATCAGAGGCAATTTTTTGGTTGTAATGGAATTCTAGGGACAAGCGGGGTCAGAATGTGACAGGGTTAATATTAATGAATTAATAATATTCCACGCGTCATCAACATAAATCAACTAGATTTTCAATAATTGCACATTTAATATTTCTAGGTTAATGGAATTTCAACATGTGGAGTGTATTTTTCACAAAAAAATTTAATTACTTACGTCAATTTCGCCAAAACCATGAGATTAATCAAGTTTTATTAAGAGTACCTTTTTTTCACACTAAATTTCCTTTTTTCTGTTGGTGTAGAAATTTTGTATGTGTAATTATTGAAAAATGAAGATCTACGCTCATGGATTAAAATTAGTCATAACTTTGTTACATTTTTTATTACATAAAACTCTATCTATCAGCGTACCAAATTTAAACAGAAGTCGTTTTAAATTTGTAAAGGAGAAACGATTTAAAAATTATAACTGAGCAACTTTGTACTTACATCGACTTATTTTGGTCTAAGTAATGTATGGTAAGTTTTTGTAGAAATTTTACAGATACCCTGTATATTTGGGTAGCCCATACAGAAAGAAAAAACTCTAGAAAGAGAAAACATAAAAAGTAGATTTTGTGAAAACCATGAGAGAGATAGAAAGCAAATTGTTAATGATCCAAACTAAGATGAATAATCTCAAAACAAATAAAGAAAAAGAATACTTCCAGGAAACCAAAATAACTAATGAAAGCCCGAAGAAAGATCATTTAATACCGCTCTTCATGATGGAAGCCTGCAGATGGAACTATGTGAGGTCAAAACTCGTGAATAATTTTATAGATTACAAGATCACGTGCAAGAATAACGGAGTCAGAATCTCAGCGACTGGAGAAAACGACTACACGAAGGCAACGAAGTAACTTAAAGACGTGGAAGTAGACTTCTACTGTTACAAACTTCCAGGCAAAAAGCCATTCGAAGCAGTAATAAGACGTTTACCATTAAACATACCGGTAAATGAGATAGCAGATAAGCTAATGACATCCTGACAATGCCATAAGATTAAATCATCCAGGTGGGAGAGTAGGATACTCCTCGTGGATATAAAGAAAACAAAGAAATACTCCATAATGACATTCAACAGTTGTTTGGAATTGGTGGTAAGGGTTGAACCACAAAAAGCACCAACAGAAGCCACTCAGTGCCAACCTGAACAGTCAAACTGCTAAGAAGAGCAACTAGTCAGCTATAGAGGATGTTCTGGAGTATCTGAGGCCCGTCACCGTAGTTATCACTCATGCAGGGATGATAAAACCAGCCGGACCGAAACCACAGAAGATACCAAAGACGAAATGCAAAATTTACCAGTGGTATTTCAAATAACAGCACAAATTATGATGAAGGAGAGTAACTAACAACAAATTTCCCTTTCAGGCACTAGACAAGAATAATACTAACATACGATAAGCTGTAAGAACTGTGTTAGTTGGGCCCGCTACCAAGCCAAGCACTTACAATACGGTAGAACAAACAATGCGACAGCCATACAAGGTCACAAGAAGATGAAAATGGTTTCTCAAACCTAATCTGCTGATGACAGCACCTCAACGTTCATTCCCTCTTAGAAGATATGGGGTGTTACTCACTTGATGTGTAATCATTAAGAATCCTGCAGAGAAGTTAGAAACAGGGTGGATGGAAGGGTTGAGTAGGTCCTGATCTAGTGTTAGCAGGATGGGAACTTACTCAACTTGGGTCTTGTAAGATGGCTCAGAATAGGACAAAGGTAAGAAGAAAAAAAATACATTTCTTTGATTTTAATTTTAGTAGTAAAAGGTCATGATATTGAAGTGAAAAATGAGATATTGTAAATTTTGAAGAATATCTAACAAACAAGATACGTTGTATGTATCTGAATTCCTATTTTCATGTGTCACTATTTACCAAAGCGATTGCAGAAACTTATTTACAAAATGAAAAATATACAAATAAGGAAAATGCAAAATCAAGAGTCAACAGCTGGAAACAAATAAAATAGATTTAGGAAGAATTGTTTTCACGTTACTTAATGTTAGTGAAACAACTAGTAATATGTAGGGAATAAATGATTGAAAGTTTTTATTTGATTATAGATTTTTTTGTTATTGATAAAGATACTCAAACGTGCAGATTTAATATTTTTTTCTAAATCAAGAAATTTCAGAATAGCTCCTTAAAATTTTAAATGTTTATGATTGATTTGAAGAGGAAGTCGTTCGTTCCTTTTTTCTAATTTCTCAGGATAAAAGTATCCGTTTTTAATACTCCTTTTTTACTATTTTTTATTGTACTGATTTGTGTTACAATGTAAAGGCAAAATAAAACCCGACCGATTAGTTTAAAATTCTGTTAGGAATTCCAGTGAAATAATAACAAAGTCTACACACAGAACAGGAGGCTAATAAATTCAATTGCAGACATCGATGAAAATATACCACATATTTTTATGTGTATATTGTGAAAATATGCAATGTTTTTATTTAGGTGTTATTTAATTGGTTATAATCTGTTGTGAGTTGCCTAACTAGTAGAGATGTAAGGTCTGTATTGTGAGTTGCCTAACTAGTAGAGGTAAGAATAGAATTGCTAATGTAAGAAATAAACATTTTGAATTATTTACGATTATTAATATTATATTGTTGTTCATTACAACATAAAATAATGTGGGCATGTATAATCCTATTAAACAAACAGAAGAAGGAAGGCAGAAGTCTCATAAAGAGAAAAACTAGGTACCAAAAGCAATTTTGCCACCTGTTAAAATAGACAATTTAAATAGTAGTTTGTACAAGAGTTGATAAGGTGGCCATATCAAATGATATGGACAATCCACTCGAGTTGTACAGTCCATTTTTTCTACGACCCACTAACGAAAATCTACAAATTTAGAAAAGTATTTTAGGTTATTAAGACAAAATAACTAAATTTAAAATAACTTATGAATTTTACTAATTTATACAATAAAATAAACATGAAAAAAAAACCGTATTTTAATTCCCAGCCCAGATTCGATCCCGGGCTTTCCGCGTGGACTCCACTTTTCGGATTTTAGTTTTAATACTCGTAATTAAATTAGTATATAGTTTGATTAAAATTTAATATTTTTACAAAATGTGGACCAAATTAAAATAAAAATGCCATTATTTATTGTAACAATTTAAAATTCCTTTTAAAAATGATTTAAAGTTTAATTTTCGCCGCACGAAATATTCCTGAGAAAGGAAAATTTCGCGAAGTGGGAAATTTATTTGGTCAGTCGATGTCAAATCTTTTCTAGATCATTCATTTTTAAGATCTTATCGTTGAAACAAGTACAAATGTCTGGGCTGCAATTAGCGGTGAGTTATTAATGTCATTAAAAAAATTTAAATAGAATTTATATTGTTACTTTTTGTTATAATTTTAATTTTTGAAAGTCAATTTAGATTTATTCAATATGGTTTAGTAATTCCTTTTGTGTTGCTGGAATTACATAATATTGTTAATATTAATTTTTTTATTGTTGGAAATTTTAAATGTATTAATTTTTTAATGTTGGAAATTTTGAAAAATAGTTGTTTAAGGAGGTCCTTTCGCCACCAATGTTAAATAAAAAATTTTAGATTATGACTAAAATTAATTTTTTTTTAATAGTAGAAGTCCTTATTTATCTAATAGTGAACTTTTAACTATACCTTACCGTGCAAATTTTTGAGAATTTTTTAAAATGTGTGTGTTTGTACAGTGTCTTACGAGAAAGTAAGACTTCAACAACAATTTTCGAATTATAATTAATTTTACTATTATTTATTGATTAGATGGAGTAGAAAAAAACTAAAAATAAGGTTTTTGAAATATTTAGGTTTTGTTTTTTACAATAAAATATATAGGTTACCGAGGAATTTATTGAGAAATTAATATTAAAAAATCACAAAAAAATTTCAAATAGGTTACTTCAAATTTTTTTTTAATATTAATTTCTCAATAAATTCCAAGGTAATCTATATATTTTATTGTAAAAAAATAAAACCTAAATATTTCAAAAACCCTATTTTTAGTTTTTTTTCTATTCCATCTAATCAATAAATAATAATATAATTCGAGAATTGTTGTTGAGGTCTTATTTTCTCATAAGACACTGTACAAATACTCACATTAAAAAAAAAAAAATTCTCAAAAATTTGCACAGTAAGGTATAGTTAAAAGTTCAACATTAGATAAATAAGGACTTCAACTAATAGAAAAAAAATAAATTTTAGTCATAATCTAATATTTTTTATTTAACATTGGTGGCGAAAGGACCTCCTTAAAAGTTTGATTTATATCTGATACTAGGGCCTCGTGAGAAACAAAATTTATATTTGTTTAGGAAGCGAATAGCATTTCCACAATTTTAAAATAAACAATTTATTTATACTCTTGTTGAATCTTATTTTTAAAGGTTACAATAAAATTATATATAATTCTGAATTAATTATCTTTTTGATAATTGATAATTCTCAACTAGTTTTTTTAAAAAATAAAAAGATAATTATTGGCCTCCATCTTTCCTGAAAACTATTTCTGCAAAAGTGTCTATTAGAAAAGCCTGAATTAACGACTGAGAAAACCATAGTCTCATGTGCTCATTTGATTTTCTGACTTGATTAAAGGTAAGTAATTGTTTGGTATAAAATATCTAAAAGCTAGTCAAAATTACATATAAATGATTTACAAAAGGTAATTAAATGTTAATTATGACTAATCAACGGGGTTATTTCAATAAATAATGAAATCGTATTACTAATTAACGCCATCATATTACATTATTGATTCTACACAAAAATAACTCATTTTAATTGCATATCTCAATAACTAAATAATATACTGACAATTAGTTTGACTGAATTGACAGTTATTTAAAATTTTAAAAACAATGGTAGTTGGCTGTCCAAAATATGAACTGTGATTGTTGGATTTAATTTTTTTGCAGTTTCCACTACTTAGAATGGATATGAAATACATTCGTTCAGTTGAATGTAATAAGCTTACTTTTTCGTTCTGTAGTCTATACGTAGATAAGCTAATATCCTTGTGGGTGTAGAAAAATGTGATTTACATTTTCCGTGTTAACCTTTATCATTACTTTTTATACTATATAAATAATTAAATTAAAGGGAGTGTGATTTCTGTCATAATTTTTCGATTTTGCAAAGCAAGTCAAAAAAATAAAAAACTGTCTATTACAGTAGTTTGTGCTACAAGAGTGGATCATTGTCTAAGTGCGATACGGCACTCGAGTTGTATGTTGTATGTACGTATAGAATATTTTATCTACGACTGACTGCATTGCATTTTTAGAATGAATTTAGTAAATAGCTATTTTAAAAATAATTAATAAAGATGTATTAATTTATGACTTTTGCTATAATAAAATAAATAAAATAAAAAATGACCTAATTCGGGACCCCGGAGTTTTCGAACATCTTATAAATATCGTTTTAGATAGATTTATTACAATTTACTAAAAAAATGGTTTAGTTAGATTATACAAATGGTCCCGTTAATATGCTGATAAACTTGTTTTGCTTAATATATGCCCGAAAACGCTTCATTTTTGAGTTTAAAAAATCTATTTTCAATCAATATGTTAAAAACGTTTTAAAGGTTTCAATAAAATTTAAGAAAAGAATAGTCAGTTAAATTGGCGGATTCCATATAATAATAGTAATAACTAGTAAGGATATTAAAATATATCCGTTTACTATACTTATATTCGCCTACTTATTCGTTCTGTAGTGCCGAAAGTTGATACATGTGGGTATAGCAAATATAAAAAAAATAGGGTTTGAATAAACAAATATAAAAATACATGAATCTTCTACTTATTATGAACTGTTACGGTCCTATTTTTAAAAGATATTAACTTATTTAAATTTTCTACAAAGTTTTAAAAAAAATCTGCGAGATTTTTAATTTTATCAAAGTTAAATAAGAGACACAATGAAAAAAAAAACACATGAAAATACGATTTACAGCTACAATAAAACATCTATTATTTTTAGTATTTCCAAAATTATACTGGCGAAAGTTCAATAAAAACAATAATAAATATTCTGAATCGCGGTGGAAATTGGAAATTGAATTATATATCAACAGGTAGGTGCGTAACTATCTAAAGTAATCATTTTGAAATAATGAATAATGTTAATTTCTGACAAAAATTTTTGACACATAAACTAAATATGTATGCCATCCATTAAACATTCAATATTATTTAAAAATAGATTGAAATAAGTGTTTAAAAAGATAAATATACTTACTCAACTTTCTGCCACCAAATCATAATTTTTTGTCGTTTTTCTCGAACCAGCAACATTTTTCTTAATTCTCAACACTACTGTAAAAACATAAACTTAACAAAAACTCAACAAGTTTTAACAACAAAACAAAACAATTAAAGCCCAACAAGACCCTATGAGGGTCGGAAGTAAGTCGTATGCAGTTAAAACTTAAAATGACTTTTCGAAAAATCATGCCTCTTTTATATACGTTTCAGGTGTGCCCCACGCCACAGTTTTGACCGGGAAAGGGCACCCTCATGAGATAATTTCTCACACTTTCGCCCTTCGTGTAAGGGTATGAGTCTGGGAACGAGCGATTGCACTCGAGTAGAAAGTTTAAACCATATTAATAGATTTGATGGAACATAATTTTTGTTGTAGATAGATTTTTGTATTTGATTAGTTTTCATAATGTTGATATTATATGTAATCATTATCTTTTAACTATTTATAAAAATTATGGAAATTCCGAAATAAAATTTTAAAAATTACCCCTACGAAATAATGAAAACTAATTTTGAACCCCCAAAGAGTAAATACATTTATTGAAAAATTTATAAAACTGATCTGGGAAGGATTCAAACCCTCAATATTCGCGTCGTACGCACGCTTCATTACCAAATCGGCCATCAGGACATTAGACGTTCGAAGTACGAATTGTTAATTTGAATCAACAGATTCGAATCTAACTGTACTATTTGTCTATAAAGAGCATTGAGATAGAATAAAGAGGAGATGCTATAATGATACTAAATTGTCCGCACCTTTGCATTAAATTGTTACGTCAATGTCAAACTCGAGATAGTATAGCTAGTCTGTTTTGGTGACAATAAGTGCCATTTTTTTTAAATACCCTCATTTAAATGATATAAAATCATTTTTATTCCCCCAGTCTTCATATATAAGATTATTGACTTCAAATAAATCAAAGTACGATTCAAGTCGACATTTTCATTACACTTTTCCGTCACTTGAACTGCGTCCACCTGTCATATCGCAAAATAGTGTTTATGTCGTCTCTACTTTATTCTATCTCGATGACAAAGAGCAATACAATTGATCTATTAGAAACAAATCAGTAAATGTGCTTATAGAGTGTTCATTAAATATGTGGCCAAAATAACAAAAACAATTGATTAAAATACTTTTCAGTCTGATACCTACAGCTTATTCAAATTGGTTTGCGGTTAATACCGGATTTACAGAAATTGTTTAAAAACTCAAGGGCACCTTCAGAAATTCATTGCGACGAAAACATAATATAAGCCTGATAGTTTAATAACAAACGACAAAGTATAAAAGTAACATAAAAATGCACTAAAATGCAATGGACATAAAAAATAGCAATAACGAAGTGAATCGAGTTTTACGTTATAGACTGGAGCAGTATTGTTCTAGCTTTATTTTTAAAACAATCAAAATAAATAGAATGATAGCATAGTTATTGTAGGTAGAACCCAATGAAAGCATTAGTATTTTTTCATAAATATTAGTACGAGATATTGTTAGTAGAAACATTGGTTGAGTCTCCTTTCAAGTATAGGAATATTAAAATGTAAGTAAATTAATAATTCTGAGCAAAAATTGAGCGCTATCCGCAGACTAGAACAAATTCAAAGAACAGCATGTCTCAACATAACAGGAGCCATGAAAACCACACCGACTAGAGCCATGGAAGTCATTCTTAATCTCAGTTCCCTTGATATTTACATCAAGGAGGTTGCTCTGATGATAATGACATACTCGGCTCGGTTGGAATGGAACCTGATGTAGGATCTAGTGAGACGATACGTCGCTTTTGGCAGGAGGCGCTCGATATGCTCCCACTGCTTAAAGCGAACATGGACTCCATCTCACCCAGATATATCTTCCATAAGCCATATAAAGTTATAATAGAATAAATAGAAGAATCGGAAGTGGCAGGATGTGGAATATACTCCAGATCCTTTAACCTAAACATAAAATGGGCTGTGAGCGTAGTGTCAGTGTAGTCCAAACCAAGCTCACGGGGATTCTCACAGCAGTAAAAGAAATCACCAGAAATATTATCACTGGAAAAAACATGCTCATCTATGCAGACAATAGATAATTACTACCCACCCTGAATAGACTACAAATTTATTCATCGTTAGTACTAGAATATCACGAAGCTTTGCCCGAAATATCCATCAACAATGTGGTCAACTTAAGATAGATCAAAGGTCACTTGCGAAGAAGCCAGCCAACCAAATACTTTTTGAATATGGCCTTTCTATTGAATTGACAACATTGGTAGTAACAAACCTAATTAAAGAACATTCCATTGTGAAATTCAAGGAAAGATGGGATGAAACAAGAAGCTGCAGACCTACTATGGAGCTTTTAAGTTATCCTGAGAACACTACAGCGAACAAATACTTGGCTATGACTAGACAGAATCTGCGCTTGATCACAGGCATTCTGAATGGACAATGCCAAGTACGGAAGCATCTCCATATCATGGGTCTGTCAGAATCCGCAATTTGCAGAGGGTGCGAACTAGAAGATGATACCATCGAGCATATCCTCTACGATTGCCCAACACTCTCATTTATTAAAAAAATTTGGGTTCAGTGAGAATTGGCAAACTCGGGCAGATATAAGAGAAGCACCTCATGGCGACGTTGTCAACTACATTAAATCTGTAGGCTGGCTTAACGAGCTAGGAGGTCCCTATCTACTTAAGTGGATGCACAATGGGCCTAGTATGGTCTTATTGCTGTGAATTAACCCACCCTCCATACGTTACAGATAAAAATACTCTAAGATGCTTGATTTGATTGGCTTCAGTTGAGGAGAGAGTTTTGAACGTAATATTGCAATAAATATTGTTGGTTTTGAATGAATATCGTACAAATTTTCACCAGTACTCCAAGGTATCTAAATATGTTTGCAGTAATGCACAGTAATGTACTGTTGTAATAAATAATTATTTGAAAATTGATCATTAATATCATTCACAAATAACGAAAAAAAAAAAAAAAAGCGTTGCCAAATTAATATCCTAAAGAGTTTTACTAGTGGCTATAAATTTAAATGATTTGTTACTAATAAATACAGGTATATTAGTAATGTCGTTATTTGTCAACAACAATACACATATAAGAATAGAGTTTTTATTTTTAAATTGGTGCATTGTTCCTTCGATATTGCTAACAAAAAAGAAGAAGAAAATAGAGGTTATAGTTATTTATTCACATTTTATTTCGATTATTTTCAAAATTGTATTCATTTAAACATTAATAAATAAACAATATATATATATATATATATATATATATATATATATAATGAACTTGAGTTATTGGGTTTGCAGCAAAACGAAATGTGTACTCTTATAAGTTTATTCCAAGCTTTCGAATGTGAATACATTCATCTTCAGGGATCTAGAATATTTATTACAGGAAAATTAAAATTGAATAATGAACAATTAATGTTTACTTACTACTTAGTGAGATTGGTTCGTGAAAAAAATGTTGTTGATAAAATTAATGATGTGATTGAAACTGTACTAGATAAACATTGACATGAACATTTTAGACGATGCATTGAAAATTTTTAAAACATTTTAAAATTATATACACTTTTTGCAACTAACTAGTTTAGTCGAAAATTAATAAAAATTTTTTGAGGTTACAATTGACCATGTGCTCTTTTCAAGTTCATGGCGCATGCGTCTGTCATTAAGTCAATTTGCCAAAAAAGAAGAAGAATTTACTTTAACTGTGTAAGACTAATGAGGTCCTACAGCCAATTATTTCAAATTATTTGAAATAATTGGCTGTAGGACCTCATTAGTCTTACACAGTTAAAGTAAATTCTTCTTCTTTTTTGGCAAATTGACTTAATGACAGACGCATGCGCCATGAACTTGAAAAGAGCACATGGTCAATTGTAACCTCAAAAAATTTTTATTAATTTTCGACTAAACTAGTTAGTTGCAAAAAGTGTATATAATTTTAAAATGTTTTAAAAATTTTCAATGCATCGTCTAAAATGTTCATGTCAATGTTTATCTAGTACAGTTTCAATCACATCATTAATTTTATCAACAACATTTTTTTCACGAACCAATCTCACTAAGTAGTAAGTAAACATTAATTGTTCATTATTCAATTTTAATTTTCCTGTAATAAATATTCTAGATCCCTGAAGATGAATGTATTCACATTCGAAAGCTTGGAATAAACTTATAAGAGTACACATTTCGTTTTGCTGCAAACCCAATAACTCAAGTTCATTTCCTAACGAGTCAGCAAAGACTTCTTTCTTGTATATATATATATATATATATATATATATATATATATATATATATATATATATATATATAAAAACAAAAAACGTATATGTCAAATTTAAGGACAGAATGGTTTTGTCTATCAGTGGAACACAAATTATTTTACACTAATATAGTATTCAATACATATAATAAGGTTACTGAGATATGTCGGAAATAGTATAGTGAGATCGTGATGAAATCCAAAGTATTTCAGCCTAATTCTATTATATATCTGTGGCTTTATTTATTTTTTAGGTAAAACATATCAGATTTATGACAGTTGATCTTTGATCTATCATAAGGGTCTGTCCTTCCTCGAAAGGTGTCCTTCTACCTGTCCTCCTTTTCAATATTTTGAAACTAATCTGTTAATCTCTGTATGCTGATACTCTAGCTACAGCGCCTACCGTGAAATTCAATATAATGGACGACATTTCTGGCTCCGAAACTTGCATCCAGTAATCTAATTTTGCTCTTTAATGAACCAAACCATCACTACTGCAAATATAATTTGACAAAAAATCTCCATGTTTTCGATTTGTTCCGTTTTCTACTTTTCAAAATATGGCCACCTTTACTTATGAGATTACCCACTATACATGAAAACATTTATTAAATGAAAAGTCTACATGACATTGTTATATTGTTACTTGTTTTTCTTCTGTTTTCATCTATGGGACGGACACTTAACCGCCTATGCCCAGCGTAGCAACGTTCGTTTTTGTGATAACAATGTAGACGTTCCAGTAATATTATAGCGCTACATCATTAGATTTCTTTAACATTATTGGAAGTTCCTTAAAATTATGCCCTTATAACAAACCAGATGTGACATTCCTGTTATATCCAAGAAAACCTTTTTACTTCTTGTAGATGTTATGATAATGCTCATAAAATAAAATCGTATTAATTAACTAATCTGTATCTATATCTGTAAGATGTGGAGGGTGAATTGCCCCAGCCACTTACGTCTCACTAGGCTCATTGTACATCCTCCTAAACTGAGAGCCCTCTCTTAGCTCGTCAGCCAACCTACAGATTTGTTGTAGTCGACAACGTCGCTGGGAAGAGCTTATATCGGCCGGTGTTAGCCGATACTCGTCGAACACAAATATTGCATGTAAAAGTAAGAAATTCAAATAAAATACTGAATACCAGGCGTTGCGTAAGTAGCAAGCGATCGTCGATGTCGCCATCTATGAACTCGGGACGGGCCCTCCTAGATTATTAGATCTGCGGTGTAAAGACATCTTAAAAATATGTAACTCGTACACATTTACTGTATGCGACATTATTGGAAGTTATATAAATTAACATCGTATAAATTTTTCTCAGAGGAAATAACTAAAAAGAAGTAAAAGAGATGTTTATGTAACTGCTAATGCAAGTATTACTGCTTACATGAAACTTTAGTTGTAGATATATGCGAGAGACGTTATTGAATATATAAAATTTAAACATCTATGGTAACGTTTTAAAAACATATCAAGAAAAGTCTTTATTAAAAAAGTTATTAAAAAGATTAGTAATGTTTCATGTTTAATGGGATGTTGATTATTTGAAATTAAATGATTTAATTTCCTCGACATTCTGAGGTATAATATAATTTACATTCATGGGAGAGACAGCAACATAAAAATGATTTGAATAATCTTGAAAGCATTCGTCAAAAATGCTGAATGTGATTGAAATAATATTAAATATTTGTTCGTTTGTTTTCATGCAGACGGTGATTTATATCTAGTGGTAAAAAAGGAACAATTTTTATTAAATTCTCATTTTTTAAAAGAACCATCTATAAGTGGAAACTATTTGTTTATTTATAGGCACAAGGGATTATCTAAAAGTCTTGAGTGCAGACGTCCGCGTCTGATGCCTTCCCACAGTGGCCGCTCTGCATCTGATGTTTCTTACGCAATGAGTCCAGATTTCTTTTAATTTTTCTAAAGCAGGTTTGGTGAGAACCTAGCGAGGGGTAAATTCGCGGGATTTTCGGCAAGATTTTTTTTACGGTTGTTTATTAGGGATACCGGATTTCAAGGTGTACGTGTACGTGTTACGCACATTAAATTGGGGATTCTAAAAGAATATTCTGGTAGGTAGAATTATTTCGCGACCGTGACTGACTGGAATATTCCTTTCGAATGGGTTCATAGTTGTTTACTATGCATCCAGTTCCTAAAGCAAGAAATGGTTTAGACGTCAGAGATTTGATGAACTATTAGAGCAAATATTATAGGACCCAAAACAGTTCCTTGTGGAACCCATTGGTTGGCCTCGCAGTATGTAGTTTCAGATTACACGTTAAGATAGGATCCCCCTACAGAAATCGCACATACCAACTTTTTACATAGCAGCAAGGATCGAGTGACATCTCATCCACAAAAAATAAATAATAGTTCTTTATAGGAATGCGGCGAAAAAGGTTTATTAGGATACATAATTTTAAACTGTTATTTAAAAATAATTAAAATAAACACTTTCATTCAGCAAATAAATAATTATATTGATTACCAGACTAATTTACAAGAATTATTTCTGATGAAGCAGACAGTTACAGGGAGTAGATTATTAAATCTATTGAGTAGTGCTAGTCTTAAACAAATAATAACTAATAAGAATAACTAAAGACACTTCAACACTCCTAGATCTGATTATTATTACCGAACCAATAAAATTCTCTGATTTTGGTACTCACCATATACCTGATATATCTGACCATGACTCTGTTTTTATCAAGTTGAACGTTGAAACTAAAATTCAACCAGCAATACCGACGGTATACAGATATTTAAAAATATCAATCTTACTCAATTATACGCATACCTGTAGTCTATTCCTTGGAGGAATATTTATGATATTGATAACATTGACAGTAAAATAACTTTCTTTAATGAGAATATCATGGCACGTTTAGAAGCATGCTCCTCTTAGGGTATTTATTTATAAAAACCATTGAAACCTTGGATTACAGACTACATAAAATACTTAATTGAGAAAAGAAATAAAACATTTACTAAATTTAAGCGAACTAAGAGTGTAGTTGATTGTAATTATTATAAAAATTTGCGTAACTTCATCTAAAGTCAAGAAAAAAAGCTTACTTAAAAAATCAGCTTAAGAACAAAAGAAGTCTGTGGGATACCTTATAGTTATGTATGTATCAAGGGCGTCAAATAAATACAAAATTTTATGCATGACCCTTTTTTTAACAAATATACAGGTTGTCCCATTAGTGTGTAATTGTTCAATATTTAGATTTGTGTTATAGACACGTAGAATAAAAGTTATATGAATTTAGACGATACATATTTTAAACATATTTTTGGATATACAGGGTGTTGCATTTTTGCCTGGCAGATAAAAATTTATATTTTTTAAATTGAACACGCTGTATTTTATTTTATTTTTAGAATAGTTTGGTAATACTGTATTCAATGCCAAAATGTTTTAAAAACATATTACAGTGTTGCCAAGCAATTAATTATTTTTTGAAATTAGAGAATATTAAAGACCCCAAATTAAATTATCATAATTTAGGAAGGTTTAAAGCAATTTCAAAATTGTTTAATGTACAGACTCATAAGATACTGGGCTAACAAATAGTGGTTATAGAACCGGTTTATTTTATACAGAGTGTTGTGACATGTCTTAAATATGGCTAAATTTTAGTTCAATTTACTCAATTTACTCAATTTTCTTATAAATTTACATATCCGATAGTCAATAACACATATCCCATCAGTACGTAATTGATCGATAACTATTTTATTATTGAAAATATGAAAAAAAAAAATAATATTATGACCATGTTTAATAAATATTCCTAAATAAACAGGGTGGTCCATAAACGAGGAGCTGATCAAACGTATACATTTTTAAAGCAAAACGTAGTAATTCATATTTGATTATTTGATTGTTTTAACATCGTCAAACAATTTTAATAGACTTCATTTATTTGCTATATTGTATATAGGGTGTGTAAAAATGCGAAATAATGATTTTCTTATTTTTTTTTTAAATGGAATACCCTATATATTATACCAACAATTAATACAGGGAATTCCATTTAGAAAATTGGGAAAATCGTAACCACACGTTTTGACACACCCTATATACAACATAGCAAATGAGCAAAGTCAATTAAAATTGTTTGACTATGTGAAAACAATCAAATATGTATAACTACCTGCAGGATATTTTGCTTTAAAAAAATGTAAATTTGGTCAGCACCTCATTTATGAACCACACTGTATATTTAAGACTTATTGTAAAATATGGTCATACAACGTTTATATTAAACATTTCTTAGTATTTCTAATAATAAAAGAGCTATCGATCAATTACGCACCGATGGAATACCCTGTATATGTGTTATTAGCTAACATATTAGTAACGTTGTATGGGCAAATTTATAGGGAATTTATGCTTAAATAATATACGGGGTGTTGCATTCGTTAGCTCAGTATTTTGTAAGTCTATGTATTAAACAATTTTGAAATCAATGTAAACCTACCTAAATTATGATAATTTAATTTGGGGTCAGCATCATTCTCTAATTTCAAAAAAATGAATTGCTTGGCAACACCGTAATATTTAAAAACTTTTTAGGGTTAAATACAGTATTACCAAACTATTCTAAAAATAAAATACCTATTTATTTGCCAGGCAAAAATGCAACACCCTGTATATCCAAAAGTATTTTAAAAACATGTATTTTCATATCCATATAACTTTTATTTGAAAATTTTATGCGCGTCTATAACACAAATTCAAATATTGAACAATTACGCATTAATGAGACACTCTGTATAACACGCTTTAATGATCGTTTATTAATAAATAACTATTATTTTCTCTATTTCTCCTTTTGTGAGCAGGTTATTTACTTTACCACCCGGCGAGCGGTAAAGTAGTTCGTGGGCGCTAAAGTAGTCCGCGGGCACTTTACTCCCGCTAAACGTATTTATAAACTGGACTTTATCGCCAGGCCGTGCATAAAAAAAAATTAAATGCTCATGTCACAAAAAAGAAAAATATATTACCTATAGGTTTGTCTGATTATCAAATTTTTTGTACATGTAGTACCTCGTAGAGCAGATAATGACATTATTGAATGCTATAAAAACTTCCACCTTACTGAAAATTATAATTTTAGAACTATAACCCAATATCAAGTCAGTAAACTTATATCATCTATTAAATCGACTGGCGTTGGATCAGATGGAATTCACATAACCTTTATTATTTTTTGTTGCCCTTTTATAAGTTATTTACCTCAATCATAGAGTAAATGTCTACATTATAAATGCAGTATTTCCAGACAGTTGCAAACTTGCAAATAATAATTATATCATTGCCAAAAGTTGATTCTCCTAAAAATTATAAGGACTTAAGACCAATTATAATTTTACTATACTCTGTTTTTAATCTAGGAGGAGCGAATTGAAAAGACGCATTTACACAGGGAAAAGTAACTAGATTTGTTACTAAGAGTGAGTTTCGAAATATAGTCGTGTTCAAAATTTATGAAATAATTATCTTTATCGGCCTTAGTCGGCGAACGGCCAATGAGCGGTTAAGAAACGAATAAATGTCATAGAAGTAATTTTTTAATTAGTCCCAGACAACGGTCGCAAAGGAACCCGCAATAATCTTATGGAAATTGTGTTTCTGTCAAATTGTCTGAATTTTTGATATGTTGTAGATTTTGTCATCCTAAACAAAAGTCTCTATGGGCACAACGTGCCAAAATGAATATTTTGGCAGCTACGGAGCTGCCAAAGCTCCCCTGACCCGTTGCAAAACTATTCATTTTCAATACTAATTACAGATGTCAAAAGCATATTTGAATTATTCTAATATATAGGGTAATGTTTTTGAGGTCACTCGATTCAACCCTCATGTCAGAATGGACAAATTGACCGTTGACAGCTGTCAATTCACTGTCAACGAGGAATATAAAAGTAAATATCCTCTTTTCACATTGAGAGTTTGGGTTTTTGAGGTCGCTGAATTTAATTCTCATGTCAGATTGGACAAATTGACAGTTGACAGCTGTCAATTGACTGTCAACGAGGAACATAAAAGTAAAGCCATATTCGAGCGGTCGACTGGTTTAAATATATTTCATGCTATTTGAAAACGGTTTGAACTATTTCCATTCGAGTGACCAAACAATGACGTCACTTTAAATTAGGTTTAAACCAGCTGCATGTGTTTTTGAAACGTTTCATTAAGAACGGTTCAAGGAAATAGAAATGTCATTAATGTCAAAAATAATAACAAACATCATAGAGGATAGCAAAGACAATAAAATTCATGATAAAAAATATTATTTATAATATGGTCATAAGAAAAGATAGAAAATGCATAATTATGAAGGTTTATAATTTTAAGGAATGTTTGAAAACTTGACCTTGTAATTCTAAATAACTGGTTAAAGTCAGATTCTAAATATAACGATTCATTTTTCATAAAACTGGTAATATTACAGGAGGTTCTCTTTGACATATGAGGCAAAAATTATTTGTTGCTAGAGATTTACAAACTCACAAATCGTTAACTTAACAGTGACATCACTGTTTTAAAATTATTTATTTGAGCGCTTTCAAAATTTATGACGTAGTATTAAAACTGGTTCTAAAAGTTGTTGAAAATATTTTTAAACCAAAAAGACCGCTCGAATATGGCTTAAATATCCTCTTTTCACATTGAGAGTTTGGGTTTTTGAGGTCGTTGAATTTAATTCTCATGTCAGATTTGACAAATTAACCATTGACAGCTGTCAATTTACGGTCAACGAGGAATATAAAAGTAAATATCCTCTTTTCACATTGAGAGTTTGAGTTTTTGAGGTCACTGAATTCAATTCTCATGTCAGATTGGACAAATTGACAGTTGACAGCTGTCAACTGTCAACGACCTCAAAAACCCAAACTCTCAATGTGAAAAGAGGATATACTTTTATATTCCTCGTTGACCGTCAATTTGTCCAATCTGACATGGGGTTTGAATCCAGTGACCTCAAAAACATTACCCTATATATTAGAATAATCAAAATATGCTTTTGACATCTGTAAATAGTATTGAAAATGAATAGTTTTCTAATGGGTCAGGGGACCTTTAGCAGCTCCGTAGCTGCCAAAATATTCATTTTAGCACTTTGTGCCCATGGAGACTTTTGTTCAGGATGACAAAATCTACTATATATCAAAAATTCAGACAATTTGACAGAAACACAATTTCCATAAGATTATTGCGGGGTCCTTTCACATTATTGTGATCTGAAATGTGTGTCTAAAACGAAATGTCACTGTCAAATTAAAGTCAATATGGTTGTTGATTGATGTCAGAAATACTTTTTTCTTGCTTTTGAAATCGACTTTTTGAGAATAACTATGATCTTTTTAAAATGGATATTAAATATTTAAGAAAATTGTTAATGGAATATCCAGATGTAGCCAGGTTAGTATAAAATATAAAGATCTGTTTACATTTTTAAGGATAATTTGTTGTAGGTATAAAAAGTAAAAGTTAATCAGTGAATGACAAGTGAATCACACAGGTATCTCTTCTATGAGTAATGTGGATATTATGGCTTATTTAGTGTTAACCCATGGTTAATGCGCTAGAGGGCAAATACAGGCCTATGAGTCAGAATTTGTTTTGAAAACTATGGAACTAACATTTTCATAACACTACATGTCAATATATATTTTTTAAAGTGAACTATTCATACATACCTATGTATTAATTTTAAGTATTTTTAAAATATTTTTTGTGAAAGTAATGTTAACTCATTGTGCCAAATTAAGATTATCCCTAAAGTAGTAGATGGTGTTTTAAATGTTATAACAATTTTGTAAATAGTTTTATTCTATTCTAATAAATAAAATTTGCTTAAATATTTAGTTACATTTTAATCATTTTGGTTAGAAATTCATCAATTTTAAGTTTTAAAAAATCAGTAATAAAATTATTTTTTTCTAAAATACTTCGGAATTCATCTCTTCATGGTAATCTCCCATCTTTTTACCTTCAAAAACCAATAATGCATTTTTTACAAAACCTTCAGAATCAGCATGTAAAATAATAAGGTGTTTTCCCTTTCTTGTAAGGCTTTTCAGGAATTGCTACCTTTAATAGTACTCAGTGTAGAAGGATCCATAATTATAGATTTTCAATACAATTGCTTACTGAAGAACTATTATTTACGAAATAAAGTAAAAAACTAAATGGATGAGATATCAAATTATATAATGTCAGAACTGTCAAAAATATCAATTATTAGGTTCATGCTAAAAAGTAGTGTGTGAAACTGACTGTAATCTGACCAATCAGAAGGCTACAGAATTGCCAACTTAAATTCAAATCGCTCCTCTTAGTTTAAAAAAAGAGTATAGTTGTCTTAAAAATTCTAGAAAAGTCAATAAAGCAACAACTTGTGGAATATATCGAAAACAAAAATATATCACCAAATACTGAATCTGGGTTTAGAGAAGGTCACAGCTGTGCCATAGCTCTACTTAATGTTGTCGATGATATTATAAAGGGTACTGACTTGGGGAAGTTACTGTGCTAACATTATTAGACTATTCAAAAGTATTTGATTCTTTAAAGTGAACTTTCGGCAATTTTTTTTGAAAACTACCTAAACAATAGAAAGCAGAGTGTAATATTAAATAATAAAAAATAAGGTATAATACATATTACCATTGTATAAGTAGTCCTAGTAGGTCGGTCCAATGCATTTATTTGTTTGATACCAAAAGGAGACCACCACCAGGTGGCCAGTATAAATGAGTCTCTTTAAGCTAGAGACGGCTGTAGCTTTTGCTAGTTTAAAATAGATGGCAGAATAAACTTAATGAAAGTTGCCATTTTCATTCCATTCTGTATTGTTTTCATTGGATTTAAAAATATGTCAAAGTAAAGAAAACTGATTTTCGTAATATTGTTAAGAGTTATTGCTTCGCTGACCGCTGACAGTAGCAAGAAATTTGTATAAATAGGCATTTTGGTTTAATCCTAGAAGACACAATTTTAAAGATAATACCTACCATAATTTTTTTATGTGCAAAGAGAATAAGTGGCACTAGCCTCGGGTAAGCATACTTTTTGAAAAATTGGCCCGTTTCGTCAAAAAAAAAATATAAAGTTTATTAATTTAAAAAAAAAGGGCAACTTTTAATAGAGAATTAACATTATCAAACATGCATTATTCTTTAAACGATTAGGTACTATTAAGTTGTAGTAAATCATTTCCTTAAAAAGATCAAGAAATAATTTTTAAAATTGAACGTAATATAAAGTCATAATTATTAAATGAGCAAAGTAAATTCTGCTAGGTATAAAAATGATTGAAAATTATGACTACAATATCCTTTCTCAAGACGTTCCGTGTTCGTATTGAGGGATAGGCGATGTTGTCTTCCTCGTCTACCTAGTATTGAAAATTGGACAGATACGGAATACGGGATACATATAGGACAGATCTGAAATTTAGTATTGCTCGATGGTATGAAGTGGGAATATTTATTACATGAGATAATTTTGTTTTTAATATAGAATTTGCAATATTTCAGTATATTTAAAAAAGTGTTTGATTAGAAAAAGTTAGGTTAAAGCATTATATTAATATAATGGGTATATATTTTCTAAAATAATTCATTGTCCCAAAAATATCAACTAAGCTACTAAAATAATAAAATCTATAAATCAGTCTTTTAAATAATGTATTTAACAAATGTTTCACAATATATTAATTTACATGTTTTCTGATTTATCTGTAAAAGAAACGTGGAGAAAATACTTAGTTTTCCTTACAAATTTTTCTTGATTTTGTTGCTGTCTGCTGTTGTAATGATGTGATAATTTTTTGCAGAAAGATGTCTTCTTTTTAACTTGAAATTAATAAAGAAAGAAGATGACTTAATTTGTTATTCTATACAAATATATAAAAAATATTAAATTATATTATTTAACGTATAATAATATTTTGCTATTTTTATAATACTTACGAATGCTTTTATTCGTAACTTACGCTATAAGTTCAAGAGAATGAAATTTAAAATTATTTCTGTGTGTACTGGTAGAAACTCAAAAAGATTAATATTTCATAAATTAACTGAGTACACAGAACCGTTGTGTTTTATTACTCTCCGCCTTTGATTGATTCGCATTTTATGATACTTCCGTTGAATGATGTAATTATATATTTTTTGTCAACTTTGAGATATATTACATGATACGAGTTCGCGCATGACGTATTGTAGTATTGGCCATGAGCTGATTAAAATTTATTTTCGCGCGCTGTTTTCGATCACCACAATATGTCGCCATGATTTAGTATCAATCGGCGTAATATAATGTTCTTTTTATAGTATCATAGATATATATTACAAGTTTTCTCTTTTTCACATCAACGATCTTATAAACAGACTGGGATGAGGTATGCGAATTCTTCTCTGTTAAAATCTTAAATTCTTGCTAGGTAATAAGTTTCTGCTTTTAAAATAATTGAATGATATAATAGAACAAACAAACAAACAAACAAACGAAGTTGTGTGATATTTAAAAATATTTGAATTAAATCAGAGACAATGACAAACAAGGACAAAAAATGTATTTTGTTGTTCGATGAGATGGTAATTAAGAAAACCATCGAATATAATAAAAAAATTAGATATCATTGAAGGGTTTGAAGACTTCGAGAACAACAAAAGAAAGCCAATTTTTGTCGGACAAGCTTTAGTGTATTTTCCCAATGAAAAATTCCAGTAGCTGTTTTTCTTACCCAAAATGGTGTCGATGCTTAATCCCTCGAAACTATTATTATTAAAGGTTTAACACATAATCGAGACATACGGGGTTATGATGGACAGGTTAAGTTATTTTTAACAGACACGTTATTTGTGAACAGGTTGTAATTTCTGTGTGTTTATAAAATAACAGACCTGTTAAAAATAACACAACTTGTCAATCATAACCTCCTTTTTTAGGTTTGGAACCTATAGGGATAGTGTGTGATCTACGGTAAACTAAAAAGTCTATAGATCTTTGGGCATTCCTGTAGACAACCCCAAATTTGCCATATTAGAAAACAATTACTTTGCATTTTGTATGTGCCTGACCTAGTAAAATACGTTCGAAATAAGTTTTTACAAGATTATTTTATCTTCAATGGCAAATTTATCAGATTAGCTGATGTTAAATAGGTTTATGAACTAGGCCAACGTAGCAAATCTGGAATAGCTTTATTAAAAATCACTTTAAAAAACCTTTTCCCAAATGCATTTGAAAAAAATGAGCGTAAAGCCCGCTACGCAGTTATTTAACCATACTGTAGCTACAATCATTAAAACGGCAACAAGAACTGGAGAATTAGTTTTCATAACTGCTGAAAATACAGCCTATTTCATTGAAACAATGAACAACCTATTTGATGGCTTAAATAGTTCTTCTGCATATAGCTCGAAACCTTGTAACGTATCGTATTATATTGAGAATAAAGAGGTGATTTTATTGCTGTTACACAAGGATACAAACTTTTAAAGAATGTAGCTAAAGAAACTGCTAAAGGTAAATTAACGAGACCGGATTTATTCGATGGTTTTCTTCTTACCATAAATGCCGTTATAGAGTTTTATTCCTATATTATTACGCAAACTCAACTTAAATATGTATTAACACGAAGACTAATTTAGGATCCATTAGAAAACCAATTTTCTGTCTATAGGCAGAAACGGAGTTATAATCAAAATCCTACTGTTATGGGTTTCAAAGCAGCTTTTAAGCTAAATATCGTTCATAATTTCATGACGCCTCCACTTAAAGCAAATTCGGTAACGAATCAGGACGAAGACCAAAATCTCCTGGGGTCTGGTAACGCTTTAAACGTTTTTAATAGAGCCTCATAATGATGAAGATACAGAAAATGTAGAATACAATAAGAGTTCTAAAATAAATATTTCATTAGAGAAGACGCTTCCTGTAACAATAAAAGAATGTTCTACTATCGGATACTTAATAAAAAATGCGTAAAAAAATTTCAAAATTATTTCGAAGAAAAAGAAAATGTTTTGAATGATGAACACCACTCATTTTTTATAAAACTAATAATTTAAATGAGCAATCCGGGCTAAAATGTCCATCATCACTATTGGGCCAATTTGCTAGAATATCGCTACAAACTGTCACGCAAAAGAAAAAAGAATATTTTACCAAATTTTTTTTTATAATTTGCGAAAAATTATAATTGAAAAATAAATGTTTTTTAGCAGAATGGTGTAATTGTAATAGTAACTTTGTGGGACACAGACAGTATATGTTAGATTTATTAATTACAACTCAAATTTTCAAATATTGTAAGAGCCGGTCCAAATTAGAAGCGGCAAAGAAAACGAGGAAACTTCAAGCCAGTAAAAAAATGTAAAGTTGTCTATACTGCAAAATACATAAATAAATTAATTCCTCATTTTACTCATATTTTTAATGTACGTACTTATTGTACCGAACAAAATGTTTAATAATAATACATTTATTATTTAATTATAAATAACCTCTGCACGTGTAGTTATTTCCCCCAAGAAAGCTAATAATTATTGTAAGAGGCAGGTACCTACTTAGGTTATTTAAAAATCTTGTCTTTTATTAATTAAAATAATATTATTTTATATTACCAATTTTTTTTATCCAAACTACCTACCGTCATTCTATTGAAAACTATAAGTATAATAATTTCGTAATTTATGGTCAGGGATAACAAACATTCATACGATTTTATTATTTCCATCATATTTATACGAAGATGAATGACAAAATTAGCGATTTACCTACATAAAGACAAAAATGTTAAATACCTACCGATGGCTTGAATTCACGCTAAAAATGAAATATGCGTAATATGGTAGACCACCAACTTAAAGACCTTTTAAGCGACTTCTACTAAATCGCAATTATAAAGCTGGTACACTATTATTTTGTTGAATAGAGACGATGTACGATCCAAAAAAATCGCAAAATGACAACGTTGTACGGTTGAACAAACAATCCCAACTTATTTTTCCGGCATCTAGAAAACTATTTCTTGCTTACGACTTTTTTTAATTTGCGCTACTGTCGGCTTGGAACCGCCATGTGACGAGCATAATAAAATCAAACTTTGTCTTCATAAGCGTTGACTTACTAGATATATTTATACAATGATATTACCCAAGGTGTCCCTTACGAGTGAATTTTAACCCCAAAAGCCGAGCTTGTGCGGGAAAAGGGACGGCTATTATTATTATTTGCCGTGGGGCTCCAGGGCGACTTAAAGATGATTGATGGTACCATTTGACTTACAGGTGAGGAAAACCCGGAAAATCTCACCCACCATCATCGAGACGGTAATGTACGGCGATTTTATAATCTGCATGTCATATCAACAGAAATTAAATTTCTATTAATACGGCACAAATCCTATACAGAACCATGCAATTTAATTAAAAATCCACATGGTCCGGTGTAGGATTCGAAGCCCGTCTGTCTCTGACCAGAAACTTGCCTATAAATGAATATAAGCGCATCAGACCGCTACACAACCGACCCGATATATAGCTTCATTTGAAAAAGTAATTAATCACTGTATAATCACTGTGAATAATTGTTTCACAGAGAAGGAAAGAAACTATTATTTTAAAATGAAGTTTAAAAAACATCAATTATTTTCAAGAAGGAAATAAATGATAACTTTAAAATGTATTTATTTAATAATCGGAAACTCTATTTTCAAATCAGTGGACTCCTATTGTAATTTAAAATCTTTAAACTGGTAGTAATCCTGTACTGGGTTTAAATATAGGTTGACATTTATATTCTAACAAAAATCATAACTAAACGTTCTTAGGTCTAAGAATAGCCATAGGCTAAATCTCGCCCAGCACATGTACTTTTTCTTTTAGTACAAATAAAGTCCTTTTATTATTATTCTCCTAGTATACATGGTGTCCCAGACTAACTTATCCAGACTATATCTCATAAATGAATAGAGATATTCGAGTGAAAATTAATTACGAGAGATTTTCGAGGGTGCTTTATCGGTTATATCGGAATTTATGCCAAACTTCTTAATATAGAACATTCTGTATATTTTTACATTTTTATAATCACCTACCTCTATGTAATAAACTTGATGTCAAATAAGTATGTAGGATGTCCCAGACTAATTATTACATAACTATCTCAAATTAAAACAAGAGCAATTTCTTTCTTATTTATGAACCGATTACAATGTTTAAAAAGTGATTTGGTAGGTGATGGGAAATAGATCCATATATAAATAAAATAAATCGTTGAAGTCAAGGGTATTATAAAAATGTAAAAATATAAAGAGTGTTTTAATTAAGATCGATAGAGCATCCCCGAAAATACCTCATACCTAATTTTCAATTAAATATCTTTATTCGTTTGTGAGATATAGCCTGGATGAATTACTCTGGGCTGCACTGTACATTCCAGAAACCAATCTTAAAAAGTATCTAATATAGGTACACCTTTAAAAAAAGTTTTAATCCCAAAGTTTATATTGATGAGTATAAGTCTCTAATTAGTATTAATTACTACAATAATTTACTGCTTCCCAATATTACCTAGAACTACCTGTTTCCTTATCAATATTAATATTTCTCATCAAATTCAATCTGACGGTATAGGATTATTAGTAGGTAGAGGTAATTATGTTTATATCCTGACTCAATATTAATCAAGTACTTTGCTAACCCAAAATTAAATCCATCATGGCAATTTAATGAACAACTGATGGAAATGTAATATAGTTATAAAACCATTGAAGTATATAATCCTTAATACCAGCCGCTAAGGGTACATGCTTAAAAATGTGAGATGAAACGTTGCAACGACTAAATTATACAAAATAGTATAGCGTTTAACAAGCAATGAAATGAGTATTCCTTGCCAGTTGACTAATATACATTTTCTACGGATATAATACAAAATAATATTAAAAGGTGCATGTGACCGTTTTTCAAAGCTCTACGCACTTTTAATTGCATGGCTAGATAGGTCATTAAAAGATTAGGTATTACTGTTTTATTTTAGCCATTTGTGTAATTTTTCTTATATTTTGTACAAAAAAATTCATCACATTCGGTCATGTTATGCGGACAATTGGCTATTTTAAGCTATTAGCTATTTTTGTCCATAGTTCACCTAGACATAAGAGCCTAGAGCATAGGCATAGGCGTCGTTTATCAGGGGTAATAAATATGCCCATTTTCTAAAAAAAAATCACCTATAACAATTTTCAACACCCTTGTTTTCATCTAAATTATTTTTTTCTAATACCTTCACCACCCTAGTATTGCTAATGATGACAATTTTGACAAATAATTTAACTTAATTTTCAAGTTCAAAAAACTAGATTTTATGTAACAACGTCCTTGGTTCCAGGCATATTACCACTTGAGAGTAATGGTACATTTCTAACATTAGATTATTACATTGTTTTTGGGTGTTTACTGCTGATTCTGTCACCCCTAAGGAGTCGCCACTGTCCTTGGTTGGTAGAGATTTGGAACAGACATCTTGCATAATTTAATAAATATGTAGATACATGTATCGTCATTTTATTATCCCATTGATTCAATTACTATTTGAGTATTTTGTATAAATGGCAATTTAAATATTGAAATTCAATTTTGTCCAGGAAGGATTTAAAGGTAATGAAATAATCCGTTTAATATTTTGTTTGTATGTATTGGTGATGTATTTTTACCTACATGAAATACGGTTCAGAGATATATACAACTTTTTTCTACCGACAAATTAATTGAGAAATAAGCTGATAAAACAATAACTGTTTTAAAATTCAGTTGCAGGGTTTGACCTAAATATAGGCGCGAAAAAACAAGAAACGCTAAATTGGTGGTAGCCCGGTCCAATAGCCAAAAAATTTCCCATTCTTTAAATTTTTCCACGGTCGTTAAAATTTTTCCATGCCAAAGTGATCCTTGTTAGAGGATTGTTTATAGTTATATTTCGAAATTGAGTTAACATAAAGCCCTAAAACGCACAACAGGCTTTTAAAATTATATTGAGAAAGTATATTTGCATTCTTATTACGAGTTATTATCAGTTTAAAGTATTTTTCTCGTTGTAACTATCATAGAGTTGAAAGTGATTTCCAGGAAAGTAAGCAATTTATTTTGAAGTGTGAGAGCAGTGTAAAGCAAGCGTCGTAGTCGTAAGTACTGATTCATTTATAAGACGCATGCTCGCACCTCAGATAAACAAGTTCGCACAAACCATCCCCCATCAATTTAACAGCCGTCTCGCCATTTTTAATGCAACAAGCGATGTAACAGTAGTCTACCTAATAATAAACACAAGCTGAATACGTGCAATAAGTAAGGGCTAAATGATCTTGTAGTCATTGGTTAGTAGGATATACGTGGAGGCAAAAAAATGTGGCATAAGTACGATTTTGTCCTAAATCCTTTTTTGCATTCGATTAATATTTAAAGTTTTTTAATATTAAATTTACATCTTAAACTTCTCTGTAACCCTCAGTTGTTCGGTTTGTGAACCCCTAACAAAAGTACACAATCGGTGTAAAAAACAACTTTAAAAATCCGCTTGAAAATATACGTATGAAATTTACGAGGAATAAAACCCCAAATAGAAATAGAGAAAGAAGGTGTGCTTCCACTTTTATAGCTCTATAAACAAAATACCTTCAGGATGCCGTAGTAGGGGTTAGGTAGGGTAAATGTCGTATCTAATAGTCGTTTATTTTTGATGAAAGGAAACTATAAAATATTTTCACCATATAAAATATGGTTCTTATTCATATGAATATCGTCTGACCTATGATGATATAATTTACTTTTTATTGCCAGTATAATAAAAGAGAATATAATAAAAAATATGTAATAAATGAAGATATGCTATTTTGCTAACTTACTTCTCCTTGTTGAGTTCAGACGATGAGTTTTACAATATAAACAAACTTCTTGACCTATTTTTTCAACTTTATTTATTTTGACCACCGAGTGGTCATCGTCATCAAAATGATTGTAGCAAAGCACCCATAGAAACTAAGTTTGGCAAGCTACCAGGGTTTTTCACAAAACTTTCAAATCCACTTCGGTCAAAAAAAAAAACATTATCAAGAGTGACTACAAATCAATTTATAAATATAGAAGTGAACAAAAAAAGCAGGTCTGAGGTTAGAGCAATTTATCGTCACAGTAAAAAACAACAAACAACACAAAACGATGTACAAACTAAAAGCTGGTACGATTGAATAAATAAAAAATGCGACCTTACTTAAAACTGATGGAAAAAGCATCATTTTATATACAAGAGGTAAAAACAAAAATAGAATCTAATTAAAAAGATTATTACAAAAATATTGATGGTAGAATTTGAAACTTATTATTTAAGGAATAACATAAATTATTATTTTCTAGTTTGACAGATCCAAATTACTTACAGTTTCAAGTAAATGTAGGGTAAGGTAAGGTATATTGGTGATATAGGTAAGTTGGTGATAATTTTAATTTCATTTGTCAACATGTTACCTATTGCGCGGGGAACTTCTATTTTACAGGGAAGGTTTATTAATGTGTATATTAAGTGCACAATCAGGCAACGTTGGCTGTAATCGGTTTGTTTACGTTCCAGAAAACATTTCAGCTGGTGGCGCGCATTTCTGAAGATTCTGCCGGCTGTTTTTGCATAAATAATTAGTGTGGTGGTTATTACCTAACATAAATTAAGGTAAGTATTCATTTGTAATTTGATTAAAAGGGAACATGTTAATTCATCAAATACCGCAAACAGAACAAGGTTTCGATACTTTTTATTGCGTTAGTGGCTTAGGTAGTACCGGCATTTTCTTAGCCGTTTTCCATGCAGTTTTTTAAGGTGGTCAACTCAGCATTTTGCAAAAATGTTTTTGTTGATTTGGAAAAATATTTTATTGGGTTCTATTTTTAAGAATGGTGGTATATAACACGTTATTTTGAAAAAAAAAACAAATATTGATTTTACGTTTCAGAGTATCACCAACTTACCTGGATATCATCAACTTACCTATACCGCCCATGCCATGCAGAAGCGCACATATAGAGATTATGACATGGGTGACATGGTAGTGGCAAGTCAGTTGGTTCGGCAACAAGGTAAAGCGCTATTTAGCCAAAACCGAGGGCCAAGAGGAAAACGCTGTTCCGGATTTGCCAAAGTTAGGGAGACCTTTGGCTTTGACGGCTGACCTTGAAGTGCAAATATTCAATTACATAATAGCTATGCAAGAATTGGGGTTTGGACTTACTGTGGTTCAAATTCGGAAACTAGCTTTTTCTCTAGCAAAAGCTATTGGTCGGGAGAATTTTTTTATGAACGAAGAAAAAGCAACTGCAAGCAAGTGGTGGTGGGCATATTATAAAAAAAAGGTTTGGCCTTACTTTACGCATTCCAGAAAATTTAGCTGCCTACAGAGCATCAATGGCTAATCCTACAATTATTTCTGATTTTTATGTAAAATTAGAAACGTTAATGGTGCAATTAGGCATTAAAGACAACTCTTCAAGACTGTGGAATTGTGATGAGACTGGTATGTCAAGGCGTTCGTTGGAATCCTGAACTAGCAAGAGGTTGTTTACCAAATTCCCCTGTCAAATTATCTTCAACGGGTTGGATTAATTCAAAATTTTTCTGGAATGGTTTCAATTCTTTATAAAGTCAATACCAAAAGAACGACCTGTCATACTTTTGATGGATTCCTATGCGTCGCACGTTTCCCCAGCTGTCATACAGTTAGCAAAAGAAAACGAAATTTAGCTTTTCACATTTCCTGCTCATACGAGTCACCTCGTACAACCACTCGACGTTGGAGTTTATCGGCCACTAAAATCTGCTTGGAACCAATGTGCAAATGATTACATGCGAGAAAAGAATGGCGAAAAACCTAGCCGATATAATTTTAATGAAATTGTTACAGTCGCCATGGTTAAAAGTTTCTCGCCTACCAATATAGAACTTGCTTTTCGCAAAAGTGGAATATACCCTCTAAATAAGAATGTAATTTCACCGGAAGCTATGGTTTCTTCAAAATTGACTGACACTGTCCTACAATATAACGAAGTAGAAAACAATAATGCAGAAAACAATAATCAAAACCGCCCTTTAGAAAATAAAACAGTTAAAAATTTGTTGGTACTGCCCTCAGCTTCAGCAATTTCACAATATAAAGAGAGAAAAAAAGAAGAAATAGAGACTCCTCTGCAAAATGTCTAACACTCCCTGATCCAAAATCACCTTCTATCGATCCGCAACCAGGTTGTTCTGGAGCAGTGTCGTCAATTCAAGTTAAAATTACTCCGCTCAAAGAAAAACGAATAAATCAGCGAAAGAAGAAATCCAAAACGGAGGATGATGATTGGGACTGTGGTGTTTGTGGTGGATCATATCAGGATAATGCTAAGAAAAAAATGACGCCTCATGGGTTCAATGTTTTTTTTGTTGTGTGCCTTACCATGTCAAATGTCAGACGAACCCTGACGAAGAAGACACCTTTATGTGTGATGGTTGCGCTGGAGAATCATCAGATTCGGACTAATGCAACGTTAACGATATTTTTAGTGCTGTTTTGATTTTTATGCCTACAATTAGGATATTTTTGCCTATCACCAAATTAAATAGCCCCTTTCACCAAATTACCTTACCTGTAAGCAATTTACCTATGATAGGATTAAATTCTTAAAGTAGAATTTTTGTATTAAAAATTAGTTTTTGTTAATCAGGTATTGAGCAATATATAAAACTTGTTTGCGTAAAAAAAACACGTGTTATTTTTTTTAACTACAAAGTTATTCACGTAAAGGTAAAATTATCACCAACATACCTTACCTTACCCTATGCCAAAAGCCGATCTATTAGAAAATAAATGTTCTTTCATTCTAATGTATAACCTTATAGTTTGCTTTGGCCAATGAATTTGACATCGCACAAACTACATGATAATACATACAGATTAGGAAAAAATTATACGAACCATAGGATATCGGCACTGCGAGTGAATATCCATCTCTATACTGCAACTATTGTGGGGTATTGTTCTCTCTTATTAAATAAAGAAAATATTTACGTAATTTCCTGATTCTAGAATTAAAAATTATTTGAAAAATGGATAACTCAATATCGTATCATATATGTATACATTTTTAATTATTCTTTTCATCATATCCCAATGCAAATATTAGGCATAAATACTCGTACAAGTTGCAGTTAATACAGCCCTGAGGTGTAAAAGGCGCGACAGAGTGTGCCATTGATCAAAGCCAATTTGACTTGCGACTTTTTAAGAAAGATGAATAGCTGGTAATGAATAAGCTGTGGGCTTGGTAAATATTTCGGGATTAGTAATAGAGAAAAATTACTTAATAAACACATAAAGTAAGGCCAATTAAGAGCATTTTGACCAGCGTTCTTTCTTATTTGAACACCCGGTAAATAAACAAAAGCATTAAGTTCAAGCGGATTTCAATAATTATTATTCTATTTAAATTATTAAAAGGTATGTAATAAGTAGCAATTATCTACAATTTTTTGAATTGTTTGTCTGACGCTCTTGTTTTAATTCGTCATAAGTGTGATGTACCTCGCATGATTACAATGTATTTTTACTAATTTATGTTCATCCCACTCTGTAACTTGTTTTTAACTGTTGAGTAATGTACTATAAATAAATAAATAAATAAATAAATAAATAAATAAATAAATAAATAAATAAATAAATAAATAAATAAATAAATAAATAAATAAATAAATAAATAAATAAATAAATAAATAAATAAATAAATAAATAAATAAATAAATAAATAAATAAATAAATAAATAAATAAATAAATAAATAAATAAATAAATAAATAAATAAATAAATAAATAAATAAATAAATAAATAAATAAATAAATAAATAAATAAATAAATAAATAAATAAATAAATAAATAAATAAATAAATAAATAAATAAATAAATAAATAAATAAATAAATAAATAAATAAATAAATAAATAAATAAATAAATAAATAAATAAATAAATAAATAAATAAATAAATAAATAAATAAATAAATAAATAAATAAATAAATAAATAAATAAATAAATAAATAAATAAATAAATAAATAAATAAATAAATAAATAAATAAATAAATAAATAAATAAATAAATAAATAAATAAATAAATAAATAAATAAATAAATAAATAAATAAATAAATAAATAAATAAATAAATAAATAAATAAATAAATAAATAAATAAATAAATAAATAAATAAATAAATAAATAAATAAATAAATAAATAAATAAATAAATAAATAAATAAATAAATAAATAAATAAATAAATAAATAAATAAATAAATAAATAAATAAATAAATAAATAAATAAATAAATAAATAAATAAATAAATAAATAAATAAATAAATAAATAAATAAATAAATAAATAAATAAATAAATAAATAAATAAATAAATAAATAAATAAATAAATAAATAAATAAATAAATAAATAAATAAATAAATAAATAAATAAATAAATAAATAAATAAATAAATAAATAAATAAATAAATAAATAAATAAATAAATAAATAAATAAATAAATAAATAAATAAATAAATAAATAAATAAATAAATAAATAAATAAATAAATAAATAAATAAATAAATAAATAAATAAATAAATAAATAAATAAATAAATAAATAAATAAATAAATAAATAAATAAATAAATAAATAAATAAATAAATAAATAAATAAATAAATAAATAAATAAATAAATAAATAAATAAATAAATAAATAAATAAATAAATAAATAAATAAATAAATAAATAAATAAATAAATAAATAAATAAATAAATAAATAAATAAATAAATAAATAAATAAATAAATAAATAAATAAATAAATAAATAAATAAATAAATAAATAAATAAATAAATAAATAAATAAATAAATAAATAAATAAATAAATAAATAAATAAATAAATAAATAAATAAATAAATAAATAAATAAATAAATAAATAAATAAATAAATAAATAAATAAATAAATAAATAAATAAATAAATAAATAAATAAATAAATAAATAAATAAATAAATAAATAAATAAATAAATAAATAAATAAATAAATAAATAAATAAATAAATAAATAAATAAATAAATAAATAAATAAATAAATAAATAAATAAATAAATAAATAAATAAATAAATAAATAAATAAATAAATAAATAAATAAATAAATAAATAAATAAATAAATAAATAAATAAATAAATAAATAAATAAATAAATAAATAAATAAATAAATAAATAAATAAATAAATAAATAAATAAATAAATAAATAAATAAATAAATAAATAAATAAATAAATAAATAAATAAATAAATAAATAAATAAATAAATAAATAAATAAATAAATAAATAAATAAATAAATAAATAAATAAATAAATAAATAAATAAATAAATAAATAAATAAATAAATAAATAAATAAATAAATAAATAAATAAATAAATAAATAAATAAATAAATAAATAAATAAATAAATAAATAAATAAATAAATAAATAAATAAATAAATAAATAAATAAATAAATAAACATTGTATTAAATCCCTGTGATCTAGAGACATTTTTTTCTGAAGTTAAAAAGGCATAAAAATCAAAGTATTTTGATAATAATTCAAATCTCAAAAACTAATAACATTCTAAATATGAGGGTAACCTACTTTATTTCTGATAAAGCACAATTGTCGAACCAGTTTCCTGAGATGAATGTCTAAATATCAAGGAAAGGGACAACGGCAGGACCAAGAAAAGGGAAACTACCCGAACTACCCGTGGGAAATACGGTCTTTTACAACTGGATCATCCGTTATAAGGTCCGTTGAGCCCTTTGTCGTCTTTTAGTGAATCAGATAGGTATACATTTCGGCGGGGAAGATTTTGGGATCTTGTATCTAAGGATGTTTATTTCTAACCGTCTTTTAATGTCCCCTCAAGGATTTGCGTTGCATTACGTATGTATAAACTTGCCGTATACGTAAATGTCTGCTGGTATTATTGTGTTTTCTATGTGAAGTGTTACACTTTTGTGGTTGGTGTACTGTGTGTATGTAAATTTTTAAGTAGATAGGTACAAAGTTCTTTGACACGGAAAGCTGAGCTCACTCTCATAATTACATTACATTTTTAATTACATATTTTATTCAATTATGAAAACTGCAGAAATTATTTTAAGAGTATTTTATCTCTAGATTGATGAATGTATGATAGCAATAATTGGTGGAAAAAAAATATTTTGCCCATCATCTTAGACTTTAAGTATAGGACGCGGGTTTTGTTGTTTTCTTTGAATTTAAGTAATGGATTTAATAAAAATACTGTGGCTTAAATTTGTATACCTTGCAGTACCTAGTTTGGACATTCTTGAGTACTTATACTTCTTGTTACTTTATTGATATCTTTATTATTATTACTCTTTAAAAAATGTTTTAGATACGATTTTGTTTTTAGTATGTTTTGCACTATGTTATTATTAAATTATACAAATTGTTTGGTATCTGCAATTTAGAGAAAACAAGTGACAATGGTTTACTGGGATAATTATTTTTTTAAAAGTGTTTTATATTTAAGATATTTTTTTAAATTTATTATTAAAATATGATATGTATGGTTACCACTTGTAAAGTGTTGAGAAGCATGTATATTCAACTTTTTTTTACCAGTGATTATCGGATTGAAGCTATAATTTTGTTTATTATGCAGCGGTGGCTAGAGCCCCAGCCTACATGGACGCTTCTTCTGAAAGGCACTTTAATTAAAACTTACCATAGTACTAAGTGATCCGATGGGTAGTATACCTTTAATTTTGCATATTTTATCTTTATCTAAATACTTGTGTTCTACCACTTTTTCGTAAAAATTTTCGATGCTGTGTGCAAGTAACAATTTTCTCACATTTATCTTCTTATTTATTAAGATACTTGTCCAATTCGTGAAAACACATATTCACTTGTTTTTATTATACACTTGGCTTAAAAATCGTCATGTATATCAACTTTTTGATCTTTTTTCTACCTGAGTAAGTTTTTATTCGGGAGTAGGCCTTCAAACAGATTTAATATGGTGTTTTTTAGCCAGCGAACTTTTCGAGAAATTTATTTTTAAAATTTTTTGTATTGCTGCATGGCTGAAGGGAAATTTACTAATTCAATTGTTAAACATAAAGATGGATGTGTTGTAAGGCAATTCTATGTACACAATTGAGGGGCCTAGAATAAAAGGGGTATAAGTGCACTTTTTCTTGGATTGGAGTTAACTACATATATAGAAATTTAAAATTGATATTTGTTTGGTGCAAAACCAATCCAAGTGATATATTGACTTTGACTGCCATCTTTTGACGGGTAGAAATACTATATAAATAATTCCTACAGTTTGCTGTGTGCAAAACGGGTATAAGTGTCACTTGTACCCATTTTGTGCCAAATAAAAATCAGATTGTTTAAGGTACAAAGTATTGATACGCTGTTAAAATTTGTGTTTTGTTTGTTCGGTTCGTGTTATTCTAAAGATTTTTTTAGTAATTTGAGTGTTTATTCTATTGGTTGTTCTCATTATTATTTTGCAATGAATAATTCGGATGCAGAAGGTAAGAAAGCTTTATATAACATAATTTTTGAAGGTTATGTTTATTTTTCCGGTTTTTTCTCTCTTTAAGATTCCGATATTGCTGATCCGTACGAAACAGATGAGGCAAGTGATTACGTCCCCGAAAATGATTCATCATCATCGGACGATGAGCCAACACACGAAATTGATGCAGAGGCCACAAAAAATGAGGAGGGGGATCACAAAACTCCATTAACAACAAGAAAGAGGAAACGGAATGTGAGTAAATGGAAAGTAAGCCAGAAAAAATCTCTTAAAAATGCTGGCAAGGCATATATATCTCACAGAAGCATACCTCATCCACCACGTCAACTAGCACTATATCAACATAGTTGTCGATTTAACTGCAATTTAAATGTACTGGAAGCTGATAGACAGACTCTTTTTCAGAAATTTTATGCTCTATCATCTTACGATTTGCAAAACTCATTTCTATCTTCCTGTATTAAAAAAAATACCTGTTCAAAGAAAAAAAGTGGAAGATAGTGGCAAGAGTTTCAGTACTGAAATTTTTCTCATAAATAAGCGGGTCTGCAAAATGTTTTTTCTTAAAACCTTTGATATTAGTAACAAAAGGTTTACTACTGTTTGTCAAAAAAGTAACGCTGTTGGTATTTGTGAAAAAGATAACAGGGGTCAAGGTCCTGGTAGAAAAATAGAGTCAGAAAAACGAAAAGTGGTTATTGAACACATTAAAATGTTTCCAAAATATAGGAGTCATTACTCTAGAAGTGCAAACTTTTTTACTCGATATTTATCACCAGAGCTTAATATTAGAAAAATGTACGATTTGTATATTGAACACTGTACGGAAAAAAATTTAGATCCTGTTAAACATTCCTATTACCGACATATTTTTAACACGGAATTTAATTTAAGATTCCACCGTCCAAATTCTGATACTTGCAGTAAGTGTGATGGTTTTAATAATATTATTAAAAAATCTGATAATGCAGAAAAAGTTAATACTGCAAAGGCATCGCAGACAGTTCATTACAGAAAGGCTGAAAAGGCACGAGAATCAAAACAAAATGACTCAAATGTAAATAAAGAATCAACAGATACTTTTGTTATTTGTTTTGATCTGCAACAAGCTTTACCAACTCCACATATAACCACCTCAAAAGTTTTTTACTTGAGACAACTGTGGACATATAACTTCTGTATACATAACCTCGTGACAGGAAAGTCCGACATGTACGTTTGGGACGAAACCATCGCTTCCCGAGGCTCACAGGAAATTGGATCCTGTCTGATTCATTATATAACTAATGCAGTTCCTCAAAATGTCACAAAGATTATTGCTTATAGCGATTCCTGTGGAGGACAAAATAAAAACAAAAATATTGAACACATTAAAATGTTTCCAAAATATAGGAGTCATTACTCTAGAAGTGCAAACTTTTTTACTCGATATTTATCACCAGAGCTTAATATTAGAAAAATGTACGATTTGTATATTGAACACTGTACGGAAAAAAATTTAGATCCTGTTAAACATTCCTATTACCGACATATTTTTAACACGGAATTTAATTTAAGATTCCACCGTCCAAATTCTGATACTTGCAGTAAGTGTGATGGTTTTAATAATATTATTAAAAAATCTGATAATGCAGAAAAAGTTAATACTGCAAAGGCATCGCAGACAGTTCATTACAGAAAGGCTGAAAAGGCACGAGAATCAAAACAAAATGACTCAAATGTAAATAAAGAATCAACAGATACTTTTGTTATTTGTTTTGATCTGCAACAAGCTTTACCAACTCCAAATATAACCACCTCAAAAGTTTTTTACTTGAGACAACTGTGGACATATAACTTCTGTATACATAACCTCGTGACAGGAAAGTCCGACATGTACGTTTGGGACGAAACCATCGCTTCCCGAGGCTCACAGGAAATTGGATCCTGTCTGATTCATTATATAACTAATGCAGTTCCTCAAAATGTCACAAAGATTATTGCTTATAGCGATTCCTGTGGAGGACAAAATAAAAACAAAAATATTGCTAAACTTTTCATGTACTTGGTCAAAGCTACAAGAATTCAAGAAATTCACCATAAGTTTTTGGAACCAGGCCATACGTTTATGGAGTGTGATCAAGATTTTGGTATTATAGAAACGGTAAAACGAAAGAATCCTCAGGTGTTTGTTCCAGAACATTGGAGACAACTAATAAAGAGTTCATGCAAAAAATTTACGGTTCATGAAAGAAATTTTTTTCAGCTTTTCTAACTTGAATAATATTACAAGCGACCCAAAAAAAGATACAGAAAAACGTGCTATTAAATGGAGAGAAATTCAATATTTCTTTTTTACAAAGGAATCAGAGAGATTCTGCTTTTTTTATAAAACCGGAGTTGACATTAAAGGACACGTTTGATCAGTTAAACAGAGATAGTTTAAAAATAAACGAGCTAAAGTGGAAAAATTTGTAGACTCTTTTGGAATACGTTCCTCCAAAATATCATGAATATTATAACAGTATGCAACACGAGAAAAAAGAGAAAAGTGGAAACAATAAAACCAATACTAAAAGGGTATAAGTACTTTTTTTAAGTTTTAGCACATTTCTGAAAAAGTTTTTATTTATCTTGTTATAATGTTAAAATTTATTATGTATTAAGGAAATAATAAATTTTAAATAAATATCCTAACTCTTTTTAGGAATTTTCAAATGTTGTTTAACTTTAAATGCAAATATCTCAAAATAATTAAAAGTGCACTATACCCCTTTTATTCTAGGCCCCTCAATTGTTTTAATAGTAGTATAACACTGCGGTGTAAAACAATATTTTATAAAGAAAATATAGGTTTCTTTCAACAGCAAATCTGATCATCAGAAGGACGTCAGACACATGCGTATTGAAAATAGTCCGTTCCTACAAAGCCACGGATAATCCGATGAACTGTCAGTAAAACGTTTCAACTTATTTTCTGATTCGTACATAAGTAAGTCGGCGGATTGTCAAAACGATCAGAGCTTCACCGCTTTATCAGTACATGCACATTTAAACTTTCCTCGCTCGTACTTTTTGTTTAGGGGGGGATATCGCGCATGGTGTCATGGCGGCGCTGACGTCATGCGTAGAGTTTGTAGAGTTGTTGCGAAGTAAATAGCAGTGGTTTGTAAATCGTTTATAATGATTTATAAAAATGTAAGCGGATATAATGTTGAAAAATTTGTTCTATGTGTGTGGTATTAGTGAAAAACATTATTAAAAAAATACGGCACGCAATTTACAGAGGTAACAGTAACAATCGACAAAGAGAGGTTTTTCAGTAGTGAGAAGTGGCTGTGCAAATAATTATAAAACAGAAAAATGGTATATTTGTTCCAAACACTTTCAACCTTCCGATTAAAAGAGGGACTTCAAAGCAGAACTTGCCATTGATTCATTCGCAACTCGGGACTCCTCAACTGGGGACTCTACACTTTTGAAGGCTGAAAATTTTGCAACTCGGAATTTGATACATTTCTACACATAGATAATTCGCAACTGGGGACTTGTTTAAGCGGTGTTAACAAATGGATAAGCATAGAGGAATTTTTCAACACAGAAGATAGTCTAGCTATAAAATAAATCTATGCAGATTTGGTTTTATAATATTCTAAAGGTCTTGAACTGTGGACTAATACAATTTAATTATAACGTAGTTATTAGTTTAAATAAAATAATTTTCAAATTGTTTCAATAAATGTCCAAATATTGCATACGATGTGTAGTTCAAAGCGAGCTCACGGGATTCTCATAGCAGCAAAATAAATCACCAGAAATAATATCACTGGAAGAAACTTTCTCATTTATACAGATAGCAGACAAGCACTACTCACCCTGGACAGACCTGGGTTAGTACTAGAATGTCACAAAGCTTTGGCATCAACAATGAAGTCAACTTAAGATGGATCAAAGGTCACGTCACGTCAAAAGGTAACCGTCTTGCTGATTCACTTGCCGAGAAGCAGTTACAAAATAGTTTTTAGACCTGGCCCTTTTATTGGACTGAACATCGGTAGTGACAAACCTTATTAAAGAACATTCCCTTGTGAAATTTAAGGAAAAATTGGATGAAAAAAAAACTGCAGACTTACCAGGGAGTTTTTAAGTTATCCTGACAACACTACAGCAAACAAATACTTGGCTATGACTAGACAGAATCTGCGCCTGATCACAGGCATTCTGACTGGATATTGCCAACTATGCAAGCATCTCCATATCATAGGGCTGTCAGAATACGCATTCTGCAGGGGTTGCAAACAAGAATATGAGACTATCAACCATATCATATACGATTTTCCAAAGCTTTCGAAGTATTAGAAGATTTGTGTTCGGCGAGAATTGGCTAACACCAGTCGATATAAGAGAAGCACCTCTTGGCGACGTTGTTAACTTCATTAAATCTGTAGGCTGGCTCACGAGCTAGGAGGCACCTCTCTACTTAAGAGGATGCACAATGGGCCTAGTGAGGCCTGAGTGCTGTATGTTAACCCACCCTCTACACGTTACAGATACCGAGATGCATACGGTGAAAATAAGAATATACAGATGCATATAAGAAGGTGTGTTTCCTTGCCATACTTTCCATTCGAAAGCGTGGACTATGGATGGTTGAGTAAAACAAACTCGCTTGAAGGATAGTATAACCACTTTAATAAATTCTCAAAAATACATTTAATTATTTTGAACCTTAAGAGGCATTAAAAGAAGAATTCCACCACTACGACAGTATACAGCAAAAGTGAAATTTTAAAACTCTAAAAAAAATTGCGACAGTTGTACTTATTGAAAGAATTAAGAACTGTCAGTAGCTACTTAAGTCCAGTAAAAATGCAATTTTTTTAATTTTGTATATACACCAACCAGGTTTTTATGTTATATATTATATTACATATATGAAAAATATTTCTTAAAACCCATTTTTGTTATCTTATAAATTATTATTACATAAAAAAATAGTAGTATATTCAATTGGGTAATAAAATGCAGGTAAAAAAGACACCACTTGCGAATCAGGTAAAAATTTCCGGCATCCCCAGATGCGAAAGTTTTACTCAGACTTCCCAGTTGAGAAGTTGCAAGTTGCGAAGATATCCTTTTCATTATCCTGGCTATAGAAATTATTCATTAGAAGTCGACTGTTCTTCAAAATTAAAAATCTGAATTCGAATGTATATAATAAAAATAAATCAATAAAAAGGAAAGAACTGTTACTTAAAACAAATACTTCTTCTATGTATATATATTTATATTTATTTTCCATAACTATCCTATAATAATATCCTTAAATTTCTAAAATATTATCCTTTAATATATTATGAAATTTCTATAAGTAGCATTTATTTTCCTTACACTTCGTCAGTATTTTTAAATTCGCGCCAATACAAACTCTAAGCGTGACGTCATGCGCGTAACCGTCCTATTTTTGACACTGTTGATATCCTACCTTTTATTTTTTATACCATGCTTTTTGTTGTAATTTTTGGGATTTTCAGTTAGCTCGGAGTGGCTTGGGTTTCTAGTTCTTTCAATTGAAATGAATTATTTTTGTTTTATCTTGTGTACAGTTTTTTTTATGTAAAATAGGTACTTATCTATCTATCTATATATTATAAAATTGTTTGTCCTGACTGACTGACTGACTGACTGACCTATCAGCGTACAGCCAAAACTACTGAGCCTAGAAAGCTGAAATTTGGAACATAGGTTTGTTTTATAACGTAAGCATCCGCTAAGAAAGGATTTTTGGAAATTTTAACTTTAAAGGGGGGGAAATGGGGGGGGGAGGGAGCTTTTAATGAAACTCTTTGTTCTTTAAAGTTAGAAACATGAAAATTTAAATTACAGCTATTGAGCATAAATAAATAATGACGTGTTTCAGGGTTTTTGGATTTTTTACATTTTAAGGGGGGAAAACGGGGGTAAAAGTTTGCAAGGGACTATCGATTTTTTTGTTCTCTATGAAGTTAGAAACATGAAAATTGGAATTGCAGCTACTGACTACAAATTATTAATGACATGTTTCAGGGTTTTTGGATTTTCACGTTTTAAGGGGGGAAACGGAGGGTGAAAATTTATTTGGGAGTATCCATGTTTTTGGTTCTCTTTAAAGTTAAAAACATGAAAATTGAAATTCCAGCTACTGAGCACAAATTAATAATAATGTGTTTTAGGGTTTTTATATTTTTACATCTTGAGGGGGGCAAACGGGGGTAACAGTTTGTATGGGAGTATAACTTTGTTCTCTTTGAATTTAGAAACATGAAAATTGGAATTGCAGCTAATGAGTACAAATTAATAATGACGAGTTTTAGGGTTTTTGGATTTTCACATTTTAAGGGGGGGAAACGGGGGTGAAAGTTTATTTGGAAATATCGATTTTTTTGATTGAAAATTGGAATTGTAGGTTCTCATCATAAATAAATAATGAAGTGTTTCATGGTTTTTGGATTTTCACATTTTAAGGGGGGAAAACGGGGGTAAAAATTAATAAAAATTAATAAAAAATGAATAAAAATTATTAAAAATTAATAAAAATTATTAAAACTTATTAAAAATTAATAAAAATTAATTAAAATTAATAAAAATTAATAAAAATTAATAAAAATTAATAAAAATTAATAAAAATTAATAAAAATTAATGAAAATTAATAATAATTAATAAAAATTAATAAAAATTAATAAAAATTAATAAAAATTAATAAAAATTATTAAAAATTAATAAAAATTAATAAAAATTAATAAAAATTATTAAAAATTAATAAAAATTAATAAAAATTAATAAAAATTAATAAAAATTAATAAAAATTAATAAAAATTAATAAAAATTAATAAAAATTAATAAAAATTAATAAAAATTAATAAAAATTAATAAAAATTAATAAAAATTAATAAAAATTAATAAAAATTAATAAAAATTAATAAAAATTAATAAAAATTAATAAAAATTAATAAAAATTAATAAAAATTAATAAAAATTAATAAAAATTAATAAAAATTAATAATAATTAATAAAAATTAATAAAAATTAATAAAAATTAATAAAAATTAATAAAAATTAATAAAAATTAATAAAAATTAATAAAAATTAATAAAAATTAATAAAAATTAATAAAAATTAATAAAAATTAATAAAAATTAATAAAAATTAATAAAAATTAATAAAAATTAATAAAAATTAATAAAAATTAATAAAAATTAATAAAAATTAATAAAAATTAATAAAAATTAATAAAAATTAATAAAAATTAATAAAAATTAATAAAAATTAATAAAAATTAATAAAAATTAATAAAAATTAATAAAAATTAATAAAAATTATTAAAAATTAATAAAAATTAATAAAAATTAATAAAAATTAATAAAAATTAATAAAAATTAATAAAAATTAATAAAAATTAATAAAAATTAATAAAAATTAATAAAAATTAATAAAAATTAATAAAAATTAATAAAAATTAATAAAAATTAATAAAAATTAATAAAAATTAATAAAAATTAATAAAAATTAATAAAAATTAATAAAAATTAATAAAAATTAATAAAAATTAATAAAAATTAATAAAAATTAATAAAAATTAATAAAAATTAATAAAAATTAATAAAAATTAATAAAAATTAATAAAAATTAATAAAAATTAATAAAAATTAATAAAAATTTATAAAAATTAATAAAAATTAATAAAAATTAATAAAAATTAATAAAAATTAATAAAAATTAATAAAAATTAATAAAAATTAATAAAAATTAATAAAAATTAATAAAATTTAATAAAAATTAATAAAAATTAATAAAAATTAATAAAAATTAATAAAAATTAATAAAAATTAATAAAAATTAATAAAAATTAATAAAAATTAATAAAAATTAATAAAAATTAATAAAAATTAATAAAAATTAATAAAAATTAATAAAAATTAATAAAAATTAATAAAAATTAATAAAAATTAATAAAAATTAATAAAAATTAATAAAAATTAATAAAAATTAATAAAATTAAATTAAATTAAAAAAAAGAATGAATATAAAAAAAAATGAATGAAAATCAATAAAACTAATAAAAATTAATAGAAAAGGAAGTCATGTATTTTTTTATATTAATAACACTACCATATGCGACCAAAGTCGCGAGCAAAGCCGCGGGCAATAGCTAGTTTATAATAAAAATAAACATTTTAAGGTTTAAAAATTACACATTCACATAGAGCATTCGAGACAGCTAAATAAGTGTAACTTTTGTATTTTAAATAATGTTTAACATACCAATTCACCAAACATGTGTGGTTTGTCCAATTCTATTGCTTCTTGCGTTTCAACAAGTAGAAGTCACTGATTAAACACCGGACGAATAAACTGACTGACGTACGCGGTGATTAGTTTACGAATACATCCATGCAGGAGAAAGAGACATTAGAAAGGAGCTGTTGGATCAAACCTTATATTTATTTGATTTTAAATGAGTTTATACTTTTATACATTCATAAGGCATTATGACGTCCATTTTGTAGAACACAAAATTATCCGAAAAGTTTGACATAAATGTGATTTCTTGACAATACAAAAAATGTCAGCAAGCGATGACGACAATATAAATAAAATCCACATACTTCGATTGTTCTCTTACTATACGGAGAATGGTGGCACTGCGCAGCTTTCTGATTGCTTTTTAAAAGGAGACAGAAAACTCCGCCATTTTGAACACTTATTACGTGTTGCCTACATCTTGGCGCAATAGTTTTAGTGGTTATGTTATAATAATTACCCAAAGTCAATTCCCAAAGATATTATTTACGAACCTACACGTTACACAACCAATAACAAGTAATGAATATCTTGAAAACCTTGCTTTACTTGGTGATTTTATGTTAAATCTTTCCATTTGTAAGTAACAATAACTACTTTAAGTATGTTCCTATTGTTGTATTCTAAATGCTTTTTATTTTTTCAGGTCTCCTAGAAATTTTGAGCACTTAACTTGAACAGTGTTTACAAACCATTAATCAAATTGGTTAGAAATTATTTTTAGCTAAACTCTGTTATGTCTGTTCTCAGCATTTTGAGGAAAATGCTTATTGCTCTTATGTAAAAAGGTATGTTATCAGTCATGAAACAATTCTTTGTAAAAAGCAAATATCAAGAAAATTGAAGCATTTACTTTAATAAATAGGAGCAGTATTAAAATCAAACGAAATAATATAAACAAACATGTATGTAATATTGGAACATTTATATTATAATAATTGTTTTTATTTATTTCAGGTTTACTACCTGTGGCTCATCTACACACCTGAAAGTAGAGTTAGCCCACAGCCTCACTAAGAAAATAGCCCCCTCTGCTAAATAGCTAATCTGGAACAGTTAGAAAATGACCTGTAATAATTAATTTTTTTATTTGGTACAGTAAACTGTGTAACAATTTCGGATAAATGGAAATTTCTAAGAAGCAAATGTACCACAGATCCAGGTACATTTATTTTGTACGTTAGACGTACACAGGAGTTATAAAAGTAACTAAATACGTCTGTTGAAGCCACCATATGTCGACTAAGAAAAGCATAGCTAGACCATCGATTGTCATAGAAGCAGAATGTAGGGAGATATGCAAGAATTTTGAAAATGTACACTGGCAATCTAATGTTAATACTATTAACAAACTTGTGTAATCTTTGAAAACGAGAATATTGGTGGAGGTGCTGGCAGTAATACCCGTAGGAGTATTTTTTTGAATAGAAAATTTTCAGCAATTTCTTACTCTGTAACAACTGAAAGAAGACTCATTTGTAGATGAAAAGTACATCTGTTTTAGTTAAAAATTTAAAAACTACATATTACTAATTAAAAAAGAAGAAAATAACTGTTATACAAATTCAACGTGTCGGTCTCAGATAAATTATAAGATAAAAACACAGCAGCTTCCCTTTTAATTAGAGCTTCTTTAATCTCACATTTCTTTGTCTTCATTTTATAGTTTCGTACCATATTTACAGCTGAAAAAAATGAAAATATAATTGTTTAGCCTCAAAGAATTTTATTACATTACAAAACTAAAATGTTTGTTCATGGGCATGGGACTGGCGAAAAATATAATATTAAGGTAAAATCATATGCACAGCTTTGGAAATAATTTAAAACCACTCACCTCTATTTCAAGATGCACTGGCAATTATAACTTTACTTCAAAGAAGTTTCTTGTATATTATTTAAAATAAAAGTTTTTTCTACATTTGTTGCCTTCATTTATAATCTCAAAATACCAAGATGTCGGCTACTTAATATTTTGGAAAAATGTGTTGCCTAACTTAGTAGTAATTGCATCAAGATGGCCGCGCCCTATGTTGGGCGTGTCGGAAGTCTTTCTTGCACCGTATAGTAATCAAAGTATGTGATAAAATCCCAAAGGAAATTAGTTTTATATTTTTGGACGTAAACTGTTGAATGTACGAAAACATTACAACAGTAAACAGAGTTTCTAAATTACGTGTAGTATTAAAAAAATTTATGAATTTTTTTGTTGAAAATGGATTTTAAAGAAAACAGTTGTGAAAAACGAAATTAAAAAGAGAGGTTGCTAATCTGTACCCTTCAGAAACATTAATTGAACGGATAAAATCACCCGCACTCACTATACTTTTAGTTGATCAATACCCGATAAATTAACTCCAATATTAGGAGTGCCATATACTAAAGACTATTTTGTCACTTTGACAGCGATAAAAAGAGATGCCTTTTTTTAATCGGATAAAAATTCCTGTTCCTCATACCATAGATTAAGGGAGTGTGAATAGATGGGAAACTCAAAAGTAAAATTCTGAGGCGATGTGCTACCATCTATAAAATTGGAGTGGTACAAAATGTAATGAATGAAGAAACTCAAACAAAAAAAAAATAAATTGAATTATTTTGACTAGGTTCAAATCATAAAACAACCATATTGATTGTTTTATGATTTGAAACTAGTCAAATACTTTGCCAATTTATATTTTTATTTGGATTTTATTTCATTATATTTTTGCATTAATTTCTAACTTGAAATAAAATGCATTTTATTTTTATTATTTATTTTATTTTTTAATCATTATGTATATTGCTCAAGACCTTTATATGAGTTTTGCGAATTACTAATGGCAAATAAGTTTTAAAAAATTAAAATTGAAACATCATCCTTTTGATGTATTACTATTAAGGCGAATTTGAGTGTAGATAAAATTTGCCATATGTTTATCAAGTCCATTAGTTAGATTGAGCAGCATTTTTTCGTCAGATAATTTTTTTATTGATTCATTTGTACAGCACTTGTAGTTTATCAAATTCTTATTCATCCTCTGGGCACTATGATAAATAAATTTAGCTTTCGATCCTTAATTAACCTTACACACGTTTGGACCCTTGAAGATTTTGTGGTAATTTTTCTTGTTTGATATCAATGGCATTGAATCAATTTTTGATATTAAAAGTTGAGGCTAACTTTCATTGATGTACTGGGTGTTTTGGAGGCCCAACATTTTCTTTACAATAGCAATAATGATTAAAAACTAAAAACAAAAAAAAAATAACAAATCAATTATTTTAACACTGAATCAAATACAAGTTTGTAAATATTACTTACCATTGGTACCAAATAGTACAAGATACATTTTTCTTGAGACGCTTGTTACAAATTGTTTGGTTATCTTTAATATAATGACCGCATATTCAATATGAGGTATAAATTGCATCACTACCAATATCTGTGAGTGCTTTATTGTTCGTTGCTGAAACTCATCTTCCCATATTTTGTAAAGATGCTTAAAATTAAAAGGTAAATATAAAAATATGTTTAGATGAATCACAATCCAAGCACCTTCAACTGGACCAGCTGTAATAATTGGCATTATTATTATTATTTTAAAATATAAAGAATTTACCAAAAATTCTAAATAAGTATTTTAAGTTTTAAATTAAAATATTAAAAAGGAAGACACGTATGAAAATAAAACAAAAAATCAGGTTATTAATCTAGTCAATGGCTACATTGAGCGTGACATTTTTAAAAATACAACCATCACGTAAATTTTGGTTTATATTGAGAGGAGACAGAAAGTAAGACTCTCAATCGAGTGCGGAACTTTCGCCGAGGGCGAAAGCTCTCTCGTTTTTTTGGGACTCTTTAAGTCCCAAAACAAAGTAATGTGTAAATTTTTTGTGCAGCTATTTGTGAATTATGGGTAAATATCTTTAACTTATTTTTAAAGTGTTTTGTTTAATAATTAATTGATTTACATATAAATGTTAATTTTACATGTTCGTCCAGAATTATCATATTTATCTTATACATTTTTTATATTATTAAGTAGTTAAAGTTTTCCAGTGCTATTTATAATTGTTAATAAGTCCAAACATATTATTCAATAAAATGTTTATCTAGTTATCTTAAATCTTTATTTAAAGTTTGTATCTAATAACAAGTAGTGTATATTCCTTAAATGTAATTTTATTCATTCTTTCTTAAGACTATTAGTCAAATTTTGTACTTATTGTAAATATACATTTGTTAATGTTTTAATACTTATTATTAATCTCTCCCCCCTTTCCAAACCAGTAAAATATTCCAAGCATTTGAGAAGCCCCGGCGTTTCTAATCCCTTTGGACTAAGAGTCTAAAACTAGTTGCCAAGAAGGGATACTTTTTGTTCATTTAATTTAATTTTTTTAATTATTTTTATTTGCCACTGGTGAATGGATGTTCCTTCAGGACTCCAGGACCCTTTGGCTGGTGACGATGCTGTCCTAATCCTTTAATAGTATATTAACAACAGCAGCTAAAGACCTATCAGTAGTTACAAATGGTTTTTAGGCTAGTTGGTTGTTGCTTTTAGTGACAAGTCTTTAGCCTTTCCGGTTGTTACAAAAGACTTTCATAAATGGTTGGTCGAACACCCTGTTAAAATATTGGAACATTATTACGGAACACCCTGTATACTGAACAGTACAGATCCCAAGACACTGACTTGAAGTACTCCATACTCACCTGTTTCTCGATTGCTAGTTTTTCCATTTACTTTAATTTAACACTCTTATTTGTTAGGTAACATTTACATAGATATAAAGTTTTCATTTTATTTCTATATATTCTGGACATTGTAAAAGTAAATGGTAATCAAACATAACAAACGTCTTACTAAGATAAAGAAATAGACATAGACATATTTGTTTTTGCTCCAGGCTAAGGTGTATTTGAGTTACTAAACCTAATAACGAATCACCTGTACATTTTTACTTTTAAATTAAACTGCATAGTTGATAATATTTCATATTTGATTAAAAAATAAGTAAATCTGTTTTATTAGTGTCTCATTAAAGAATATGTTTCGTTATTGGACCACAGTTTCGTCGCTCTCTGTAAACATATAGGAAACGTTAAACAACTACTAACAAGCTAAATCTTGAAATCCAAACAATATGAAATCAACACGTGACCCGCCACCGAAGAACAATTAACCCGCTTTTTGCCACTCGGCGTTCGCCAACCCCTAACTTATTTATCGTCAACATTAAGAGCGCCAACATCCATCGGCGATCGACAATGAAGATCAAACCCGTAACCTATTACCCTCAATTAATGATAAAAGTGCTTAATTGGCACCAGACACGAAAGAGAACTCTTATTAGGGGTGGAGATATGTGGGCGCAACACACAGTAACATTCTAATGGGATCTAGATTTTTATTATTAGAGTGGATGTTATTATACGGGCGGCACGTTTTCCGTTGCAATTTAAGTTTCATTCTAAATAGATTTTCCCTAGAGAGTAGGTGTGTTAGTGTGGAACAGGGCCGTTTTTGGAAAGAAACTCGCTTTGCTGATTTTTAAAATTAGAACCATACAAGGTTTTTTATTAATGACCCTTAATCCATGAGTTGATTGTGGTGAAACTAGAGAATGAAATAATTAATTATTAAATAATTTTTTATTTATAATTTTATTAGTTACTATTCAGCTAGCACATAACGTTGCCAAGCCTTTCGGCGACACAGTTTTATGGGAGAGTAATAACATTACTATACAACGTTCATGAGAAGTTGTTGAGGGAAATCATAACCTTGCAAAACTTCTATTTGTTACTTACCTATTTAACCTACCTCTTATGATAACCCAACGTAATAAAGTAATTTTCTAAAAAAGTATCCACAAGAAGTACTATAAACAACATATTGTTTTCGAACGTAGCCATTCGTTTGTCATATGTCATAACAAAACCAACAAAACTTTAAAAAAATATTACTTGACACTTTTTCTTGTGATATGTATTGAGATTTCAAAGAAATATACGTTTGAATAAGTTTAGTAAGTTATTTTAAATAATATAGAAACATATTTTCTAATTTATTGTCTGTTGTTTTAGATTGCAATATTTCAGTTTCCAACTACAATAAAAAATAAATCATTGTAAACGAGAAGATACAATTAAAAGACCGAAATACTTATAATAGAGATTTACAAAACTAATTTCTGAGTAATATAAAATGCCATATTTATTTGGATCCAATGCTTGATGCTGAACACGAATACAACATTGGATAAATTTTCACAGGTGAACATTTTTTAGCTTCGAATTATAAAAATACAAAAACAGAGAAGTCATATACTGCCATCCTAGCAAGAAAGGTCCTATCTGAAAATTTGTTATTTCGAAATAATCGAGTTTTTAACTATTTTTAGCAGACATTTATTATCTTTTAAACCTTTTTTGTGAAGCTTTCTAACTTTTTAGTACCTTGACGATGCAAATAGTATATTCCGTTTTGGTATCAAGGAAGATAAAATGTAGATAAATAAATGCACATAAATAAAAAAAAAATATGCTAATTTTGTAGATAGAACCTTTCTTGCTAGGACGGCAGTATAGATGTGTTCATGTAGCTCACTTAAGATAAATAACATGTTAGTTTGTTACGTTTCAGTAAATTAAGTATTACCATTGCTGGACAGTAGTGGCGTTTTACTGGATAAATACAGCATTTCACTGGACCTATTATGTTTAGCTGTACGTTTGCTGCACAATATCAAATGGTGGACAGACTCTAAAAATTCTGTACAATACAGCAAAATGCTGTACTTATGGTCAGTCTAGAGTAATAATATTCTTAATCACTATAAATACATTTTAAAAATATTATGTTGTAGGTTTCCTTTGTGCTGGATTATAATTCTAGTAAAAATCGCAGGAATTTTAGAAGCTAAAGTAAATAATTCAGAATTGGTTAAAAAAGAATATATAACATCTAAAATAATTGCATTTTCTTTCATAGCAGAATATCATGCTAAAAAACATTGATTTTTATAAGAAGCTATGTATAACTTGGACATCCATTATTAAGCATCAAATTTCTAAAATTTAAAATAAATATCATTATTTATTTAAAACAACAAAGTAAAAATCAATTAAAATTAAATTCAACGATTTAAACGAACATATTTTTTAATTTCTATATACATATTATTTTCTATAATAATATTTAAACAAGTAAATGTATTGCCTCCAAAGTTATTTTTCACAGAAGAAACTATATAATTAAGTTCAGATTTATATTAAAACTATGATTAGTACCAGTTGTAGGTAAATATCTTTTATTAGCATCGTACAACTGCCATCTTAATAAAAATCTAGTAACCTTTGAAATATACCTTATATTAATTTACTTTTGTACAATCGTTCACAATTTTAGCTACTAGTGAACCTTTGCATAGGTACATTATACTCTTTCGTGCAATCGTTCAGTGTTTTTGATGCTAGTGAATCTTTGAGATATTCTTTATATACCCTTCATACCTACTTTTGTCCAATTGTTCAGTTTTATATTTACCTTATGGTATGCCAAAACCTTCACACATTTGTAATTGTGTCACCTAGTGATATACCTATATTATTAATACCTACTTCTACTTATGTGATATTGGTACTTGATTTCAAAAGCTTTTTAATAATAAATTTATACAATGTTTTATTATGTTTTATTCAGATTTTACTATATCCTTAATATACTATTTTACATATAGTGTGTCCAAGCATGGACTTATATAATTATACTTTATTAAAAATTTTTCAAAATGTCAGTTTTCATAATTTTTCAACGTTAATCGTATTTATTTAACAAGCAAAAGAAAATATGAACAATTCTTTTAAAATTTAAAATAAATATTTTAACAGTCCATCCGTGGACATACTGTATAATTCTGCAGAATGAATTTACATTATAACTTCTATAAAAAGTTTCAGAGCAACTTTCGAGGAAAATACCGTAAAAGTGCTAGTGTTATGTTATACGAACTTCACTTTGTAACCTCTATGAGATGTGCTGTAAAAGTCTTGCCGTTGCATGGGTATTAGGATTACATTAAAAGTACATTATATGCAAGCTTAAAGAGCCTAAAATTGCAGCTTATTAACGTAGATGGGATGTTTTTGTGCTAACTGGGTAACAAACTCGGTAGGCAAACGTTGTCCTGTCAGACATGGACCTCGACAACAGTGCCAACTACCGGATCCTAAGAACCATCCAGGTGACCACATAATTGCAAAAAACAAAATCGGCCAAGCCGTTATTCTATTTACGTGGAAACCATCAATAAAGGCTTCTAGTTTTCTAAGAAAACCTTCCTTTGAATTTGTTTTAAAAAATGATAATTGTTTATTATTTCGCGCTCTTAAACAGCCAATGGAATAATTACAAATGGCTGTCTTGCGAAACAAAGTTTGAGGTCTCATTTTGTGATACTTATGTTTTATGAAGTTGGATTTGGAAATAAAAGTGTGTTGTCCAAGCTTCAATTTGACATTTATAGATCTAGATTTATTTTACGCAAAATGGTATAATACATTGAAAATTCGAAGAAGTAATTATAATTTGGTTGAGTGAATGCCTATGAAATACTTCAAATTTTTCAAAACCAAGATATAGTATGTCTCCCTAAGATGGAATCATATGGAAAACTTTTTTATTATTAATTTTAAGAAAAAAAGTTATTCTTCATAAAAAGTTCTGCATTATCTAAAACCTAGAATACAGTCATAAAATATCAAATTTTTTTAGTGGTATACGAGATTTGTAAAAAAATGTGAGTTTTACTCAAGAGCAAAGTACCTTTAAATTTGACAATATCGAAAATTTGAATGTAATTTTCAATTCTAATAATTTTTTCCTAATGAAAATTTTAGATAATGCAGAACTTTTTATGACGAATAACTATTTTTCCTAAAATTAATAATAAAAAAGTTTTCCATATGATTCCAACTTAGGGGAGTACCATGTATAGTGAGCAGGATGCTCTATGCCAAAACCTTCTAAAAAGAGGATTATGAGACTACTGCCCAAAGTACTTTTTCCTATAAAAAAAATATAGCTTAACAATTTTAATTATGGGTATTTTTATTGTAGGTTTTTTAAAATTCGTAGAGACAACTAAAAAAATCTGATGTGTCCAACACATGACTTTCCTATCTAGTTATTGCAGGCTTTTTTCCGGTTATTTTGTACAACCTATTGCAGCACCTCCATAAATGTTTAGAGGATAAAATAGATATATACATTGTTCACATACATCTACCTCGAAACATTTTTCTATAGATATTCATTGAAAATGTAAATACTGAAAAATTTAAATTTAGCACTTTTCCTACCATTTTTCCATTACGGTTCATTTTAGAAAAATCATGTAAAAACGAAAATTGTAGAGATCGATATCGCAAACAACTTTTATTTTTAACAATTTTCATAATAATCGAAATTTTGCACATTTTGTCAAATTTCTCGAATACGGATCATTTCAGGAAATTTTGACATAAAGCAAAAATTATAGATAATAATATTAGAAATAACTTTTATTGGAACAATTTTTTTCTCCAAACATAAATAACAGATATATTCCATAAAATATAAAAACGGCCCCCCATAAAGTACCCCCCCCAAATGTTCGGACTTTGTCCAAAATCTAATCTTTTCACGTCAGGCCGAAATAAAACTTAGGTTTAAAATTTATTGTTTTTTTCTTTATCCGTTTTTGAGTTTTCTTCAAATTTCGAAATTTACACATTTTCTCAAATATCTCGAATACGGTCCATTTTAAAGAAATTATGCATAGAATAAAAATTATAGAGAATTATATTACAAACAACTTTTGTTTAAACAATTTTTATAAACAAATATTTTTTTACATTTTGTCAAATTTCTCGAATACGGACCATTTTAGGAAAATTTTGTATAAAACAAAAATTATAGATAATAATATAAGAAGTAACTTTTATTTAAAGAATTTTCTTCCCCAAACGTAAATAACAGATATATTCCATAAAATATAAAAATGACCACCCATAAAGTACCCCCCCCAGATGTTCCGACATTGCCCAAAATCTAATCATCACATTGGACGCTGAAACACACACAGACACACACATACACACACAGACATCATCGCGAAAATAGTCAAAACGGATTCAGGGGACCTCAAAACGTAAAAATCCGTCGAAAACTCGAGGTCGAAAAAAATCATGATTCCTATACTTTCTTTATATCTGTATACAGATAGGAAAGTAAAAATAAAAAATATATTATAAGTAAAGTTTAATCGATTTTATCATTTTTATTTAGTTGCCATGCCACTTCAAGGATTTATTGTCCAGAATTGTTAAAATATTGAGGAGATTGCCATATATTCTGGGACATCCTGCATATTTCAAATTGAATGTTCGTTACTTCATTATAATTGATTTTATTAGTTAGCCATAATTCTATCAGATTTATATATTAACGAATTATCCGTATTTAGCGTTTATTTAGTTAAAAAATTGTCACACATTCTAATTATGCTTATGAAATTCATAAATTGTGTTTATGCACAACACCAGTTAATTGTAAACAAGTTCAAATCAAATATTTGTCGTAGCCAATTTAAATATAGGCATTAAATTATAATTTAAATCCTCTAATCTGAATAGATAAATTTGAATGATTTCAAATCATTTTCAAAGTGTGTTTAAATCAACGTTGTAAATATAAACTAAATTGGTTTGCGATGTTGTCATATGTGTTGTATTTGGACGTTTAAAATGTCCCAAGAATCGCATTCTAACAAAATTTTGGGTAGAGTCATTGTAAAAATATATACAGTGTGGAACAATCAAATGGAATAAATTTGGTAATATTTAAATGAGGACGTGTTTGGAAGAACGCTCGGATACGTCGATTGGTATTTTTAGTTGAGCATTATTTTTTAACAAAAACTTTTTATACAGGGTGTGTCATGTAACAGTGGTCAATACCAACTTTCTTATTTTAAATGCAATACCTTGTATATTTTTCAATTTTTTTAATTTTTCAGAAAATTCTAGACATATTTTATGTACTGTGTCCTATGCCTAACTGTTTCGAAAATATTAAATGTTTTCCGATTTATTGCAAAAATTAACATTAACAAAATAAAATAATTTAATTACAGAAATTTGTTACAAAACAGTCAAAAACTAATGAGTAATACTGTTTATTTCTTGATAATGTAACAAAAAAAACCCATCTCAATGCAGGAGATGTTTAAAATGCTCGGCGCGAACCTCTTGGCAACATTCTAATCTGAAATAAAAATGTCTTCTATGTAACTCAACATCTCAGGCGTAACCGATCTAATCGCAAGCGTTATGAAGACGAATAAGTCTAAGGATGTCAGATAAGGGGATCGTGCTGACCATTCCATCTCCCTATCCACTGATTTGGAAATACTTGATTGAGGTACTGCCGGACATTGATTTGGTAATAGGTCGGTGCACCATCTTGCTGAAACCATATCATATTTGCTGGAACTTGTGGATTTGCTGAATCGGGATTTAAGTTCGTTAAAGTTAACACGACATTATTTTGAAGCAGTGCTAAATAATTATCGCCATTTAAATTGACTACAATGAAAAAGGGACCTATGATATGATCGCCAACAATTTCTGCCCAAACATTAACCTTTTCAGGGTATTGCGTAAGTTCTTCTCTAATTCAGTGAGGATTTTCCCTAGACCAATAGCAACAATTGTTCAAGTTCCAAATTACTTTTTCTTTGCTGAAATCTACATTCACTTTTATTTATTCAAATTTAAGTTCAATGCCAAGGTCTTCTGGTTCTAAAATATGGTAATTTGTTGGTAACCCTAGATTGTCATTCTGGCTAAAGAACTTCCTTCCTCTTCTGTCCTTTTTCAATTAGCTTTCTTTGGTACATGTGGTACATAAAAATATAATGAATTTTATTCGCATTATTTAGCTAATAAAAAAAGAGAAATCCTTAAAAGTATATTTGTCATTATTGGCAGCACCTTTGTTGGGGAATAATACTTTTCTTCCAAAGGCCACCTAACATCTACGAAGTCCATACCAACCATGCTTTAGTTTATATGTAAAATATTCCCTCTATTTTAGGCCTTCTTGTTTGTATCCCTTCACTCTGTAGATCGCCTGTAGTATTTAGTAGTTAATATTTAGTTTGTACACACTATCGTCAGTGCTTCGCTTAGTTGTTCCAGCAGAGGAAGTAACCCGTACCGCTTCCTGCTTAGCTTGTCGGTCCAGCCCTTAGTAACCGATTGTTAACACTGACGAGAACATGGTATGTCATCTGGAAACAAAAGAACAAGTAGGAACGTTCCATTGCCTACTTCATTGCTTGTGCTCTATTTTAGTCTCGCTTAGCTTCCTTGTATATATATTATTGCTAATAACATTACCTTGCATCACCTTTCTGTACATATAGTTAATAACATCACTGTCATAGTATTATTATCTTGTAAATAAATCATAGCTTTTAGCATTATTATCTCATTAATTTAAAAGCGGTATTGTTTAACCTTAAAATAAGTTGGATTTGTATTTAGCAATTTCGCATTCTAACTATCGAAGAGTTTTAGTTTAGAAAATCTAAGTAGGTATTGCATGCCCAGACAGCACAAATACATCTTTAAGACGTCTGTCAGAGACATGATAGATGTCTAAAAAACATCTTATGATGCAGGTCAGACGTCTTAAAGACATTTTTAAAACGTCTGATGTTACAGAAGGTAACTTTCTTAAGACATCTTGAATATGTCTCTTTTTCGACATTGGTAAGACGTACTGTCGGATTCAGTTTTAAAAGCTTCTGTAAATTCCTTCTATGAAAAATAAAACTAAAATATTTTCTATAAATATTATTATTATTAAGAAAACACTGGAACATTTCGTTATAGAAATATTACAAATTAATTTTTTTTATTCTTCCACCATCAGTGGTTAATCTTCTGTCTGATGCTCTTCTGAGCCAGTCTGGGTTACAATAATTTTAACTGCACTATGTGAAATATTATGCATTATAGCTCACTCTGTTAAATTTACTTTATACGATTTTTCAGTAGATAGTGTGGGTTATAAGGGTGGTCAAAGAATTGCAATCTTCCAGTACTTCAAACTCTAATTGATATATATATATATATATATATATATATATATATTTACATCCGATGAAGCTTCTAAGTCAGCCCTAGACACCTAGACGTACTTAAAATACTAATAATGGCTCTTTTATTTGGTTTTTTGGTATATGCAGTAAACTTTATGCTTATAAATTCACAGTAAACCACGGCACAAAACACAAATAAAAAAATCAACGAATAACGATCAAAAACAAACATCTCGGCTTTTATCTTCAATATCAACAATAAATGACAAATAACAACTAAATGACAACGAAACAACAACGCGAAACGCCACGAACCACGGAACGCCAATATTACTTACATTCAGATACACGTCTTTGTTTAAATTCTACTGTTGAAAGAAGACAAAGCATAATAAAAACGTTCGCTTCGAAAGTTGAACCAAGTTTCGATCAAGTTATAGTCTATTTTTATGGATGAGAGAGTATTAAAATAATAAAGCGTTCGTAATCCACTTCTTTTAGTAGACAGTTAAAATATTTTTTGAAGTTATTCCTCGAGTATACTCTCATATTTTCATCTAATTAATCTGCTTATAACTTCTAAATAGCTGAAGGTAAAAAAGTGCAATTTTTCTAAAATGTTTTATTTTTCCACAAGGTATGTTAAGAACATTGTGTCAAACGGGTTATGTAGGTATAAGGGTTTAAACTTTGACTTTTAAACAACGTTATGTTCATAAATAATAATTTTAATATAAAAACTACTTCTTACCTACAAAGACAAATCAGAATCGAAATCAGAAGATGAACTGTCGCAACCAATATTTACAATGAGTGGCTCGATCATTTCATCAGTAATATTGTCCAACTTCCACATTTTCTCTTCTTCTTTAATCGTATGATTTACTGCCTTTTCCCAGTTTTCAGGCTTCACATTATTTACAGCCTCCAAAAACAACTGTTTAACATCACTCATTTCAAAAGAATTATTTTTTCTTGAATCTTCTCCCTTTATCTGTGCCCATATCAGTTCAATCGGGTTTACTTCGCAATGATATGGTGGTGATCTAACCACCGTCATCCCACGATTTTTTGCAATTTCATCAATTTCATATTTTTTGAATTTCTCTTTATGAAGGGAACACAAATGATACAGTTCTTTTCTCACAGAACTGGGATGAAACCTAATATTCTTTGAATTTAGCCAATTCTGTAAATCTTTTTTTAACCATTTGGTTGTGGGCATTTTTTCTATAAGTCTCGAGTGATAACTTGCATTATCCATTACTATTATACAGTTCTGAGGAAGAAGATTATAATTTGTTCGAACCACTCTTTAAAGACATCAGCATTCATGTCCTCATGGTAGTCACCGGTACGAGTAGATTCAAAAGTCAATAAACCACCTCTAACAAAACCGTCTGAACTACCGATGTGTACTATTATTAGTCTGCGCCCCTTTTCTGATGGTGGATTTAAACTAGTAGATAAATTATTTAAAAAAGCCTGTCTTCGATTTCTAACAGTTTCATATTGCCAACATTTATTTGGTTTATGTCCCTCGTTGATCCATGTTTCATCTAAATAAAATATATTTCTTCTTTGGTTTCTCATTTCTTTTATAGTCCTTAGGTAATTTCTTCTCCATACTACAATATCGCTTCTTTCTATTAAAATAGACTTTCTGGAATGCTTTTTCCATAGAAAACCTATTACTTTTAAAAGTTTCCATAGTGTGCTTCGACTCATTTCAGGGTAGTCCTTATCATCTCGAACCGTGGTAAGAACTTTGTCTACTGTCGGAAATTCTTTTCTAAAGAAGAACGCATGCACTTTCCTTCGAAGTCTTTCTTTCAAAAGATTTTCTAATTGAAATTTTGGTTTTCCTGGAGCTTTACGTGCTGTTTGAAACTCGCCACATTTCTCTTCTTTAACAACTCTGTAAATCGTAGATTTCCCAACACCAAGCGTACTACTAACTAATTCCACTATGTCATCAACACTTTTACATAAATGTTTGTCTGTAAATGATTTAAAACAATTGAATATTAATGTTTTTTCATTAACTGTTAAAGGACTGATTTTTTGTCGTTTACGCGGCCCTTCCAAATTTTCCATGATCACACTAGAATTCACACTGTACCTTGCAAGTTGCAACTAAATGACATTTAGTAAACTATCAAGAATACACAACTTGGACCTCCTTACTAAATGGAAAACCTATAATCGCATTTTCGGTGAAATTTGTTGGGAATGTATTTATCTACTTATAATTCGATTACTGTAAGAAATTCTTGGAATTAAAATAAAACAAAATTGGCAAATAGGTACTTATTGAAAATAATCTTAAGATACGGCTATGTAATCTTTATTACACAGGGCTTTTGGCCTGTCCAAACCTTTTTCTATTGTTCTGTACAGCTTATGTTTATAAAGGACCAATAAAAGACCCAAAACTTGTAATAGCTCAGGTACATTTATTACAATTTTAGGAAATATTTAGATTATTCTGTAAAAATATTTAAAATGACCGTACTAAGTTTTGCATTAGAAATGCTGTTTTATTACTCTCTCATACATAAAAATAGACTATAAAAGAGCGCGTAATTCAATTTGTCCTAATATGTTTTAATTGTTAATTTTATTTAGAGTTATATTTATGATTATTATTATTTTTATGTTATCAAATATTTACTTACACTAATGAACAAATTCTCATGAATAAATAAAAAAGAAGTATATTATGTAAATTAATAAAAAAATTCAAAAATAAATTTATGTTTTGGGAAATTAGAAACGACAAGTAAGCCAGTTATTTTTTTAATGTTACCATTTTTTATATTTAAAAGATGTCTAAGATGTCTATTTATGTGTCCTAAAAGACATCTTTAAAACGTCTTTTTTAGGTCTTTAGGCGTTCAGTCATAACTACGACATGAAACACGTCTTTAAGATGTCGTGTGCTGTCTGGGTATTATTTATGCTTACTTTTGTTGGCGGTTTTGCCATAGCTTAGTTAGCTTCTCGTAGAGCCTAAGATAAAATATATATAGATAAATAACGTAAATTTATTGTATAACAAAGTATAATAAGATTTAGGTATATTTTCGGTATTATTTTATGCTTTTATGCGCTTCGTACTTACCTTGTGAACGATTGGTACCAAATGGGCAAAGAAGCTATTTTAATAAGTGTTATAATACATTTGCTGGATATGTTCCACTTTGTTAATAAAACGGCTGACCGGTTGCTGGAGTATTAAAGGGTTAAACCATGTTTTTGTTTATCTGTCCACGACCCTATCTCTCCGATTATTGTAAATAAAATTAGTTGAGCTAGTCCCCCTATCTATGAGAAGAGCTGCATTACAACCTCAAACCTTGGAGCAGGTCAGGGATTTTAAACAAAAGTAAGCAAAACTATTTGAGTATAGCTTTTTTTATTTCATATCAGGAAAGGAAAGCTGAAATGGTTTTTGCTAACTCTCTCATTATCAAGACCTAAATGGAAAATAAGTATTGAGTGTGTTATAGTGAATGTCTGTAATCAAACAATTTTATTTTAATAATGTTAAATTTTGCAATAAATTGGAAAACATTCAATATTTCCGCAACAGTTAGGTATAGGAAATAGTTTATAAAATTTATAAGAATCCAACAATTGATAAATATACAGGGTGTTGCATTTAAAATTAAGTTGGTATTGGCCACTGTTACATGACACATCCTGTATAAAAAGTTTTGTTAAAAAAATGCGCAACTAAAAATACCAGTCGACGTGTCCGAGCGTTTTTTCACACGCGCCCATTTATTTATTACCGAATTTATTTCATTTGGCTGGTTCAAACTCTATACAATACTATATGACAAACCACCCACTAAATATATACCAAAAGTGTATATTTTTAAATACATTTTCTACATGTGTTTGTGTTGTAAAAAATAATTGAATTTGGTTGATCAATGATACGAATTTTCCATGCAATGAAAATTTAATAAATTGTTAGTATTTACACCATAAACACACGTCAAAAATTTATTTAAAAAATATACACTGTTATTAGGTCATGTACTTTTTGTCACATAGTATATATCTCTACAAACCTCTTGAATATTATAATAAATCCATGACAGGCAATATTTTTCTATTTAGTTTCAAGTGGGCTTAAATTTGTAGGTTCCATAGATATCGACCTGAAAAGTTTGTAACTCCACCCTGGAAAATAAAAATCTTCGTAACTCTAGACAATTGACATTTCTAAACGAAAAAAAAAATATTTTTTTGCCTCAGATAAATATATTATTTATTTATTATATCTGATAATTTCCTGTAATGTAAGGTCTATGGAACGACCTTTCAAAAAACTTAAATGTTAATAATCTAATTAAATTAAAAAAAAATATTCAAAAAATAGATGGTACCTAAGCATGTGCAGTGATGCCCCTCTGCCGAAAAAAACAATCGCCTTGCCTGGATACCGATATCTGCCACATATGTCCATTTTTTCTACGAATCTTTAAATGTAAAAAACACCTTCCTCCTCCGTGAACAGGATGAGAAAACAATGTGTTTTTTTTTGTGGAAAAGGGAGTAAGAACTGTGTTATATTCTTTATTAGAAAGTACACTGAGGAAAACGCTTCAGTAAGAAAGTGTTACTACTAAAAAGTTTACTATGGCTGTAAAACTTTTTACTGCTACTGTTAGATTGTCTAACAACAACTGTTAGATGTGTTACTAGGACTGTAAACTAAGTTTTGCAGTCCAAATTCTTACCGTGGCAGTAATATTTTTTTACTACTCCAGTTAGAAATAGAATTACTATTATTCGTATTACCATCATAGTAAACCTTTCTTACTGAATCAGTAATTTGTATTACTACCGCACTTAGACCTTGACTAGTAACATTTTTATAACTACCACCGTAAAACTAGCATACTGATTCTGCAAAATAGTAATATTTTTCTAACAACCACGGTAAGACAGGTTAACAACAAATGTTCCGAACCGTTACGATTAATGACGAAGAGCTTCGATCATATCTTTTTGCACAGGCGTTGACTTGAGTCGACGATAATCACAGAAGCAGTCAACACGTTCAATCGTCGCATCGTGAGCTTAGGTCATAGCGTGCATGAAGAAGTGCGAAGTGCTGCGTAATTTCTATCTGGGGGTATAAATTGTATAATATTGAATATGGAATATTGTGCATTGTTAACGGAGAGGGGGTTTTAGGGACCTAGTTCATAGTTTCGTTGGTAAGTAATTCGAAATAATATACTTATCTAAATATAGTACCTGTATCCATTTTTATTTATACATTAGTAAAAAAGGCGGGAAATGGATAATGCATGAATGCTTTTATTTCGAATTGAGGATGAGCTATACGGTCTAGAAATGTTTTAACTGCACCGGAACATATTCGCAGTATCAAAAATGTAATATTTCCAAGAGAAAGTTTTTAGATTAAAATTTATTAAAAATGTTTGGTTAAGATTCACAGAGCAATAAATTTGTTAGATTTAAAAGAAAGCTGTGTTCAATGAGACATAGCGATAGCGATACCAATCGTATCGATCCATATCATTTTCGATCGTTTCATTTCTACTCTAGTCTCTAACTTTCTGCTGCGATCGCGAAATTTGAGCGGGAAAGCTCATAAAAACAACCTAAAACTTCTAAAACCTATTGCTATTTGAGATTACTTAAAAAATATATCTTGAACAACCTGGTTATGCTTTATATAGTGATAAAAATCATAAAAAAAAACCTTAAATATAAAAATATTGTAGATTATTGATCAAAACACTTAAGTGATAATAAACAAGTTCACTTTCAGTTGCAAATACTATGTTTCATTAAACTTGAATTGTCGTTCCACACAAATTTAATTTTTATTTTTAGATGAGGGCATTGATGATAATTCCTTTCAATTATTAGATGAAGAAAGCATAAGGCATCTTATTTTAAGAAAAAAATCGAGGAATTTTGTATGACCAAAGAAAATACCATGGTAAAATTGATATTGTTTTATTATCCAAATTTGACATTTATATCTCGAATGGTTTTCGAGTAAACTTCCGTTCCTGCAGCTTTGGATTAAAAATACACCCTACCCTGTAAATGTTTTTTTTGTACCTTATAAAAATTATAAGAACATTTTAGCTCTGCTGTGCTATGCTGATTTCAAAATAAACAATTTTTATTTTTTTTTTATTTTGTCAATCCTTTTATGAAAAATTGACCGAAAATTTTCCAGAGGAAAAAATTAAGCAAATCGATTTATTTAGCTGAAATTGATTTAATTTTGTGTAAATATTTTTCTTTGAAGCGAAAGATAAAAGAGTTTATTTTTCGAGTTCATGAGAAAAATATTTACCTTTGTTAAACCTATTTCAGCCTTTAATTTAAATTATATTTTGGTAAAACATTTTTACCATGATAGTAAGACGTTATTACTGTAACAGTAAACCCGTTTTACTGTAGTAGTAACCTATTATTACTGTAACTGTACAACAATTTTACTATAGTGGCAAAATATTATACCTGTAGCAGTGAAACAGTTTTACTAAATTGGTAAGACATTATTACTGTAACAGTAATACCGTTTTACTGTAGTAGTAAGATAATATTCTGTTACAGTACAGCAGTTTTACTAGAGTGGTTAGATATTATTACTCTAACAGTGAAACCGTTTTACTAGAGTGGTAAGAAATTATTACTGCAGCACTAGAGTAGATTTACCAAAGCAGTAAGACAGTATTACTGCAGCATTACAACTAGATGTTACGTATGGTAATCCTAGATATTGGTGGTAGTTATACAATTTTACTGTAGCCGTAAGAAAAAATTACTACCTCTGTAATAATATTTGACCAGAGCTGTAACATAGTTTTACGGCCGCAGTCGAATAAATTCTTAGTAATCCAAATATTAGCAAATCTTGTATTACTGTTACGGTAAAATCTTCTAGCTGAGGCATATTTAATTAACTTTTTCTTACTGCCACGGTAAGAATTTTTTTCGGTGTAGAATTGTGGCAACTATAACAGAACTATTAAGTTTATAAGTACCTCATTTATTGTTTGTTAGTTGTGTGTATAGTTCATTAAAACTAAGCAAGGAAATTGCTATTTAACATCGTTTCTATAGTATACTGATAAAAATAATTAAATAAGGACAATAGTATTTTTTCCTGCAAAATTGGAATTGTCAAAATATTCCTTAAAAAAGGTATTAATTGATCTTTTACCTATAGTTATGTTTCAAAAGAGTATAAAAAATTAAAACTTTGCCACATTTTTACATAATAAATAAACACATTCCCAAGATAAATTGTTTTTCTGTTACCATTCCTGTACAATATCCCACAGCACTCCTAATAATATGACCTTACATCGTTGGATACATGTATTAATTATCAATTAATTCTTTTTTAATATTTGTAACCAAATCCAATACGCGTATAATTAAGTACTCTTGTTCAGTTCCTAATAGGCATGACAAAATAAGCGATACGCCACCTACAGTTTTAATTTGAAACCTTCCAGTGGGCCATAAAAAGTATTATTCCAATGTTCATCTAGCTGGTTATTCAAATAAAAGTTTTTTTAATTTTACTTCGGTTGTTCAAATATGCGAGCTGGTTTAAGAATTTCAATTTAATTTTTCATGATAATACCCGTTATCTTTCTGCAGATCACTTTTTGCAAGTCTTTTAGCAAGGTTGCCTCGTATAATAAAAACAATAAATTAGTAAATTAGTATTAGTATGAGAGAGTCTTGTTATAAGAAATGTTTATGGTTATAATTTGGAATTGACCTAACATAAGGTTCTAAAGTGCACAAAAGGCTTTCAAAATTACGTTAGGGAAGTATATTTGTATTCTAATGCTAGTTATTATCAGTTTAATTATAATTTTCTTGTTGCAACTGTTATAGTTGTATAGTGTTTTTCAGAAAAGTACGCTATTAATTTTGAAGTGTGATATCAGTGTAAAGCAAGCTTAGTAGACGTAAATACTGATTCATTCATAAAACGTGTGCTTACTCCTTAGATAAATATACTCCCACAAAACATCCTAACTTGAATTAGCAGCTGTCTCCTTCTTTCTAATTCGGCAGTTGATACAACAGTTCTGTCTGTATAATATCAATGGAGTGTAGAGGAAAGGAGGACCATCTCATATTGTCACGAGCTACTTTATTTAGTAACTCTATGTGCTACCTGCCTCGGGGAAATAAAAGAGCAGAACAACAATTAACAATTTATTAAAGATAAAATAATATATCCAAAATATTACAATAATATATAACAAAGGGTCTTACCAAGTGCTAAACATCTAAAGGCGACGAGGGCACGTCACGTCACTTCTTCTAATGAGATGCGAGACGATGATGAGACTCTAACTAAAAGTGTAGAGTGAGAGTCAGACCGAAAGTCTCGGATGAGACTCCGACCAAGAGTCTCAGATGAGACCCCGACCAAGAGTGCCATTATTTTTGACCTAGCCGATTTTTATATTAATCGATTAAGGTCATTACGTATCTAATTTAATGTTATATTTACATTTTCGAGAATGTAGTTATGAATTGCATCTAATGTTTATCAAAATATTATATAATATATTATGCAGAATTATTTAATTTAACGAATGTATATTAAAATAGAAAATGTATATTTTATTTATAGGGTGATATTTGTTTAGCATGACATGCCCCCCGACGACCAAAGCCTCGACCCGAGCTTTATCCTTAAATCTACCCTGAAAGAAAAATATTTTATACAGCTAAACAAAATATAACTAAAAACAATATCTCCTCAAAAGTTATTGACCATACACATTTTTATTTTAAGAGTCCGCACACCTTAACTAGTTCCGTTTTACCGATAGTCGAACACTCCACATAAAAGTCTAGACTTTTGCACATCCAGCCCTGCGGAGCACCTTCTTCTTCTGCAGAATTATTTAATTTAACGAATGTATATTAAAATAGAAAATGTATATTTTATGTATAGGATGATATTTGTTTAGCGTGACAATATAATTATTTATCTCACGGGGGTCGGTTGTAAATAGTTGGTAACAAGTTTGCTTGACCCCGACAGTAGCGCGCTAAGCGCTTACGGTTGAACTACACCTGTCAGTTTTAGTCGATAAAGTAGAGCGAGTCGATAAAGTAAAACGATTTAAAAATTGGCTTCATAACGTTTCATAATTTAGATATTTGAAGCAATTTGAAGTAACATTTTCCTATCTGACAACTACTAAACAAACAATAAGTTTAGTGAATTTTTGTTGTAGGTGAATGTTGAAAAATGCAAAATGTCACTTGTTTTAACTGAAAAATAACATTAGTTGAGAAATAAAACACATTTTTAACAAGTTTAATTTATTTAGAATTACCATGTAACATGTGTCTCGTTATCTTCTAGCTGCATATTCTGAACATAACAAGCACTATATCACACACTAAATTACTGAAAAATAAAAATATAATATGATATCCAGCATAGCATATGAAAATGATTTTGTTATTAAAAAAACCGGAAATATTTTTTATAAAAAGTCAAAGTAGTTAATTTATAAACAGAATTGTTTTAAATATCCCTAATACTGACTTATTAATCCAAGGACAAATCATTCTAATTCTAATATTCTTATACTTATTGTCCCCTTTCTCTATTTCAATCTAGAGTAGTTGTAATGCCTCCAGCTTCAATACAGGTGAGCTTTGAAACACACCCTAATTCAGATAGATATTTATGCACATTCCAAAAATCAACATACCCATGAATATCTAAAACAAAACAAAAATAAAGGTGCAGTGTGTATCTCAAAATTGAAAATTAACACGAGACATAACTTTTTAAATTTTTACATATTTTCTTACAATACAAGGTATAAAAATTTCAATAAAAATAGAAAAAATCTGATTTGTGATCTTAATAGGGGAAATATGCAAAAATTAAGAAGTTGACATAAATATCGTATTAGTTTTTGAACATATTTGGGTATTATTTGATAAATATAATAATGAATATCACCCATAAATTGAAAAATAACTTTTTTCTTCGCCCACATGGATATTAGCTTATCTACACACAGACTACAAAACGAAAAAGTATGTCCTTGCGTTCAACTGAACGAATATATTTCATATCCATTCTAGGTAGTGAGAACACGGCAAAAAAATAAAATCCACCAATCACAGTTCATATTTTAGCCACCCGGCTACTATTATTTTTTAAATTTTATATGAGTGACAATTCTGTCAAACTAATTCTCAATATATTTTTTAGTTATTGAGATTAAATATACGTAAAAATGAGTTGTTTTAGTGCAGAAAGCATTTCTTTTTATTTTGTCCACATTTACAAATAAATCATAAATTTTAATCAAACTACCTATATAAAACTAATTTAAGTATTAAAACTAAAATCGTAAGTGTGGCGATGGAGGTGAGGACAGGGCGAATGTGGTTTTTGGATAAGGTATTGACTTTTCAATGTTGACTTTTCAAACCAGAAGTCGTGTAGATTCAGGTCTCGTTGTAATCATTTTTTGTTTCATTTCTTTTATTATACATACTGTTTAATTTTATCCTAATTGACATTTATATTTTATTCTAGTTTGTCTTAGTTTTATATTCACATTTGTCTTATGACCACAATGTGTCTTGTATTCACATTTGTTAATGAATTGTAAAAGAAAAAAATTCCTATTTACGTGTTAAGTTAAATTTGTGTTACGCTGAAATCTTTTCTCCAAAATTTCGTTTAGTTTTTCTGAACATAAAAAAAGTTGAAAATTGTCAAAATAATAACTTTGCTAATTTTTTTTAACTAAATCAACTTTTGGAAAAATGGCGCATTCAAAACAAAAGAACTTGTCGGTGGTATATTTAGAAGGTTACGACATACGATGTATTTTATCTACAATAAATACAAAAAATCATGAATAAGGGATTAAATTTAAATATTTTATGTGGAACATAATTAAAAGAAAATTTAAAAAATACTTATACATTTTTCATAAACTGACTATTATTTTGAGTAAAAATAGCGTCCGAGATGGAAGACAATGTCGCAACCCCCTTAGATATAAGAGCCCTGCTCACTAGCAGCTACGCTTGACGGGCCATAAGTAAATTCTTCTCTTATCTATTGGCTTGCCATATTAATTAAGTAAGCACTACAACAACTCAAAACACTATAAATATCACTGATACAAAATTATTATTAATAAAATGGGAAATAATTTCTTTGGCGTACAAAAAAATCTAAAATGTATCACTTGTCAATACTGACACGCTTGCAGACGCTTCTCAAAAGCACACGAATGAAAAATTATTCTAAATTAAAATTATTGACCGTCATCTCCTTTTTTTATCGAAAAGAAGAGATGGAAGCAGATTGTATGGAATTTGTTATCAACCAATGCACGTGCCGATGCCAAACGTGTCAAAATTCTGCAAAACAAAAATAATAATATAATAATAATAATTATTTATTTTCCATAAGACAATAATTAAAATTATATAAGATTCGTCAATATATTATGACGTAATTTGGTTAACTAAAAATTAAACACTCTATGTTTGGTTTTGAAAATAAAAATGAAAATCAATGTTTCGGGGAAAAGTCAATTGGGAAGTTTGAAAATTTAAATATTGATTGTCAGGGGGGAAAATGTCATTGAGAAATAGATTGTGAGATTAATATTTTGGGAAATGTTATTAGAAAAGTAATTTGGAAGATTGTGTAGTTGATACAAAGGAAATAGAATAAAAATAAAAAAGGTAAAGAAAGAATTTTATTTAAAAAAAGAGTAAACGAAAACTAGTAAGGCGAGATAGCAGTAATAAGGCAGGAGGCTGAACAGTAGTAGCAAAAATAGATAGGTAGCAGAAGGAGATTAAAGCAGAAAGCAAGGCAAGATAGCAAAAATAAGGCAGGCGGTAGAACAATAGCGGTGTAAGGAGAGGGAAGTGCAAACAAGGCTGAGAAGAAGAAGACGACAATAAAAAAATAATATAATTTCTAAATAATTTTTTTTTTAATTTTTAGTCTAAATTACAATACAGTGTGATCAAATCAAACATAGAGGGAATAGGTAAATTGATATTTGGAAGTGAAAAGTTATAGAAATTTCGTAGGTGAGTTTATTTTTTTTTATTTATTTTTCTTTTCTTTTGATTATCTAAATTATTGATAGTGAGAAATATAAGTGAGAGAACCCAACCCAAAATTCTAATACAAATATTCATCATCTAATAAAAAAAGTTATATAATTACTGAGCTAGCTATACTGGGTATTAAAAATAAATTATACATCTAAATTCTTATATTCATATCAATATACACATAAAAAGAAAATAAAATGAAAAAAATAATAAAGGATAGCAGTAAACAAAACATTAGGTTAAATCTAAATAAATAAATAAATAAAATAAAATTAAATATACTAAATACAATCACTATAATTCTAAACATATTAAAATACTAAAAATATAAAAAATCAGCTAAGGAATAAAATAGTATATTATGTTACTAGGAGTACAATTATATGTTGAGCCCAGAATTTTGCACAGCTGAGGCGTTAGCCGAAGCTGTGCAAACTGGGCGAAACATATAATAATGGCCCTTCTAATCTGAGTGACATATACTATTTTTTCTTCAAGCATTTCAATAAATGTATGGATAAAAATAATTGTTTCAATATAGACATATTTCCATCTGCCCAAAAGATAAAAATAAACATTATAAATACACAGAATTTTATTTATAATAAATAATTAGGAACAATTTTCTTTTCTCTTTAAACAAAATTCTAAATTTTCAAAACTATTTTAAATCTAAAATATAAAATAACAGAAAACAATGGATATTATTTTTCAATATTTACATTAAATATGCAATTTTGTAATGTGCAGTTATTCATATTTAGGGCGCTGTTACCCGTTTTTGTTTGAAGTTGCATTATTTTGTCATTAATAAAATTATTTGCAACAAGATTGTCATTTTCAATATTAACAATTTCATTATCTTCTGTGATATTATTTTCCTCTTCAATATTTCTTGTTATAGTAGAGGGTTTGTCGAGAGGCTTAATATATTTTGTCGGGTTTAAAATTTTCATGGCTACTTCTTTTTTATTATTCATCGATTTCTCGATGTAGCCTTCAGCAACGGTGGTTGATTTCCAACCACCGTAGCGTTTAAGAGCTGTAATGTCTCCTCCGTTATCAACTAATATAGTTGCTGATGTTCTTCGAAAGCTATGTCCCGTGTACTCCTCTGGATTTAATAGTTTTAAAAATGTGGCAACTTCTTTGTGCGTATTTGAAATTTTATGGATCCCCATTACTACACGATGGCATTGACCATTTTGATATTTTATGAAAAACCTATCAAAACTTATCTTTTGGTCGAAGTTTGGCATATGTTCTGAATAAATTTAAATAAACTTCCCCAATTATAGTAAATGAACGACGTTTATGATTTTTTGTATTAGGAATATTTACCAAAATTAAATTTTCTAAATCTTTTATATCTTCCACTTTCATTTGAACAAGTTCATCACATCTGCACGCTCACGTGACTCCAAATAACATCAAAACCTAGAAAAAAAAAATTAAAATAAAAAAGCTGAAATTAATAGAATATCTGTAAAACTAAATAACAGTTTAAAAAAATTATGTACCTACCTTAGTTGCTAAATATCTCTTGTTTGGTGCATTCTTAAGAAAGTTATCAAACTCCTGTTTAGAAAAAACTTTTGACTTCTTCGGCTTGTAATTATCACCTTTTCGTTTTAAGAAGGCAATTAATTTTGAATAGTTTTCAATTTTTACATTATGTATAAAATTTAGTTCTGATTTCAGCATTGAATACTGCGACCACATTGTTAAACTTTTGAATTTTTCAGACAAATTAGTAAAATATGCCATCAGAACATTTTCTGAATAAAAATGTACGTGATTTTCTTCACTCCATTTCACAAATTTTGTGTAAGCATAATCGTGAACTTTCTTCGATTTCGTAGGTATTAAGGTTTCTATCGAAGATTTCGCTATTTCTAGCAATTCGGGAGGTGTTGATTGCATTTCTTCTGACATTTTCTTTTTACTTGAAAAACACAGGTATAACGAACGGGTTAACACTATTTTGTTATATTCTAAATCAGTCGATCGCGAGCTACCGGAAGCTCGCAGAGGCAATTCTGGTAGCTCTCACAACGATTTTAATTTAAAAAATACAAACTATAAAAATCAGAGAAGCTTCCGAAAATTCCACAAAAAATCTAATTGTCATAATATTAAACATAAACAGCCGCAACGTTGCGGTGAGCGATCTGCCGCTGACGCCATCAAGCTAGAATCGGCTAGAACCGACCAGCCGGACCAGCGCGTTAGTGTTCGAGAACGATCAGGATTGCTTTAAACGGGATAAATACGCACGGCCGGCGTGGCAACATTGCGCTTAGTTTAAAACTGAACGCGTAACCTAAGTCCAGAGGTTGGGTTAGTAGAGAACAACAAAAAATAATATTATGGCAAGCAGTTGTAAGAAGGTAAAGACATACCACTTTCATTCGGAATGGGAAGAACAATACTTTTTTACAGAAGGTAAAGATCAAAATGTGTGTTTGTTATGTAATACTTCGGTCTCCTTTGCTAAAAAAGGAAATATTGAGAGACATCATAAAACTGTACATTCTAATTTTGAAAAACCATTCCCACCACATTCTGCCGCCAGCAAGGAGAAACTGAAATAGTTAATAAAGCAGTTAATTGGACAACAATCAATATTTTTAAGAACAGTCGACAAAAATAAGGCTGCAACTGAAGCATCGTACCGTGGGTCCCAGATAATTCCACAAAAAAAGAAACCTTATGAAGACGGGGAAATGATAAAACAGGCGTTTTAAGAAGCTGCTGATTCGTTATTTGCCAACTTTAGAAATAAAGACGAGATAGTTTCAGCTATAAAATCTATGCAACTTTCTGCTAATACAGTGATGAGACGTGTAGAAGTAATGACCAATGATATTTTTTTACAGTTAAGAACCGACTTAGATAACTGTGTTTATTTTTCACTTCAACTGGATGAATCAACAGATGTCGTTGACACTACCCAGATGGCCGTGTTCGTCAGGATGGTTTTTAGTGATTTTACGATTAAAGAAGATCTTTTGAAGTTTATTCCACTGAAAGGACACACTATTGGGCAGGAGTTGTTTTCTCATTTAAAAAATATTATTTCTTCCGAGAAAATTCCAATATCGAAAATGGTAGGCTTGACAACCGATGGCGCTCCAGCTATGGTGGGTTGCGATAAGGGTCTGGTAGCGTTATGTCGTAAAGATGAAACTTTTTCGCAATTTCTCTGTTACCACTGCATTATTCATCAGCAAGCATTATGTGGAAATTTCCTGAAACTAAACAACGTTATGAAACTGGTGGTAAAAATTGTGAACAAGATTAGAGCTCAAGCGTTACAAAGAAGATTATTCAAAACCTTGGCCGATGAAGTTGACTGTCAAAACGGGGACCTACTCCGTCACTCTGAAGTCCGATGGTTAAGTAAAGGACGGGTGCTAAAACGTTTTAATGATGTCCTATCTGGCATAGTTCATTTTTTCAAACAACGCGATGAACCGACTCCGGAACTAGAAAATTCAATCTGGCTTAGAGATTTTGGTTTTCTCGTGGACATTACAGAGAAATTAAACGAACTTAATTTGCAGCTTCAGGGGAGAGACAAAGAACTAGCGGAAATGATTTCTGATATAAAAGCATTTATCAAAAAGCTGGAGTTTTGGGAACAAAACCTAATTAACAGCGATGCCAAGCATTGTCCTATTCTTTCAGAAAAATTATCTCAAAATCCCTTAGAACACTATGACAGCAAATATCATGTAGAAATAGTTTCTACCCTTAAGAATAACTTCAAAAATAGTTTTAAGGATTTCAACGAAATGGCTTTAGTAGCGCAGTTTGTTGTTTCACCCTTTATGGAAATTGATATCCAACAGTTTGCAACTTGTGTTATGCAGAACTTTGGCGAAGACATCGCTGCAACAGAAATGGAAGTAATTGAGTTTCAAAATGATTTAGCCTTAACATCGTTAGTCTCAAGTACCAAATGTATCTGGCCTATTGTAAGTAAATACAAATATTCAGTTCTATGCCGTGTTGCCTTGAAAGTGAAAGCATTATTCAATTCTATTTGTGTAAATCTTCTTTTTCCAATATGAAGTTTATTAAGAACAAATATCGCAATCGACTTACAGATGAACATTAGGATAATTGTATTCGAATGGTTGTATCAAATTATACTGCAAACAATAAAAAAATTATCGATGAGTCTGAGTGTCAGCCTTCTCATTGAACGTGATTTTCTATTTTTCAATGTTTATGTTCATGATAGTGCGTTACTTTTTTGTTGTTATTATTAACTATTTTTAAATCTTACGTGATATGCCGTTGTGGCTGGATAAAAGTTTGTGTTTATTTTTCAAACACCTTCGTTTGGTAGGTAGGAATGTAGCTATGAACAAGTACGTACTAGTAATATTAGTTATTTTGGTATTAGTTTATTATTAGTACCTATGTATTATATATTACCAGTTAAATAGTAAAATAAATACATATAATGATAAATTAACTGTGGATTATTTCATTTACGTTGCGTTACGTGGCTTCCGTGTGGGTAGCTCGCTGTTTATTCCAAAATTAACAAAGTAGCTCAACACATTGAGAGGTTGGCGACCACTGTTCTAAATCATACACTGACAAACGTCAAATTAAATAAGTATTCAAATGACAGTTCCAGCCTACTTGATTGCAACGTTCATAATAAGCCATTTAACATTTGGTTTGTGCTTTTTTATACTAGTACAAAAATGAAAAATATTTGTACTAGTATAAAAATAGGCTACTTCTACAAGACGTGTACCTTGATATAATGTAAACATTCTAATACGCTTGAAGAAAAACATTTTTCCAGAAGATACATTTTCAAATTATTTTTAAAAATATTAATATTTTCACACTTTTTTATTTTAATTGGGAGTTTATTGAACAATTTTGGACCCAGAAAATTTGGTGCGTTGGAACTAATGTGCAACCTTGAAGGCACGTGCACTTCATCAACTTGTCTTGTTTAATAACTATGAACATCTCTGTTAGTCATAAAACAACTTTTGTTTTTAAAGACGTACACGCAAATTTCAAAAATGTATCTATGGGAGTATTCCATATATTTTAAAGCGAGTAATACGATGTATAGCAAACATTTCACAAAGCAAGTCCTGTATGCTTTGTTAAATGTTTGCTATACATCGTATTACTCGCTTTTGTGCGGTGAAAACATTAGAAGCATCTGTAGAATTACCCCAGAGACATACTCCATATCTAAGTCGAGAGTCGACTTGAGCAAAGTAAACACTAACAAGTTGATGAGATTGTAGCACCTCTCGTAAATTAATAAAAACATGTTTTAGCGTATTCATTTTTCCTAAAAGTTTACTGCAGTGAAACTTCCAATTAAGAAATTCATCAATTTGAATACCAAGAAAACGAACGCTTTCGCGTGTACTATTAATACTGGAATTGCCCATATAAACACTAAAATCATCTAGAATATTCTGCTTATTGTGAAACCAAATGAGGTCTGTTTTATTAGTGTTAAAAAAAAATCTAAACTATTAAAATGTTTAGAAATTTTTTGTAATGCATCACTGTTATTTGATGAAACTATCACAGAAAAGTCGTCAGCGTATACATAATGATTATTACCTATTAAAGAGTCTACACTGTTGACATAAAAAATAAACAATATTGGCCCCAATATTGACCCTTGTGGAACTCATATGTGTATCTAAAAAATCAGAGTTAATTTATTTAGTGTTGTCTATTTTAAAGTTTAGAGATACATATTGCTGTCTGTCTTTAAGAAAGGCGGAGATCCACTTTAAAGAATTCCCTAATTCCATATATCTCCAGTACAGATAACAATAATTCATGATTCACGCAGTCGAAAGCCCCACTTAAATCACAGAATATCGCCACAGAGCACTCGGCTGCTTCAATATGTTCAATAATCTGATTATAAAATGAGAACATGGCTGTTGCTGTTGACTTTACTCCGCAAAATTCAAGTTGATTTTTTGTAACAATTTGATGTCGTTTTAAAAATGATAAAAGGCGATCAGAAATGCATATTCGAATATATTAGATGATCTACAGGTGACTCTCACATGCCTATAATTTTTTTGTGTAATGGCAACACTTTACCTGTAAGTAGTTTTTGCAGGAAATGCACTGGATTCGAATGACAAGTTTACTAAATATGTCAGCGAGTGACTTTTTTATAATATAATTGAGCACCTCGTTTACACCTGATAATTTTTAATTTTTTATTTAATAAATTTAATCATTCAATTTTTGCAAATGTATTAAGAACATTATTTTTTATTAGAATACTTTCTAAAGGGTTTGTTTATTTTACTTGATATATTTATTTGATCAACTAATTTTAATGGTGCGTTAATAAAAAAATTATTAAAGTCTGTCACTATCTCATATGGGTTCTCTACCAATTTACCGTCTTTTTTAATAACAATATTATTCACTGACCTTAGCTTATTCGTCATTTCCGGTACAACATTCCACGACGCCTTGGCAGTATTGTCTGAGTTGATAATATGATCTTGATAATATTGTTTTTTTTTTGAGACCAATAAATTTGAATGAATTTTCTTATACTCTTTATAAAATTCCTTAAAATTGGTATTTATCTTTTGTAAAGCAAAGAGATCTTTTAATTTTGCACTAGATGCCAAACCTTTAGCATCTATCCATTTTTATTATTATTTTTGAAATATGATTTCCATTTTGGGACACATGAATTAAAATAAATTAAGAATGTATTATAAAAGTAATCAAATGCTTGGTCCAAATCTTGCATAATAATATGATATAGAGATAACCAATCTTCATTTAAAAGTAAAAATTTTAAAGCAAAAATATTGTTTTCGCTAAAATATCGTTTTAAGGAATGTTCTCCTGAATGTATACTTATTTCAAATAAACTTGTTTCTAATAAAACTGATCGGTGATCAGTGATCAGATATATCGTTATCAATAACACAACAGGTAGCATCTTTTTCAAATGAACTTACAAATATTTGATCTATGATAGTACAGGAGCTCACAGTAACTCGCGTAGGCCATTTTACAACAAGAACAAGACCATAGCAGATCATAGTATTGCATAAATATTTAAAAGGATAATTTGTAAAGCTATCAAAATTAAAATCGCCTGTAAAAATAAAATTTATATTATGTTTATATAAATGATCATTGTCATTTGTTTAAAAAAACATATCAATATTACCCGACGATGACCTATAACAATTATCAAATTATCAATTTCATTAATATAGCTAATAGCACAAATTTCTAAATGTTGTTCCAAGCAATATTTCTTCAAGTTAATTGATATTACACTATTACTATCCTTTATCCAAATGCTTACTCCCCACATCTTAAAGTAGGTCGCCACTAAATAGTTGTTAAACTAAAATTATTAATATGTAATAAATGAAGCAAATCTTCTTGAACCCCTATCTCATTTAAACATAAAATATTCAGATTTTTAAATAATAAGAGTATATCACGCTCTAAAAAATTAATTTTCTTCATGTTCAAAGTGTTGATATTAAGTAACAATAGTTGTGGCCTAAATTTTAAGACCTTTCCGGGGCACCCATTCGGCGTTTCGATAAAAAAAGGGCTAACACAAGCACCAAAACATAAAGCAATTTCTTATATTCTAGTGACATTACTAAGAGAGATATACTCGTCTTGTAGATTATATCAGCATAGGTGCACTTTCATAGTATTATACCAGTCATAGAAAAAAAAATCGAATTTCAGTTTCATCATTGATAAACTTATTTCAAGTCATCCTTGTTTATATTAATGCAAATTGACATTCGCGAAATTAATTGGAGAGTGATTTATCTTCCTATTCCATGACTATGTGTACATAAACTAACTGCAAAAAGACAATGACGTCAGTGTTGGCATCATAACGCTCGGAGTAAAGGAGTTAATGATTTAACTTCCGATTTAAAGTTTCTTTAAACTTCATCCACTCCGCAGTTTTTAGCTGTGGGTTAATTTTAGCAGAAAATTAAAATTTGCTAATAGCTTTAAACTTTGTGCTCTTTGAAACCTCATTTAAAACTATTTAGAAAGTATGTACAGAGAACGAAAGGATGGAGAGAGGCGAAGGGAGAGGAAGCCGCGTTTTAAACTGCCAATTGCCAAAGGCTTTTTCCATAAGAAATATTTAAAAAAGCAAAGTAGTTTATTAACTAATTTACTCAAAAGTTTTCTAGATTTTATCAAGGATTTTATCCTGAGTGCGTCTAGTTTAATCGATTAAACTGTATATTTTTAAAATTATGTATAAATATACAGTTTACCGATTAAATTAGATGCACGAAGAGTTTCTGATAAGATAATGCCACGAATAAAAAAAAAGTAGTTCAATCGACAGACTTTTTATAATCCTCAGTCTTTTTATGCATGTTGTATACACAGTCTTTTAATATTAAAGCAATTTACTATACAGATGTATTTACGACCAACTTGTCCTTTTTTCCTGGCGAAACATCATTAATTGGTTAATTTATAGATTAGTAAGTAGATAACAGGGTGTACCAATAAAAACTCGCAGGCCTGATATTTTGGTAAGTAATAGAGATATTTTAATTATGTAAAAGCCAGTTTAAGAGAGCTTCAATTTTAGATATAAATTAATTTTAAATAGGTGAATATGTAGATGGCGCTGCGCTAAATATTTTTTTTGTGGGAGGATCTTTCTTATATAGCGCACCTTTTAAAATATGCATTTAAAAGAAGATTTTGTTCTATAAACTAATTCGATACATTTAATCATTTTTGATATACAGACTGGATCACTCAAAACAATTTGCAAAAGTAATTGGTTTTCCATAAACTTCACTATCGGCTGAGCCTTAGCATTCCTCATGGCATGCAACAAAGTATATTGAGAGAACCAATCAACGACTACTAACAAATAGGTATACTTATTGAGAGATCTGGGAAAACGACCCATAACATCTACTGCTACAATCTGAAACGGAAAGTTTGCTAATCGCTTCTCACCTCTCAAACCTAAGGGAGGAGCTGTATTCGACATTTTCTGGGATTGACATGTTTGACAAAGTTTGACATATTTTAAAAGGTCTTTTCTCATCTTTGGTCAATAATAGAGTTCCTGAGTCCTATGGAAAGTTTTATAAAAACTTAAATGAGAAAAAGTTGGGGGATCGTGGCAACTTTTAATAATTTCCACCCTTTGTTGCTTGGGCACAACAAATTTCCACTCAGACACATTGGTTTTTAAAATATTCTTAAAGGGGATAAATTTATACAAAATATTGCTCTTAACCTGCCACTATGAATAAGAATCAGGTTTTTCTTCAACATTCTTTAAAAGAGAGTTATACCATTTATCGGAATTATCTGAAGTGAGAGAAATTAGGTAAATTTCAGAATTAACATCGGGGGACATAGAAGGAATGCGAGAGAAAATCTGGGACTACATTTAACGAGCTCTTTTTGTGGATAATAATTGTGATCAATAATCACTTTGAATCTAACACCTTCAATACATGGACGAAATTTTTCCAACAGAAAAATAAGACTTAGTAATTCTTTTTCGGTAACTCTATAATTGCGTTCCGCTTTAGATAAAGCTCTAGCAGCATAGGCAATAACATGCTCTTGACCATTAATTTCTTAAACTATTTATCGAAGTCTGGAGATGATAAGATTGAAGATTCAACTAGTAAAGTTTTTATCTATATAGAAGCATCTTCAGCCTCTTGAGACCACTCTATTGACTGTTTTTTCTTTTTACCTCTGAGAAGGGCGTTAATGGGACCTAACAAGGAAAAAAAATTACGAATAAACCTTTTATATCATGAACATAAACCTACAAACCTTTTAATTTCTGTGATAGTCTTTGGACGTGGGAAATTCAACATTGCCTGAACTTTATCCGGATCGGTTCTTAAACCTTGATGATCAACAATGTAACCTAAATATTTTAAAGACGTCTCAAAAAACTCACATTTGCCAAGATCTAATGTGAGGTTAGCTTCTTTAAGGATTTCTTTAACTTCATGATCTTCAAATGAAGACGAAGTAATTATAATATCATCGAGGTAGGTAAAGATAATGGGTTTAAATTTTGGACCGAAAAGGGCATCTACTAAGCATTGTTGAGTCTGCGCACTATTGCAAAGACCAAATGGGATGACATAAAATTAAAAAAAGGCCCCTTCCAGGAACACTAAAAGCTGTTTTTTCTCTGGATGAGTCATCTAAAGGGATCTGCCAAAATGCTTTTCGTAAATCAATACTAAAAATGAATTTAGCATCACGCAACATTGCTAAAATTCAGTCATTTCTAGGAACAGGGTAACTATCATGTTTAGTAATGTCATTAATTTTCCTACCATCGAAGCAAAATCTATATTTACCTGATTTTTTCTTTTTTCAACTACTCCCAATTCTAACATCTCATCTAACTCTTCATTCAAAATCTTTAACATGTATGGTTAGATAGGGTATTGTCTGACTTTAAAAGGTTTTGCATCACCTGTATCGATATTTAACTTAATTTCGTCAGTTCTGCCTAATTTATTTACAATACTGACCTCTTTAAACGAATCTATAACTAATTGTCTTTCTAATCTTTGCTTAGTTGACAAATTATCTATACAACCTAAATTCGAATTTTCTGAACTAAATACTTCAAAAGAAAATCTTGATTCTGATATACCAGTATTCCGACACCCATTTTCAAAGTTCAATAAAAGTTTAAATTTATCACAAAAATTACTACCCAAAAATAAATGAGTGCAGCAACGAAGGAACTACTAAAGTAGGTATTACTTGAATTTCATCATTGATCTTAACTGGCATCTTATGTTTAGAGCCATCGACGGTATGGATACTTTTATTGCTAGCCGGGCAAATATTCAACTTTAATTTCTTAAGAAGCTTGAGACCTTTTTTGCCTAGCATCGAAACATTAGCTCCACTACCAAGCAGTGCTGTAACTTGATAGTCTACAAGTATTAAAAATTAAAAATTTAAAAAATGGACTTTAATCTTAACCAAATTTATATGGGATCACTCCTGAGGTACCCCCTTACTAACAAAAAAAGAATCATATAAATCGACAAGTATTAGAAATTAAAAATTTAAAAAAACCGACTTCAAAAACGTGCAGATGCCATCACCACATCTTAACCAAATTTATATGGGACCACCCCCGAGGTACCCCCTTACTAACAAAAAAAGAATCATAGAAATCGGACAAGGTGGTAAAGCATTATCGCTAAACATACATAAAAAATGAAGAGTTTGAGGAATTTCTCATGGACTTAATTATTAGATTTTGACTAAATTTATATGGAACCACCCCTAAAGTACCCCCTTTCTAACAAAAAAAGAATCATTGAAATCGGACATCGTGTTAAAGAATAATCGCTGAACATACATAAAAAAAAATATCGCGACGAATTGATAACCTCCTCCTTTTTTGAAGTCGGTTAATAAAGGTGGAAAAGCATTATCGCTAAACATACATAATAACTAAAGAGTTTGAAGATTTTCTCATGGACTCAATTATTAGGTTTTGACCAAATTTATATGGGACCACCCCTTTCTAACAAAAAAAGAATTATTAAAATCGGACACCGTGTTAAAGAATTATCGCTGAACATACATAAAAAAAGGAATATTGCGACGCATTGAGAACCTCCTCCTTTTTTAAAGTCGGTCAAAAATATTTACTGAAATATAAGTTCCAATATCTCCAAGTTTTTTAACAACAAACGGGCAAACTTGAGGATTTTTCATAAAATTTCTAACTTTAATTTTCCAAGAATTCCAATCAAAAAAGTTGAAATTTTGTTGCAAAACATATTTATGAATTGCGGCTCCTGGTTTACTTTCGAGAGAAGAAATTAGGCCGATGTTTCTAACCTCTCTCACAAGTTTTCCTTATATTTCAAACAAGTTTTCAAAGTGACTCCAGGAGAAACACATTTGTAACAAAAATTTTTTTTATTGATTAGCTTCATTACAACTCCAACATCTAAATGAATCTGAACTTTGATTGATTGTGTTACTATTAACCTCAGTTTTTGACTTATTTGATCCTTTAAAATTATTTTTGGGCTAAAACACAAAGATGGGGTTCTGTTATTTTAAAAAATTTTAAACTGTTTGTATTCGTCCTCATAATTTTTATAAATTGACTGCAGAAGAAGATGGAAAATATAAATTTTCTGAAACATATGTAATGCTGCTAAATGATAAAAAACAAAAAACATGACCGATAAACCGAGGAAATTTTTATTTATATAAAATTCTGCTACGGTCAGGAAATTATCCTCATCCAAATAAAAACAAATTGTTACTTTGTGTCCATTACATTATTTATTTCTTGTTCTTAGCAAGTTTTATAATGATAATGAGAGAGCAAAATCTGGTAATGAATATTATTATTGCAACTGTTTATTATAAATTTTAACTAATTTCTCACTTGCTTAGCTTTAAGGAACTGTAGATCTTTCACTAATCTCAAGATGAATGCTTTGTTGAAAATTACGAACTCAAGAAATATGAAGCTCTGACTGTCGATCAAATTGACAAGTTAATAAAGGAATCTTCAGATTTTAAATCTGTTGGATAAAAAACGTAAACAAATCGAATGGAAAATTCTTAACTTTGACTACATAATTTTTTAAATTTGCCTTGATTATGTGGGGTAATGGGTGCTTGCCGATTCTGTGAATTAAAGAAAATGAAAGTTGGGAATTTAAAATGTTTAACGAATTCCTACATAAATTGGCTGACAAGAGGGCTTAAATACCCCTCATTTGAAAAGTCTTTTCATTATGAACAATCTTGTACATTCTATTTTTAACAAATTTCTATAAATATACTATTAATTTATAATAAAAAAAAACAATATGTTTGTCTTAAACAATACATTTTTATACTTGGCTATAATAAATTTCATGAAAATCTAACGAAAAATGAAGCAACTGGAATTTATTTCAATTTAGACGTCTTGATTGCTCTTAACGCTCCGTAAAATCAACATGGAACGTCCAAGTGTTGGGCCAGCACGTAAGTAAATCTTCCTGTTTTGGAGTGACTGCTGATAATGTGGAAGAGTGTTTATATTCACTTCTACCTAAATTCAACGAAAGTTGATAGAATTAATATTTGTAAAGGAATTGAGTACAAACCAATATCTAATTATAAATTCTGCCTATAGAAGTACGGGATATGAACTATATTTAAACACGACAATGAACGACGAAATCTAAGGCGCAATTTTCGTAATAATAAGACACCGTGGGAACTTGGAAAATTGTGTAGGGCTGTAGGGGAATGCCCGAACTTCAGGTGTTTGCTGGGGTGCCCTTTTCCTCCCTTTCGATACACAATGGGGTGACCGTCCTACCGAAACCGTTTACACGGTGAGTTTAATAACCCGTGGACTGGTATGTAAAAAACGAATTTATGCGTCATAACAGCATGCTGTGATTCAGGAGGGTATTATTGTTTTCTTATTTATACAGGGAAATGTAGTTAGTTGAACCTGTTAGAAATATAACTGCAAGATTAAAGACAATATAATTAATTAATAAATAAATAATAAATAACAAAATGTATGAAAAAGCTAAACATAGAATTCACAGGTAATAGAAAGAGTGTATCCCATCTTGGCACATTAACTTCGTTTCTGAACGCTAAGGTAGACCATACACAAATAATATACAGGGTGGGGACTTTAACTGGCGCAAATTCGCTACAGCTTCAGGTTGAAAGATGCGGATAAAACGCAAAAACACATCAATTGAGATTTTTTGTAAGCTTTCCGGTCATACCAAAAAAAATTTTTTTTCATCCGCTTTAGAGGGTGAAACTCACCCCGAACTAATTTTTTTAAATGGGATGGTACCACTTGCGGCACCTTGTTGGAAAGGTCGTTCCAAAATAAAATTGATTGTGTCATTTTTTTTTATTTTAACTATTTTCTAGCGTGAAAAAAGAAGAATCGGAGACGAAATTCAACAAAAATTAGTTGTTCATAAACTGGGCTCTAAAATTATAGTCAGTGTATTTTATCTTAAAAATTTACACAAAATTCAACCATCTACATGGTTAGGAATACCCAAATCAATCAAAGAAACATGAAAATGGAAGGTAATTCATGGAAAATTAGGTTTTGTTTTACATTTAAATAAAAAATAATACATACTCTACTCGCTAAGTGGATTTATTTCTTTTTATTTTAGCAACTGTTCAAAATGAGCACCATTTGCTTCTTGACAAAGAGCAACACGGTGGTAAAATTCAGCTTGAAGCCTTCTTAATGTTTCTGGTGTAATTTGCCGAATTTCTTCTCTAATTCTATCCTTTAGCTCTTCAATATTATTGGATCTTCTGGCGTATACCTTACGTTTTAAGAAGCCCCATAAATAAAAATCTAATGGAGTAATATCAGGAGATTTAGCTGGCCATTCAATAAATCCCCTTCTTTCAATCCACCTGTTCTGGAAAAAGTCATTTAAGAACTGTCGTACATTGAGAGCGTAATGGGGTAGAGCCCCATCTTGTTGGAAGAAAATGTTTTGATCAATGGTTCCATCTTCTGTCGGAAACGTTTGGATAAGTTCAGGTACCAACGTATTTTGCAAAAATTCCAAATATCTGTCGCCGGTTAAATTTTGGTCAAAGAATATGGGTCCAATAATTCTATCTCCAATTATCCCAGCCCATACGTTGATTTTTCCTCGATATTGACCATTCTGCGCAAATATCCAATGTGGATTTGTTTCTGCATAGTACCTACAATTTTGACGATTTACCTAAAAATGAAGACACAAAAGTTAAAGATCTTTGATCACTAACGTTCCTAAAGCATACATAATTAACAATATTGTTGCGAGTTATCGATAGGTGCCTAATCAAAAAGACTCACCTCTCCATTTAAGGTAAAAGTTGATTCATCGGAAAACAATACCCTATCCGGTTAAATATTTCCATCATCAATTTGTCTCATTATGGTTTCACAAAACTCCACCCTCCGATCGGGATCATCTTTGATCAACTCATGCACAGGCTTCATTTTGAAGGGTCTTTTACCAGCAGATTTCAAGATAGCCAATACAGTTTTATGGCACAAATCAAATCCCCTACTTACTCGTCTGGCAGAACTGATTGGATTTTCCTTAAATGTTAGAAGAACATATAGTCTAGTGTCTTCGTCTACTCGTTGTGGCCTTTCTCGAGGAATTTGCCGTAAATGCCCGTGCAACCTGAAATGAGCCTCAATTTTGCCTACTGTAGCCCGGTGTAATGGATGCAATTCTGGATGTCGCGCTTGAAATAATGCCAGAACTTCTGCTTGGGTACGCATCCGATCCCCGAAACCAATCATCATCAAATTTTCTATTTTCAAAATTTCCGTTAAATACGCCGGCATTTTTAACGAAAATGAAGAATACTAATTCGACAGACAATAAATTGATTCATTGCAGCTTTACAATTGATAAAGATGCGAAAAAGTCCAAATTGAGATAAAGCGGTTCATACACTTTTCTAAAAATAAATTGAGAAAATACTGACCACTTAAAACTGTACCTTAGAATGGTTTTGTAAGCATCAGAAGAATTTTTTGATATGAAATAATTTTTTCACGCTCGAAAATTACCATTGGGTAAAAATAAAAAAAAAAAATGGCACAATCCATTTTCTTTTGGAAAGACCTTTCCAACAAGGTGCCACAAGTGGTATCATCTCATTTAAAAAACTGAAGTTTTACCCTGTAAAGGGGGTGAAAAAAATTTTTTTTTGGTATGACCGGAAAGCTTACAAAAAAACTCAATCGACGTGTTTTTGCGTTTTATCCGCATTTTTCAACCTGAAGCTGTAGCGAATTTGCGCCAGTTAAAGTCCCCACCCTGTATATCTACAGGATAGCGGAGTTCCCCGATTTCTTTCCGAAGCTGTTACGTCACCGTCAGTACACTTTCAAATGCAGGTTATGTGAAATGTACAGAGACCCCATCGTCTTTTTTGAAATTAGGCTCTTTAACTTTTTTTTTTTTCGTTTAAAAAATTAACTTTTTTTGTATAGATATGTATATTATATTTGTTCTGTTAGTTTATTATAAGGATATTATAAAAATACTTTTTAATTTCAGTATAGAATAAAATATAATTAGATAAAATGTTGATAGGAATAAAAAATACAATTAAGTTTAAATCATTGCACTTGTTTTCAAGTGATTTCGATCTGCTTTAATAAATATATAATCCAAGACAAACGTTAAAAAGGTGTGTTGGAATTTTTTTAATTTTCCAAATTTGATTCTTGATTGTCTTTTGTATTTTCTAAATGAAGTAGAACTGCTTTTCAGGAATAATAAAACTTTTTGAGACACATATGTATAATAAATTTTGATTATTGATTGAAAAAATGGTAATTTAATTTAATTCTCTTAATAAAAACAAATATATAAACATACGTGGCTTGCAAATATTTTTATGAATAAATAGTAAGCTGTATGTAACGTAAATTAATAATAAAAAAACATAAAAGGAACTTTTAGGTATAAAGGGATAAACTACATTTTACACAACATAGATATTAAATAAAAAAAGAGATTTACTACATATATTATTTATTTTACTAATATAAATAAAATAATAAATATTTAAACAAAGGCATTAAAGAAAATAATATGTATTGTTAAACATATTTGTAAAAATTATTTTTAAATACAATAAAACAAAACAAAAATAACTAACAATAAAGAAACATTTTTAAACTACTGGGTATTTCCCAAGTAACCTGAAATATTGTTGAAGGAGATTCGTCGTTTAATTTTTAGACGAAAAGCTCCTATAAACATGTGTGATAGGTTTTGACGTTTATAAGATACAGGGTGATGACTTTTTTAATATTTTAATAGAAGCAATAAATTGTGATAAACATAAACATAAAAGTAATGTTACATTTCATAGCAGATGTTCAAAATGTGCACCTCCGGCTAAAATACAAGCATCCGCTCGACGTCTAATGGATTGCCGAATACGTTTGAAGAGGCCACGATTGTTGCGAATAACATTACAGCCTTGTATAATGCGATTTTAAAGATCTTCTAATTTTAAGATAGGGTTTGTAAAGTCAGAGCTTGCATATTTTCATCTCTTTTGGCTCGGGGCTTATTTAAAGTTGTAGATAAAATGAAAATTTTAATACATCTGTAATAAAACTTTTCTTTTGACAGATAAGTCAGACGTTATTTATTCATAGCCGTATCTTACGTATTTTATTTAATTCGGAATTTTGTATTAGTATATATTATAACTTTTGTACCTCAGGGACTAAAACATGCATTTTACTCCATCATTTTAGGGACTAAAATGCCACTTTTACTCCCTTAAAATATTTTAGTCTCGAGTGATTAAAAAATGTTAGTTCCGCAAATAACAAAACCAATAGAAACCATAGCAAACTACTTTATTCGGGAAGAAATATAACAAGTCATCTTTTGTAGGGGAATTAATTTATCGATTTTCCCGAAAATAGTTTTGTTTGAAACTTTGCTTATTTATTAATATTACAATTATTAAAAACTCAATTGATTACTATAAAACATCAAAATAATAAATTTCAATTTGACATTTAGTGTATACCTACATCACATACTTTGATTACTATACGGTGCAAGAGAGAGGTCCGACACGCCCAACATAGGGCGCGGCCATTTTGATTCCTATGCCACAGTTTATAGCTAAAGAATCAGATCGCTCACTCTGCGTCGGCACTTCTGATCTCAATGTTCCAGTTTATACACTGCGCAACTCGGATAATACAATATATGACAACCGCCTATAATAAAACAGCAGTCTTCTTCGTATCCTGAATTTGTATCCCTAGAGTGGATGTTATTTTGGATCTTTCAACTGGTCTGAGTGAGCTAACTGATTCTTTAGCAATAAACTGTGACTCCAAAAATAATATTCACTGATACTGACAGCAGCAAGCAAAATATCAGGTGCGTTTTAATCATCAGCTTTTGCTTCCGGAATTGTCGGTTTAGTCGTTTTAACCTGTCAGCTTAAAACAAGAAAACCGACAATTCCGAAGCAGAAGCGGATGATTAAAACGCACATATTAAAAATATTGCGCCAAGATGTAGGCAACACGTAATAAGGGATCAAAATGGCGGAGTTTTCTGTCCCCTTTAAAAGGCACTCAGAAAGCTGCGCAGTACGACCATTCTCCGTATAGTAAAAGAAAATCAAAGAAAATCAAAGTATGTGACCTACATTCATACCTTCTCTATTTACTTATAATGTGTTGCCTACATTTAAGAAACTGTCAACGAGAACATTGAAGTTTATTCGCAAAGGAGGAAGGCGACTTCATTAGCGAATAAATGTTGGCAGATGATATAAATAATCATTGAAATTAATTAAAGTAACAGTAACAAAAAGCAGTAATCTTTAGTCCCTCAAATGAGAAAATCAATAGAAAATTTAGTAAACTACTTAATTTAACAAAATTATTTAAAAAACAATATGACAGAACGCAGTAAGTGAAATATAAAAATAGACAGCCTCAGAATAAATTATCTTTGATTAATATTAATAGTAAGATTACTACAATTAAAAATGTTTAAAAGTTTGTTAACATCACAATCTGTATTAACTACATTATTTAATGATGTATAACACATCTTAGATGTTGAAGATGGAATTAAATTTTCAACATATTCTTTAGTAGTTGTGGATGTCGAGGCGCCTGCGGTACAAAAAATAGCGTATGTACCATGAGACTAAAATGCGTTTTAATCTCTGCAGTGATTGTTGCAACAATCTTCATTCTCGGGATTAAAAGTAGAAAATATTGCAAGTACAAGTATGCGTAAACGACCTAGTGGACATAAAGCATTATCTATAGAAGAAAAAATATCATACTTAATTTATTTAATAATCTTCAAAAAACTTTGTTCACTTTCAGTGGATGAAATAGCCACTAAATGTGAGACCTACACTGGCGTATCTAAGTGGAGCATGTATAATATTATTAAAGAAGCTATCTCACATCCGAAAAAGCCCCCAGGAAGAAGCAAGACCGTTCTTGAAACTTGCGTAAAGAATGTAATAAGGCAAATGGTACATTCTTTTTTCTTTCGAAATTCAGTTTTTACACTTAAAAAATTACGCTTAGAAGTAGAAAATAGCCCCACTCTTCCAAATATATCATATTTTCATCTTCTGTAAAAAATATTACATAAATTAAATTTTCTTTACAAAAAACGTGATAGAAACAGCTTTTTAACTATGAAAGACGAAATCATTGCGAGGAGACATGATTATTTAGGGAAAACAGCGGACGCAAGGAATCAATATAAACAGGTATTTTATTGAGATGAAATATGGGTTAATGTTCAAGTCAAAAAAAAAAAAACAAAAGACTACCATGAAGAAATGAATGGCCCTATGTTTGAAAACTGGTTTCAGAACATTATAAAAAAAGTCCAGCCAACTCCGTTATTGTTTTGGATAATTCACCCTAAAAAAGATATTTTAAAATGGCTTCATTCTAAAAATATTATGTCCTTCTAATTCCTTGAATGCAAAATTACTCGTAATACGAATTCAAAAATATATTATAGACGAGATGGCCCGACTAAGAGAAGTCACAATTCACAGATTTCCTTCTTACTAGGCAGAGTTAAATCACTTTGAACTGATCGTCACAATTAAAAGGTTATGTTTCTCGAAACAATACAATAAAGCCTATTTTAAAAACAAATATCTTTAGTATTATATTTTGGGCGATTTGTAATAAATTGTGTTGTTTTGAATATTGCACCACATGCAGTACCCTTATAATTTATTTAACCAAAGAATTATTTTGTAACGTTTAAGGCCACCATTTCATTGTATTTTACATGGTCTAAACGAGCCATACTCAACCTTTTTTTCTTCGGGCCACATTCATATATGTGCTATGTTACACGGGCCGCAATATTTTTGGATGATGACCTTTTTTAGGACATTTATCTAAAATTAGTTAGTGGGGACCTCTAAATAAATAAATCACAAAACATAAATATATCCCGTTGTGTTACTGCAAAAAAAAATAACTCATATTTTTAGAGTTTCGATAAAACACTATTTAAACGTTTAAAACTGAATAAAAAATCAGTAAAAGCTTCAAACCGTCTATTAACTTCAATGAAGAAGGAATTGAAAACATTTTTCACAAAGTATAAACTAATAATCTATCAATAATTGGCGAGAAAAAATGTCACTTAGCTTATTTTAGCTCTATATACAAATCATAATTCAATGTATGTGTCACTATCTTCAGTCGAAGTTTTAGTAACATTATTGGATACAGGTAGATTGTGATAATAATGGTAAAATTCACCAGGTGTATCTGATTTTGCAAAATTTTAGTAAATCTTTCTTCTTCTATTTTCAAAACTTTGTTTCATCCTTTTATTCATCCCTCTAAATAAATACTGTACGAGTTTGGCATATAAAGCCGAATTCCCCACCCTCGCCCAATTATAAATTAAATCTATTTTTCTGGTGGAATGTATTTAGGATAGCTGAATCTTCCGATACGTTATCTATTAGATAGTATGGTTAAAATTCAAATTCGCTTGTTACCACTAATACTTTTATTTACGAATTTTCACATAAAGATTCGCTCGTTACGTTTTGACGAATCACTCGTTACAGCTTGACCAATCACCCGTTACATCTTGACCAATTACTCGTTCACCACGGAGATTCGAACATCATTATCTAGTGGTTTTTTAAGGTTAGCTGTATTGCGAAAAGAAAGGGTGACGTAATCATGCATCTCGTGGATTTCGAAACAATCGAGAAAGGCCAGAGACGGCTCTAGTCATAACAAAAAAAAAAAAAAATGGCGTGGACACAATGTTGTTATATTTCAACAAACACATTCAACAAAAATAAGTAGCGGCAAACCATTCCCGAAATACTGGTACGTTTTCACTGGTAATTACCGAAATCACTATACATTTACTCGAAAATTCCAAAATCATCATCTAAAATCATAGTCGAAATCAATTCGTCGCTCACAACCCGAAATGGCGAGAAAAAAAGATCATCGTATAAAATTAAGGTGGATTTTCAGTAAAATCACCTAAATTACATAAACATTTTTTAAGTAATAACCGAAATACATGTACGTTTTGGCCTTATTGGTTTCCCCTCGGTTCTGGCCTTCATCTTGTTTTGGCAGGAACACTATTAAGAATCGGACTAAATATATTTAGCAAAAATAAGTTATATGCCTATTATCTGGTTTTGGTAGACACATTTATCAATTGAACACAATGTTATGATTATATTTTGGTATAAATGCCACTCCATCTTGTTTGTCCATATTGTTAATGTATTAACATGGAGTTAGTTTTTATTGGCTATCTGTTTATCATAAATATAGACTTCTTTCACACTTGTAGAAAGTGTACCTACTTAACTCGAAAATTCCAAAAGTGGAGGTATCTTATTTTTGCAGTAACCCCACAAAATTCCGAATGTTTATTTAAAAATTAGCATGCTATTTAGTGCTGCGACCAATGATAGTGTTGCGGGCCACAAAAAATGCTTGGAGGGCCGCATGCGGCCCGCGGGCCGCAGGTTGAGTATGACTGGTCTAAACAGTGGTTTACAATTATTTACAGAACTTAACTTTTACTGAATAGATTTTAGTGAAACTTTGGCAGCTTATAGTAAAATGTATAATGATTTCAATGAGATAATTTCATTTGTCCTGCTAATTATTAAATACTACTAAAAAATATAAAAAAGGGATAGTCACAGATCCCGTTCAAAAAACTTTACAGCATTATACATATTTTTTGAATATTCTTGCCAAATTTTAATGAGCCATGTTGCGTACTTTTCAACTGTGCACAAATTACGATTTCATGTAAAATTGAAAGTATTGCTGCGTTCATATTGAATTTTAGTTCAGGACCTAAGTTATCGGTGTCGGATGAAGCAAAAGTAGCGAAAGTTTCGACGCCGTATTGCCATATCTTAAAATTGTCTTGAATTTAGAGAAAACTATATTATTATGCATATTTACAATTTACACAAATATAAATTATATATACAGACAGACTAATTTTTTAACGTTTTCTAATTAAGATGATTTTTTAATAAAATTTGGTGCTTTTTCTTAAATCAATTACTGAATTAAATAAAATTTAAAATAAATGCCTTTATACAAGGGAAATCAAAAATGCACTCAAGAGTAAAGTGTCCACTTAGCTAATTGAATACACTCATATAAATTCACAAAATACTCATTTCAAACAAACATGAAAATATTTTAAAAAAAATTGCTTGATGTAATCTTTTTCATGAAAGTTTTTTCTTTAAATAAAGTGTGAATTCGACAAAATGGGCATGAGTTAGTTATGCATTCAATATGTGATTTATCAAGAGAGAAATAATCATCAATACAACAAACTGATCCTACTTTGAAGACCAGTAATGTAATAATATATTTTTGATGCTATCAGTGACACCCATATATTTTTTACTCGTTAGAGTATTTTATGAGTTCATGGTTTCAAAAAAGAAATTCAGATAAAATAACACACATGAATTTTTTATTTACTCTTCAAATACCTACTCATTTGTATATGCGAGGAACAGTGCCACTAACAGATTCTTACGATAAGTATTTATTGCAAGTAGGTACCTGCAGCCCTAATTAGACAGCTTAATATTTAATTCCCCATAAACGAGAAAACTCTTTCTATAGAATTGGTAGATTGCCAAACGATATATATCTACAAATACGCGGTGTTGATAAATCTATTAGACCAGACCAATTTAATTGAGAACATAAAATAAAAGTATGGTTGCGTATATTATTTTGCTGAACGATTTTTGCGATATAATGGACAAAATATGGAGGTTGAAGAGTGTAGCTACATATAAGTAGGAAAGGATTAACTAAAATTCAAATTTAAAGCATGTTTTTAAAAACGGGAAGTGCTGTGGCATTCTTAAACAGTTTATTTATTTAATTTATTGTCACTAATGCACTAATTTATTTTATAACCTTGTACATATACTTAATTTATATCACATATCTAAACTTGAACTCAAATGGCAAACAGTCTTATTTATGTACAAACAGTTTTATTTATGTATAAACAGTCTTATTTATGTACAAACAGTTTTATTTATGTATAAACAGTCTTATTTATATACAAACGTGTTCTAGACATCTTTTAAAAGAATTGGCGGTACCGCTCAGAATATACATTCACCATTTTATAGACCTTGTATTCATTAAAATCGATGTCTCTAGTAGCTTCTCGTCATTACAGAACAAACTAGAAATTTGACTGGCAATGACCATAGGCCATCAAGGACGGGGGTTCGGAGGTGAGTTATTTAATTGAATATTCCTGATTGACAGTTACAATTATTTTCTTTATTTCATTGTGATTTAATAATCAAGTCGCTCAGTTGATCTACTACTTTTGGGAAAAATAATATATTTAAATATTTTTACATTAAGTGATAGCTTATTATTATTTAGCGAGATATGGATTTTTTCTAAATTAGTTTCCTTTGTGCTTTGAGTATCTTCCTATTTTGTTTCAGTAAATACAAATTAGTGCTGTATCATTGGCGTAAAAAACTATAGGGATTTATAAAATTGTTAATTTTAGTTATATTATTGGAATTGTATTGGTCTTAATACGATCCCCCTGCAGTACTCTAGTTAGTCTTTTGTTCTATTGCTACAGAAAAATCGGCGCTTTCTTTTGTTTTAAATTCTTATGTGACATTTACTTAAAAATTGTATGAATACTATTATACTTCTCTATTAAGTGTAGAAAGGAAATTTGTGATATGGTCAAATTATTCAATTGCATATTGTGAATACATTGAAGAAATGTATGATATATATCAGCAGGTAAATTATCATTTTGGCAATTCGTTGAATCAATTATCCCTATTTTGTATAAATATGTTGGAAAGGTTTCGTCAAAATAGATTTTTCGATTTAGGTGTACTTTTTTCCAGTTTGTTTCCCATGCTTCTATTTTTTGTTTTAAATAGCATTAAATATAACTTTATACAGGAAAATAGTTAACTAATATTCAAATATTTAAGTAATAGTTCGAGAAATATCGCCCAACGCCATTGTACATTCATTATAATGACGTTTATATCTAAGGGTTCATTTATAGATGCTGTGTTAGTACTTAAAAACTTACAAAAAAGAAGGTACCTTTTTAAAAATTTGATATAAGTTTGAGTCCAAATCATCTTTAAGTTTATTTAATAGTATATAGCAATCATTGAGATAATGCATTTTTCATACTATGCGGAACCCTGTTTTTTGGCGGTAAATCTTAAAATTATAATTTTATGACCATATAAAAACCAAGATGCTAAACTTTTCTGTAAAAATTTTGATTTTCCAAGATGTCACAATATTCTTTACATATAATCGATTTGAAATAGTCGTGTAAACGTAGTCTCTGAGAAATAATTCAACAAAAGAGAATACTATTTACATACGAACAAAGGATCATGTCGGGTGTTGGTTATAAGTAGATGTTATTTGATTTGTGAAATTGGAGTTTCTGGAGGAGGATCTAATGGGAAGAGGAAAATGAAAAGAAAATTGCAGGTATTCGGGCGTGATAATGAAAAAAATAAAGTTATTAGAATTGGGGTCGTTCTACCGTTGATAACATTTTTTATATTGCATAGTAAATCCAAAATTGACAAGATTATGCGAATATGAATGTTTTTAAAACTGAAGGAAGAAAATAATCTAGAAAAGATGTTCACGATAGATTTTATATTGATATATGGCAGAATTAATATTTTTATATAAATTTCAAAAAACCAAAGCTATTAGGGAACCGAATATTTGTATTTAGATTCTTGGGTCAAAACAAAGTAATTCGTATGTAAGTTTTTGAAAATATGGTTAGTTAAAAGAGGTAATATTGGAAGAAAGTATTTTTCTAAATGAGTAGGTGTGTTTAAAAAATCAAAAGTATTAACAAACTTGAAAATTGGTAGAGACTCCTTAGTTTTGAGACTGCTTTTTTTATGAAGGTATTAGATCTCTTGTATCGACTAAAGGCATGATGAACTCTCAAAAACAGACATGACAGAACAAAGACTGGAAGCTGAAATAAAAAACGTTTATACCAATAGTTTCTCAACAAGATTCGGCTTTAAGTCACCTGTCAAAACTCTTGATAAAATATTTCAATGACAAAACGATTATATGCCTTAAATGGCCAGGAAAATTACCGGATCTAAATTGTATCGGACATTTTTGGACTAGTGTAGAAGTTAAACTTTGTACCTACGACAAAACCAAAAATAATTGAAGCTGTAATTCGGATATAGTTACGAGACTAGCAATTATTAGAAAATAGTAAAAACTTGTTGCTTCTAAGCTAAAATGTGTTAAAAAAGTTATAAAAGTCAAAGAAGGCCATGTTGAAGTATTTTAGATTTAATAATACATCGGTGTCTACAACATATCTTTATCAGCGAAACAAAAAAAAACATTGTATAGACTATGTGGATATTAATCGTATTCAAAGAGTGCAAAATTCTTGTCTTCGAAAGGATTGAAATTAACTGGTTAAATATGGAAACTAGAAGGAAATTACAAATGATAACATTGTATTATAAGTTTATTTTAATAAAGTCACTTCCTTATCTCTATAACAAAATTACATTTCGAAGTGATGTGCATACAAGGTTTAGAGACCATATATCTCCATCTCCACATCATACCTCCAAATAGGGTTTTAAACTATATAACCTAAACTCAAACATCTTTCGACAAATATATTTATACAAAAGTACAAACATCTCTTAATATCACAAAATATCTTTTCATAACAATCTTTAGATATTATAATAAAATGTAAATTTTCATTTATGAAATTTATATGTATATTTTTGGCTCGATTGTGTCGCAATTTATCCTTTGTATTTTATTATTTTTCTACTCTATTTTTGTGGAATTATACTATTTTTAATTAAAATTTATGTATTTAATGCAATTTTACCTATAATACTGCAAATAAATTATTATTTATATATTTATATTTTAAATTTCTTCAAAAATATTAACTTAGCCATTAAAGAAGTGAAAAGTGAAAATTTGTATAACTATGACTAGATGAACGTGACTGAAGATCCTGGCTCCAGTAAGGTAGTGGTGCCGAGGAACACGAAGATATTGGAAATAGTCCAGGAGCATTCTCGTGCTACCAACAGTTTAAATAAATGTGGAGATGCCAATGTAGACCTTTTAACACCAATGGCTGTATACAAAGCTTTGAATCTTTACGACAACTGGACGCAAGGTACACTACATGAAACAAAATAATGCTGGCAGTTCGAGCGGATGGTTCGACATGAACTCTTTTGAAATGCGGTTCTTCCAGCTTTTCCTGTCTCACATCGAATTCACCAGAGTGAATAACATCAAAGTGGTGCTCGTTGATGACAGGCTAGTCATTTTTCACATGACTCCCGTCCTAGCAAATGCCACATACCTGACGCAACCCCTTGATGTAGCTGCATTTAGATTAGTTGAGAAAAGTGTCTTAGTTCCCATGATGTATTCGAAAAAAGCAATTTCCAAACCTACTAAACAGATTGAGAAAAGGAATAAGTCAAAATATAGTAAAAAAAAATTTAAATCAGGAATTACCAAAACCGGTTTGCATCCTGTAAATACTGACGAATTTTTAAAGCGCACTCTAGGTGAAGTAGAAGCTGCAGACGTCGAAAGAGTATTAGACAACAGCTTAATTGATTTGCTGAAAGAACACCGTGGAAAAAAAAAGAGGAAAAAAGTCGAATCTGGAACTGATACGTTTCGCACTTTTAGAGATACTGAAGTTTCTGAAAATCTTCCAAATGTTTCTGAGAAATCGCCAACTACAGCTGACGAACCGGAGCTCTCTTCACCTTGTGTTTTGCCAAGTACACGGCAACACCCTACCAGGAAGAGCAAGAAGGAAAGAAAGTTCCAATGTGAGAAGTGCAGGAATAATTGAACAGAATACAGAGGCACAATGAAATGGATTCAATGAATGGATTTGAGGACCCTGTAATAAAAACAGCAACAACCTTTAATTTGAGTGTGCATGTTTTGAGGATTCGAAAGACAATGACTCTTCTTTCGATGACAGTTATTAACATTTCAAAGCATTTATACAGAACTTGTTATAAACTGTCATGTATTTTGCTGAAAGAATATATTTTTTCTTTATAAATAATGATTTTTAATCGGCTTCGAAGGCCCAGGGGCCTATTTCATAAAAATGAAAATAGACTCATAAAATAATAATATTACACATATTATTAGTGACAGAATCTTTTTTAATATATTAGCAGCATGGCAGCTACCTACTAGATCTAGTGTCCTTATTGAAGTTTAGTTGATATGTCAAAAGGTAGTATTTTTTAATTGTGAAGTGACATTCTTATTGAAATAAAAGATGCTTAAATTAAGCAAAAGGGAAGAAAAGAAAATGAAAAATCAAAACTTTTTAAGAAAAATATTTGAATTAAAGAATGAACTTTTTGGTCAGTTTTCTATTACTATTAACAAAGAGTCACGGAAAACAGCATGTATAAATGAAAGAGATTATGCTGTTTCAATAGGTCTAATAGGAAGCGACAAAGAGTTTTGTTATGTACGCGACGCAACTTGGCTTAACCTAAGGTGCAAAGCAATGGTGTTATCTTTATTTATTATACGACTACATAAATGCAGTTATTTACTTTAATTGTATTTCAATTATTTAAGAATTAGTTTTGAATACATAATGCTTTAACAAAGCTTATTCAACATTGGTATGTCTAAATAATGGAAACATTGTAATAAAAATCCATCACACTAGAGTATTATACCTTTTATTACTGTAAAACTCCTAATTATTTTTTTAATTTTTTTATAACACAAATCTGCAACAAAAAACTGATCTCAAACGTAATCAGTAATTTTTATGAAAATTTTAGTGCTAATTATAGGAAAATATTTAAAAATATTCCATCAAATACAGTTTTGCAAATATTTTCAAAGAAGCTGTTATATTTTACAAACACTTTGGCCTTTATATTTATGCATGTTTTTAATATTCTGTGGTGTATAATATGTAAACCATGCCAACTTTAATCTGCTTATTAAAATTTAGAAACTTTAGCATAAAATTTAGTTTTTTACCCAAAATACACCATTCTTGTGAGATATTCTGAGGTGGCCGAAAAAATGAATTTTGTTTTTAAAATCAGCACTAAAAAATACACTATAAATCTGTTATTTGGACAATTTCAAAAATATTTTTTGCATCCTGTGTAATTAATGCTAATAGTTTTTAATTTTACTATTAAGCCGTCCTCACTTGTAAAGCATATAAAAGATTTTTATTTGATTTCAGACAAAAATTGACCAATCAAATAAAACTGGCGCACAAGAAGGTTCTGAATCAAAATTAGATGACACTGATAAGCTAGTGATAGAAATAATTGGAAAGGAATCTCCTGTTGTTCAAGGAATTGTGGTACCCGATTCAATGGAAACTGTTTCCGAAGTTAAAGAGATTACCGAGGACTTTAGTTATTCTATGCCCAATGAAAACGATGATAATGGCACCACAAAAAGCAAGTACTCGCTTCAAAAAAGTTCAGGTAGAGGTAAGACTACAAAGTGACTAAAATTATTTCAAAACAAATCAACCTAGTTTCTAATTCAGATGATTAAATATATTATTTTTGTAGGTAAGAAAAGAGTTCAACTTGAGGTTCGGAAGTTGGAACTGGAAGTTTAGGAAAAAGAATGCTCACTTAAACATTTTGTTCATAGTATGAATATTGAATCCTCCAACTATATCAGTGGTTGCGAAACACAATTGGGACATGTTATGATTTTAAATTCTACTGATTGTGATGATGGACAGTTTATTTATGTTAAAGAAAAATAATGATATTTTAATATCTTTAAAAGCATTATAATAAAACGTATGTTACACTTTTATTTATTTTATTACTATAACTGATGAAAGTTTAATAAGTAGCTACTTTTCAAATGCCTACCAATTTATTATTTTGCAGAACAAAAAATATATACAAAATAAATTTTCCACTATACAGAAAAATAAAATGTTTTCTTTACATTTATATATATTATTTCAGGCATTCCGAAAGTGATTATAAAAGTAATGTAATGTTTCCTCGCCACCTGCTTCTCTAGCTAATTATTTGTTGTCGTCTACCATATCAATGTTAATATCATTTTCTTCTCTATTATTATACCTTTCAACATCTACTTTTGTTAAATTGCAGAGTACAACGCAACATTTTATTACCTCGCAGACAAATCTAGGTTTTAATCTTAAAGGGTTGAGGCATGGAAATTTTTCTTTCAAAATACCAATGGCACATTCAATAACTCGCCTTGTACTTTTGTGTGCTCTTAAAAATCTTTGTTGTGCAGGATATTCTGCATTACGAAGTACAGGTGGTATAACCCAAGGCTTTAAACGATACATTGAATTACCTAACAGTACGGCATTTCGAAAAGGTCTCCAACCATCTTCCATTCTGATGCTAAGTGTACTTCGCCTCCAAACTCGTGCATCGCTTACGCTACCAGACCAATTGGCATTTACATAATAAAACTTTATTGTTGGACCACATAAAAGCATCACGTTCAATGAATGATTACCATGACGATCCACAAAACCAGGCTCATATTCACTTGAAGCATCAATGTTAATTAAAGTACCGTCCACTGCTCCACATACAAGGGACATTCCAGCCATTTCACTAAACCCATGAATTACTTCAGCCATATCCACTGGCCAACAAACTGTTTCGTTTATTAAAATTTAATTAATTGCTGTAACAACTCTGTGAACTACTCTGCATACAGTAGCATTACTAATACCATGCATATCTGCAACACCATGGTACTGCGTCTCTCTTCCAAGCCAATGTAGTGCACTTATCAATTGCTGCTTGGCTGCAAGCGCTTGATTTCTTTGAGTATCAGAAGATAACAGATGTTCTATCCGTTGCAGTATTATATTGAAACTTTTAGTAGGTGACCTAAACCTTTCATTGAATTCGTAGATTTCTTCCAAATGTACACATGAATTTCTCTCTCTCAAAATTCTCGGTCGTTTAACTGCAATTCTAATTTCATCGTCTCTTGAATCTGAATCCATAATTTTCAAATAAAATATGTCACATGTAATATCAGTGCAAATTAAGTAATAATATTAGTAGTTATTTATTATTTAAAATTATTTGTTTACTTTAACTATGAAACATACTTCAAATTTTACAAATATAATAAACTAATATCAAGAGTAAGTTTACTAATAACTAATTTTATTACCTAAGAACATTATGAAACTAAAACTAATATTTCTTACTCATATGTTAAACTTTAGCCAATATTATTAGACTAATAAGTTTTATGAAATATGCCTCTGGTTATAAAATAAGTTATATTTCTTTCTTACAAATTACAAACATTAGATGGACAAGTGACTGTTCCCCAACGCAAGACCAACATCAATTAAAGATTGGTGGCCTACGAATTATGAAAATATAATGGCCTTTTAACATTTAACCAACATGACCATTCCCCATCAATTGCGGTCAAGGGCCATTAGTTTCCCGGCAATTGATGATTGGGATTTGTCTTTTTTTTGTTTTTTTTGTTTCTAATAAGTGATTTCTTTAAATTGTCACTTGTGTTTATAATAATTCGCACAGTACGTAGTGTACTTTATAAAAAGTTTTACACAAACAACTACTGCTCATGACTTTTTCATTCTGCAGGTATGTACTAAAAAAATCTCAAACTTTATTCAGGTGCAAAGATATATCTTAAGGTGATTGACTTCTCATAAAAAGGATAAACGCAAGATACACACAAAACACCCCCTTTTTGGTCCGAAATAATTTATAATTCTTAAGACGGCACGTGTCTGTTGAAATGTACCTAACTCAACATCTGCTGCTGTGGAGCTGGAGCAAAAGAAACTTCAAAGGTGTATTGAAATTGAGAACAATCAGAATAAGAACAGATATCGGGTATATCCCCAGTAATGTTTCTGACCCTAAGACGTTAGGGGCCCAGGTCCAATTCATTCACATACGCCAGTGGTGGAGAAATTATACCTAATATAAATAATTACTCGTAGTTTATTCGGCTCAGTTTCATCTTAAAAAGAAAAAATCCCCCGGTAGTAACTAATGAGGCAGTTAAAATGGTTTACTTAATTACTGACATTTCAAGCTAAAGTGATTGAATAGTTTTAGTTAATTCATCATATTAAGTATAAATGGGTGGTTATAACGAATGCTTGTAATAGAACAAGAGAGCATGTTTTAAACCTTTTTTAATGGTCTTGTCTTGAACGTTTCCAAAATTTATAAAAAACTTTAGGAAATTTTCTTAAGGTCATGGGCTGTTAAGACAATTTGCCAATTTATGTCAAATTCGGTCGAAAATAAAATTACTAATCAGTGTACCAAATTCAAAGTTAATCGGCAAACTAGAAAAAGATATTAAGAAAAATCTGATGTGTCCAACACATGACTTTCCTATCTAGTTTTTATAGGCTTTTTCCGGTTATTTTGTACAACCTATTGCAGCACCTCTATAAATGTTTAGAGGATAAAGTAAATATATACATTTTTCACATACATCTAACTCGAAATATTTTTCTATAGATATTCATTGAAAACGAAAATACTGAAAAATTAAAATTTAGCACTTTTCCTTCAATTTTTCCAATACGGCCCATTTTAGAAAAACCATATAAAAAATAAAAATTATAGAGATCGATATCACAAATAACTTTTATTTAAACAATTTTCCTAAAAATTTTAATTTTTTTACATTTTGTCAAATTTCTCGAATACGGACCATTTAAAAAAAAATGAATAGAACCAAAATTATAGATAATAATATTGTAAATAATTTTTATCTGAACAATTTTCTTCTCCAAACATCGATAACAGATATATTCCATAAAATATAAAAACAGCCTCCCATAAAGTACCCCCTCAAATGTTCCGCCTTCGTCTAAAAATCTAATCATTTCACCTCAGGCCAAAATAAAACTTAAGTTTAAAATTTAAGGTTTTTTCTTTTATCCGTTTTTGAGTTTTCTTCAAAATTCGAAATTTACACATTTTCTCAAATATTTCGAATACGGTTCATTTTAGAGAAATTATGTATTGAACAATTTTTATAAAAAAATAATTTTTTTACATTTTGTCAAATTTCTCGAATAAGGACCATTTTAGGAAAATTTTGTATAGAACAAAAATTATAGATAATAATATTGTAAGTAACTTTTATTTAAAGAATTTTCTTCTCTAAACGTAAATAACGGATATATTTCATAAAATATAAAAATGACCACCAATAAAGTACCCCCCCAAATGTTCCGACTCTGCTCAAAATCTAATCAGTTTACCGCAGGCTGGAATAAAGCTTAAGTGTAAAATTTGGTGTTTTTCTTTGTATCGGTTCATCAGTTATAATGTACAGACACACACACACACACACACACACACACACACACACACACACACACACACTGACACACACACACACTGACACACACACACACTGACACACACACACACACACTGACACACACACACACTGACACACACACACACTGACACACACACACACACACACACACACACACACACACATACACACACACACACACACACACACACACACACACACACACACACACACACACACACACACACACACACACACACAAACACACACACACACACACACACACACACACACACACACACACACACAAACACACACACACACAGACATCATCCCGAAAATAGTCAAAACGGATTCAGGGGACCCCAAAACGTAAAAATCCGTCGAAAACTGGAGGTCGAAAAAAATCATGATTCCTGTACTTTCCTTATCTGTATACATATAGGAAAGTAAAAATTTATGAAAACATCTTTTTCTTGACACCCTGTAATTTCGCTATTTTTTTGAGTTTTCAACAGTAGTATTATTTTTTCGAGTAAAATTAACCTTTAAATTTTTTGCTCATTATTTTCGAAATCCCTGTATATAATAATATATTTTTTATTTGTTCACTCTTAATGTATTTTTAACAGACTTCAAAAAAGGCGGAGGTTCTCAATTCGTCACGATATTTTTTTTATGTATGTTCTGCGATAATTCTCTAACATGGTGTCCGATTTTAATGATTCTTTTTTGTTAGAAAAGTGGTACATCAGGGGTGGTCCCATATAAATTTTGTCATAATCTAATAATTGGGTCCATGAGAAAATCCTCAAACTCTTCATTTTTTATATATCTTTAGCGATAATGCTTTACCACCTTGTCCGATTTATATGATTCTTTTTTTGTTAGTAAGGGGGTACCTCAGGGGTGGTTCGATATAAATTTGGTTAAGATGTTGTGATGGCATCTGCACGTTTTTGAAGTCGTTTTTTTTTTAATTTTTAATTTCTAATACTTGTAGAGAAATTATGTATGAGACAAAAATTATAGAGAATTAAATCATAAACAACTTTTATTCATGTTTTATTTTCATAAAAAAATTTATTTTTTACATTTCGTCAAATTTCTGGAATACGGACCATTTTAGGAAAATTTTGTATAAAACAAAAATTGTAAAGAATAATATAAAAAGTAACAGTCTCCAGTACCTTAGTCGAAGCTCAGTATCGTCTCCTCGTGTATTCAAATACCGTAACAATTTCCCAAGAAATACTTACTGCTGGACACTACGAGTAGAGGAATTACGAGATATACAACTAGAAGTTCTGCGAGGTTTAACGTATTCAGATTATGTGGTATTACTCCGAAAATTTGTGGAAGACTTAAATAAGATATAAGATTAGTGTATAGAGACTAGAGACAAAGGGTTTGAGAATACTACTTAGAAGTTTCAGCAATAAACAAATCCAGATTTCGGTAGTAATGTAATTGCAGAGATTCCTGAGTATCGGTATGCGATAAGCATTTAAATAAAAGGAAAGTTTTATTATTTCTTATTGTTTTCCATTTATTTTCGTGTTTATTCCTCATATCTATTACCCTTTTCGGATCTCTTGGCTACAACGTTATCTCTGCGCATCCGCATCTGCAGATTCCATTAGATATGGGAATAAAGAATGAATATTCCTTACTGATGAGTCCAAATAACAGTGGCTGCTGGTCTGTAAGGGTTGTAGGGCTACAGCCTTCCGTATAAGATAAAACCAATTTATATAAATATATCTATATATTTATGTGGCGACATTATGATCACCACATGAATTTACCTTTAGTTTGACTTTTATGTTATTTTTATTTGAGACTTTTAGGCAGGGCTGGTATATCTAAGGGGGTCGCGACATAGGGGTCCATTTTGGACGCCATTTTTTTCGAAATAGTAGTCGCCCATTGATCTGGCAATCAGTAGTCGACAGGTTTGCCAATATAAGAAAAAAAATCAATGTCTTTTTTAAATGAATTTTCATTATAAAATGCCCATATTTTTTAGAATAAAATATTTCAATTTAATAAATTATTAATAATCTCACATGTACATAGAATACGTCGTAAAAAGTAGATCACTTTCAACTTTGTGCAGTTTTGGTTTGGTTTATTTTAAAAGGTAATTGATGAGATGAAGACAATTTTCTTATAGATGAGGATGCATAACAAATTATGGCTTCCTTTTTTAGAGCTCCAGTCCCCTAAGTCTATTTATTTTAGGTCTTTTTAAATTGTTGGTAGGTATTATTCACTTCATTTGTATGTTTTTATTTAATTTAAATAATTTTGTCTAATATCTTGCGATTTGTTTTCTATATATTTTAGCATGTATTTGTTGGCTACATCTTACAAAGGATGGCTTTCAAATACCTTTACAAAAGAAGTACTATCCTAAACCTGGCCGAAATTTGAAACTGAGTACAGTTCTGAGTAAAAAATGTCTGCACGCAGAATAACAGTAGCATAGATTAACAAAGCTGACAAACACAAAGGACAAACCTTTGTTTAGCTATATTTCAGTATCTCCAGAATTATAAACGTATGAAACGTACGAAACATGTATGGCTTCGAATAGGAAATTACCTAAATTAGCTTATCTAGTGAATATTGTATTTAAAGAATATATTTTTAATCGAAACTTTTGTGCTTCTACTCCAATACTAACCATATAGAAATGCATATGCATTTTATAGTATTAAGCAAGATTCAGATCAAATGTACTCACAATTTATAAACATTATTAAACTAAAATAAAGCATTTCAAATAACCTGTTTTTTATTTAAATAAAACATGTTAAATATATGTTTTTATTAAATACATAAATTAGTCTCAACCACACATTTTGTTTTGTTTTTACTTCTAGTGTAAAAATTACTACTAATTCACAGTCTTTCAAGTTTATTATTTAAAGAGACCAGCTACTACAAAATATCTTATTGATGATAACTAATTTCTCTTTAATAATGGTTTTGCATTTATCAACAAATTTAATAAAGAAAATGAATCAAATGACCCATTATGTTATTATCATAGTAAATATAAAAAGGACGCACACAAATTCGCAGGTCCATTTTGTTTAATGTACGAGACATTCAAAAATTCCACTTCAAAAAACGAGTAAAGCCAACATTAGGTAGCCTAGGTGAAAAAACTTCTAAAAGACTACTTCTTTTCGATAATGTAAATAATTTAGAATTTTTAGTAGATTCAGGAGCTGATATAAGTGTAGTTCCAAACAGAATATTTAAAGGATTAATAAATAAAGATTTTATCCTTACTTCAGCTTCTGGCAATACAATACGTACGTATGGAAAACAGTTCTGTACAGTCTGTTCGCTATACTTACGCGGGTTTCGGATTAACAAAATTATGCAAATTAGTCATTGACAACCAGTTCCAATAAGCCTCTTCCCAAGAAATTAGGTGAAATTTCTCTAATGATCAGATTCAAATTAAAATAACATTAGGGTAGGTACTAAATTTGTTACAAATATTGCAGTTGAATTGATTCTTTGCAAGTGTTGACATTGTATGTATATTGTAAATATAGTAGAAATTTTAAAAATGCCTAGACGTGAGTTAGATGTAGATAGTCTAATTTGTAGCGTACATAAGTATTTTACGGATGAAAAAGAAAATGGCGGTCCTTTAAAATCGGTAATGTCTGTACAACAACGCGTTTGCGATACTCTAGGAGTTAGTAAAACCAAATTAAGAGGAGTATTACAAAATCACAATAGTAAACTACCAAAAGAAGATCACCGCAAAACTCGCCCATCATTGAAAACGAAAGATATTCTAGATGGAAAGAAATTTGAAATTCGTCATACCATTTATCGAATGAGGGCCAACAAGGAACATGTGACCTTAAATACAATTCTCTCGGAATTAATAGATAGAAAATTTGACGACATTGGCAGAACAAGTCCATGGCAAGTGATACATAACTTGGGTTTCAAATTTCAAAATGAGAATAACAGAAAGGCCCTTTGTGAAAGAAGTTCTGTCGTGCACAAGAGAATTAACTTTCTAAGAAAATATTCTAAATTTAAAGAAGAAGGGGCGAATTTTATATATTTAGACGAAACATGGATATTTTCTAGGGGTGCAACCAAGAGAATATGACAAGATGATAACGAGACCATTAAACATACCGATGGAGAAGGGAAGCGACACATAATTTTACAGGTAGGAGGGAAATTGGGTTTTATAGAAGGTGCTGATTTAATATTTTCATCTAAATCAAAATCCAGTGACTATCACGATAATATGAACACAGAAATGTTTGTAAAATGGTTGCATGAAAAACTTTTGCCAGGTTTAAGTGAGCCCAGCGTAATTATTTTAGACAATGCACCTTACCATTCTGAAGTATTAAACAAAAGTCCACCGAATTCTTGGACTGTTGATAAAATTAAAGAATGGTTGACAAAGGAACATATACCATTTCCTCAATATACAGGGATTTCATTTCAAAACTAGCCACCTAAAATAACTTTTAAAATATCTTTAAAACAAAAAAACAAAAAACACGTTAATTTATATTTACGGTGGGACACATTTTACAAGTATCTGTAGCCGTGCAGTTTCATCCCCTAAGCGGTGGTGAATATCACTTCTAAAATTTTAAATAGAAAGGGGTATCATGTGATAGCTCTTCTTAAAGGTCTCTTTTTTTGCAATCTTTTGACACATTATTTTTTTAAATCGGATTAATTTTTCACCAAGTTATGCCATTTTAACCTTTTAAATTAAAATAATTATTATTTACATTGTATTTACATTATTAATATTTTATTTGAGCTAAATAACCCTCTTATTATACATATACCATATTTTATGTGTGAAGTGTAATATAAAATTATTATTAGGTTTATAATAGCCACATTAGACTCCATTAATGAAGAAGTTTAATTCAGCTCTCAATTATACAAAAGATTCTTCATTATTATTTAACTAAAAAGTTATACATTATTTTTAATTTTATTTAACCAGTTGATATTTCCCCAAAGAACAGGTCAAACTTTCGGGTACTTACCTGGAAATACTCATAAAATTTTTAATCCGAATCCCGCGTAAATATAGCGAACAGACTATAAAATAGATCGTAAAACTTCATTAGATTAGACTGGAAAAAGACATTTCACCTAAACTATTTAATGTTAATACTAAATATACGGAATTATTTAAAAAATATCCTGAAATTTTTTCATCTCCAAATTTTCATATATCTTCAAAACACAACGTTAACATCATATCGTAACTAAAGGTAATATGTCTTTCTGCAAGCCTAGACGTTTAGATCCTAAAAAGTATAAAATTGCTAAACAGGCAAAACCGTACGCGTTGATCGTAGTCCCAAGGCAGCAAGCAGGGCTTGTACACGTTGCACGTGATATGGGTGATATCTCCTAGTGATCCCACTCACTGTCGATTTGGATATACCTGTTCGTTTTTCTATTATTCGCGACGAAGTAGTCAGATCGTTTTCAATTTCTTCTAAAACTTGATCATCGTATTCAATGCGGGGTCTTTCCGCTCGAACGGGAGCGTGAGGAATCCTGCCCTTCGAATATGCGCGATGAACATTGATAAACACACGATAATCAGGACATCGTGTCAAGTTTAGATATCTTTCCCGATAAAGGTTAGCTGCCGCTAGACCGTTTCCTCTGCATTCTCCATAAATGAGATGTATATAAACTAAAAAAATTTAAATCGATTAATAGTACGTCATTATAATGACATAAGAACCTTGACCACTCTTGACTTGGTCACATTTCTAGTAGGTAACTGATTTGAAACCGCCTAACCATTTCTGGCGGTTTTTTCTAATAATGAGCCCTAAAAGCCAATGTAAACATCGGTTTTTTTGTGCGAAACTATACAGTACGTTAAGTTACTTCGATTAAAAATCGCAGATCAAATACGTTTTAATCAACGTGCTCTAAGATGAGTAACACATAATTGTATACAACGTTGGAGATTGTGTATTAGAGTGGGTAAAACACCTTTTGTAAAGTAAATTAAAAAATATTCTAATAATTAATTAGGGGCTGTGATTTAAATATTTTACTGTTTACATTTTAGGAAGTTTTAAATAATCAATAAAGGTTAAATTTATATTTTTAAGTAATTAAATTTCAAAACTTCAAAATTATTTTCTTAATATTTTGTTCACTGATATCGATTATATCAGCAAACAAACTTTAGCTGAAAGAAGAGTTTACTCACATACAATTTGTAGTTCAAAATATGAAATAAAAAACTGTCTTAATTTATGTTTCACTTAACAAGTGGTAACCATTTCAATATTAAGTAAAGTTAAAACTCGCAAAAACTCGTATTACCTGCAAAACTAGTAACACTCGAAAAAATATTAGGATCGGACAGGTGTTTATATTAAATTTTTTATTACAAATTACCTTCCCTAATCTCCTGTTTCAATTATATTTGTGACTTTTGGGACACTCTATATATTAACACTTCTGGATTTTTTCATGATAATTATTTTTAATTTATCGCAATATTAATAAATTGTGATAGACCAAAAATGTTTCTAAAGTAGGCCATGACCGACAGAGTCATGTCTATGATAACCGCGCACAGCTCTGAATTTATTTGAAACTGATATTCAAACAGAAGAAAAACTGAACGATCTGATAACAATATTTTCAAGTCCGGCTTTAGAAACATTTTTGTGGATCACTCCATAGTTTTAACGTAACATTCATCTAAATACAGGACTCTACCCTAGTCCATCTGTCGTTCTACGTCTCTGGACCAAGCAAGGGCAGCTGCCCTGACTCTTTATTTTGTATGAAAGAAACCATTCTTCTTGGGCTCTCGGCTTGCGATTATGTCTTGACAAGCGAAGTGTATCTTCGGGATTAAAGCATGGGCCTCACTTTATTGTGTAATGGCCTGTGCGAGGGGCCGCGGCAACCCCTCAGGAGACCCATTTCGCATAAAGACATTCAAATGATCGAGGCGACAAAAAGCTGGGACACGATTTTATGATTTTAAAAGATGTCATTCTTTTTCGGCACGAGCACATTATGTTTTTATGATTTTGGTGTTTTTTGTAATGGCTGGGAAGTAAAATTAAATGTTTTGGTAATATCTCGTTTAGACATCTTAACACTTCATTCGGCGGTAACATAAAAGTCTGTATTAAGGTATCCATTCAGAAAAGAAATAGGATTTTAAGTATAAGTAACAATTATTGTGTCAATTTAAGTGCATAGGTACTATGGATTTTGGGTCAGACATAAAAACGCATAATTTCAACCAGAATAATACTTAGAGTGCTTGTGAATATTTCACGTCATTACTCGAAGAATAAAACAAAATATGAAGCGAAATACGATAAACAGTAATTATGAATTTTTTGTTTAAAAATAAATATTTATGTAAAAAATTGTAAGCATGTTTCAATAAAATAATTAGTTTTAAAGATTTTGTGCATTTTGATTTTGTGCAAGTCTAAAAAAATTAAATGGTTCTTTTAACAGTCATTGAATATATTTTATAGAAAATAGTTAATAAGATATTGCAGGTTAATTGTTTATTCGGAGAATTGAGTGTATCTTCAAAATTATATCAATATTTTTATGCCTTTTTTTGTTTAAAATTACTTCCAAAATGTCAAAAAACAAAATTATAGCGACAGAAATCAAAATCTCTTTTTGTAATAAATGGCGCGATTGAGCTCACTGGCCATGTGGAAAGTTGACAAAATTTGCAATTTGTAATTTTCGTCTGATAATTAAATTACACGGTCAAATAATTTCAATGAAGGAAGTTTTAATCATAGTTAAATATAGGCAATGAACATAGTTTTTATTAGTTACTCTTGTAAATTTCGCTAAAAAAAACTTGAAAATTCTGGTGATCATTAATATTTAAACTTGGAAAAAATTCAACAAACTCTTTTACTATACATTGTTTTTTTCTAAGGTACATAAAAACAAACTACAAGTGCTACGTTTAGAAAGTACCTACCTTGTCTTACTCTTTTTACTCCATGCCGTTCTTTTAGTACATCTACTTCTTCTCTATTGGATCTGCTCTATGGTCTTTTACCGCAGAGCGATAAGGTCTGTTTACTCCATATTAAATTCCAGAGCTTTAGGAGTAAATAATCAATTTGAGACAAATTACAAAGAAATAAAGTGACAGTTGTTATTTAATTGAAAAGTTTTACAAAATCAAGAAAATATTTTATAAAGTATGGAGTAAAGGTTATGATTGTTTATTAATGAGCAAAGCCAACCTTGTGCTTTGTTTATTAACGTACCGCGACAGGAAGTCTAGCGCTGGCCATATAGAAACAAACGCACCGCTTCTCGTAACTGCCGGAATGATCGCAATGTGGCGTATAAGTCATAGAAAGGCAGTTTTAGATTGTTCTGAAAAGCCGAGAGAGTTCTGCTACAGAGCAGGCTTTATATAAACAGCGCGAGTATGTCGACGGACAAGAATATTTCATTGAAGTGTTGGACAGAAATGATAAATTGTAATAAATAAATTAGAATTGTGAGTTATAATAGTGCCTAAGTATTATATAAATTAATTAGTACGTTACAAATTAATTATAAATAAATAAACTATAAATAAATTAAACAATCGTTACATTATTTTTATAGAAACCATGGAAACGAAACAAACACACACACACACACACACTCACACACATCTATAAGGCGTGAATAGGGTAAATTCTCATCCTGTAAACTGGATCGAAACCTGTTAAACCCACCCACATCATATTAGTTACCTTATCCCTAATATTGAAATTAAATAAAACAATCGGAGAGTTCGGTAAATATCCGCGAAAATGCGAGGTTTGGAAAACATGGTTGCTTCTCAAAGCAAATTCTCAAAAAAAAAAAAGAAAGAAACTGATAGTTTTTTCCTTATGAGCGTTAAACCGAATTATTCCACGAGAATTTAGAGAATTATTCTTTTGCACTATTGGCTACACTGAACTGTGCATGACGTCATGGTATTTTCCTTTTTTCCAATAATTTATGTTTTATGGTTCTGTGAGAAGAAAATTTGACAGATGATAAAAATAACAGAAGAGAAATCAAAACATGATTTAAGATTATATTTACTTATTTACTAAAATATTTTTAATATTAGTTTTAATTCGTTTATTTTTAGGTAAACCAGATATCGAGGTAAAGTTAAATGAAGATTAAATATAGCTACAGTTGAAAAATCTCAATATATATATATATATATATATATATATATATTGATATAGAAAATAAAGGATCACCCTGTATATATATAGTTGAATAAATAAACTATATTGATGAATATCTTACTTAAAAATATTGTACTTATCATGTTGTAAAATAAGAATTATATTGATAAATTCATAATTGAAATAAGAAATTCATTTAATTGATTGAATTTGGAAAGTATGTTTGCCCAAATAACCTAATAGGAAACTAATATTGATCAGTGTATTGAGAATATTTAAATTAAGAATTTTAATAAAGATTCTAAATAAAGCGAGTAATCAATTTGTATAAGAAATCAATTTAGACTTTCACAATACACTCTATATATATTTTATAATTAACACTTACCTTATTAAGATTGAAAGAAATGAAACAATTTAATCCTCAATCCCAATTGATTTATTTTTAAAGAAAAACAACGAAAAATAACAATTTCATAGTAATACGATGGCATCTCATAATCCACTAAATTTCTTTAAAATACAATTTTCTTGAAAAGCTCAACATCTTGGATTAGTTTTCATTCAAACGTAGAACCTGAAATTGGAAAAATATATTAATATGGTTATTAAGTTTGTAACACTCTGTAAACAACATTTCTAAAATGCAAAGCAGGTGAACGAACATTTATTTTGACATATTTAAACTAACTAGAAATTAGAAATGCCAACATGACTCAGAACTAAGAATTGTAATTTAGAAAAGGAAAATCTATAACAAAATTATATTTGGAAATTTCTTAACTGAATGACAGAATGTATAATTAAAGTTTAATAATATTCCTTTGAAATTATTTAAAGAAATATTCAGAATTTTCATGGAAATTAGAAGGAATCCATTTCATTGGTCATTGTAAAACCAACGATTAGATTTATTAATTGATACTTAAGCTTTGTTAAAAAAATAAAAAAAAGTGGTAGATCCTTAGTAACGAAATATTGAAAAGACTGATAGGAGACAGTTACGGATTTTTAACAAAAAAATTGGTTCAAATTATTAAGAAATTTGCATATAGTATTTTTAAAAGTGTGTACAAACCTAGTAATATGTTTTTTGGACAAAAACATAACATTTAGATGCCTCCAGAATTTGGAAGACTGGTGAAATTAAGTTTTCCGAAATCCTACATTGTTTGTATGGTAAGAATTTGGTTGTTTCCCAGCAACGATCTCAATTTGATGAAGATCCATTGAAGGTGGAACTTTATGCATATCCTTTTGTAAGGAATTTCGCCGACCGACGACCTGAAAACAGAATATTTGGATTGGTTTTCAATATTTACGGTTTACGGACAGTAAAGGTATTCCTATAAACTCATTTACAATAAAATATATTTACCTGTGTTTCAATTTTGTGTCTAGTTAAGTATATTATTCTTTTTAATCCACTGATTCTAACCTTACATTTCGTTTGGGTAAATGACAGTACGAATATACAAACAAAATGTACTAGTTAGACTCGGTAGAAATTTTATAAACGATATTTACATTGTTTCTCATCATTAGAATACATGTTTTGAATGAATGAAATCTTCACTAATATTAGATTAATCATTTTGTAATGATTAATGTGTTTGATATTGAATTTGACATGTTTTATAATAAAACTATTACGTTTTCCCATTGAAAATTTTGAATATTTATTTCACTTTAATTTCTATAAGGTGGTAACACTGGAACAACTGGCGAACATTGACCCAATTTCCAGGTCTGTCTTAAACAAATTGATAATACTTGGTATTTGAAAATTAAAAAATTTAGAAATTAAAATAAAGAAATTTAGTTTTGAAGCTTATTATAAAGAATTTGGCGTCATCATTTATAATATTAAACAACCTTAATTGCGGACCACGAACCCTGAAATAAAGAGTCAATAGTAATTTTATAACATTATAAATAATTTGATTAAAGGGCAAGTAAAGATCTTAAAATTGAATTAAATAACAAAATAAATTATTTCAGATTTTTTTTTGATAAAACAAATATACAGGGCGCACCAAAATTTAGTTGAATTTAACAAAAACATATTCTTATTAAAACAGCAACTAGAAATTTATTCATAATTCATGTTAGTTTTTTTTGAACATATAGGGTGAATAAAAAAATAAAATAAAAATATAACAATTATTGTTATGATTTGGACACATAAATAATAACATACAAATACAAATCATAACAAATGTCGCTAGCCACCGTGGGGCTTTGATAAACGTGACGCTAGTGTAAGACAGTGACGTAGTGTTAAAACTAAAAAACAGTGGTGCAAAAGTGTAAAATAAATAGATAGTGCTAATCAAGATGAATTATTTTATTGAATATTATAGTAAGTGTAGTATTACAAAATAGTGTAATAATTTATAGTGCTATTATTTAAGTAATAAAATTGGAAAATATGGAAGGAATAGAAGGAAAATCCCAAGAAAAGGAAGGAAAGAGGTTGATGGATCTTAAAGTTATGGAATTGAAGGAGGAATTAGAGAAGAGAGGAGAAATCACAACAGGACTAAAACCAGAATTGAGGAATAGACTTAAAAAAATATTAGAAGCAAATGGAGAAGATCCAGAGCAATATGTTTTCGAAATATTACAAGAACAGGAAGTGGAAGATGTACCATTGTCAGAAGAGCAAGGACAAGGGGATATACAAGAAGTAGAGACACAAATGACAGAAGAAAATATACAGCAAAATAAAGATGAGAATAATGATGAAGAGAAAAAGAAAAGAGTAAAACAAACTCTAGAAAAAGAGATTGCTGAAAAGAATAAAGAAATGGACATAAGGAGCATGTTCGAAATTATGATGAAAGAAATGAAACAAAATAATAAAGATGTAAATAATAAAATGGATGATATGAAAGTAGAAATGAAACAAAATAATAAAGATGTAAATAATAAAATGGATGATATGAAAGTAGAAATGAAGCAAAGTAATAAAACAATAATAGAGAAAATGGAAGAAAAACTAGGGAATGTTGAGAAGAAATTGGAAGAATCAAAACTATACATGGAGAATAAAATAGAAGCCACAAAACAAGAGATAAGGGAGGAAGTGATTGGAAGAATCACGGAGATAGAAAATCTACACATGAATAGAATTAAGGAAATAGAAGAAAAAGGAACGAATTTCAAAAAAGAAATTATGGAAGAAGTGGAAAAACTACAAGATCAAAAATTAAAGACATTCCAAGAGGAAGTGAAGGAAGTCAAACTGGCAGTGCAGGACACTCAAGAACGAATGGGAAGTCTGGAAGGAAAATGGAATAGAACTTTGACTGAGTTTCACCAGAATGTGGAAGGAAGCGTGAACGAAAAACAAACAAAACTAATGGAAAAACAAAAACAAGATGAGGAGAGGACAGAAAAAAGAATACAAGGAATACAAAAAGAGATTGATATAATAAAAAGAAAAATAGAACAAACAGGAATAAAAATAAATAGCCAAGGACAAACTGGAGAAACAAATGAAATTATTAAAAAACTAGAAAATATGGAAAGAAGGCTAGCATATTTACAGGAGGAGTATAGCCAACTTGAGGGGAGAAATCTCCAAGAATTAAATAATGGCGTGATGGAAACCAGAATTATAAACAATTACATAGGAAGTAGAGGGGAACATAAATTTGAAGGGGACAACCGAAAGGTACATCCCAAAGTTTTTATCAAGATTTTAAAAAACAAAATGAAGAGTATCAGGACTAACGAGGACATGAGGGAAATTATTAGAGAAAACCTCGACAGTCATGCTTTGGTTTGGTATACCAGCAAAGAAGAGGAATTTCAAAGTTTCGCAGATTTTGAGACTCAATTCATGAGGTACTTCTGGGGAAACAATGCCCAAACCAGGGTAAGAGAGAAACTCTATTCTGGAAAATTTGAAACAGGCAGAGGAAATAGCATGAATGATTATGCAATGAAAATTTATATGAATGCCAAATTCTTAGATCCACCCATACCAGAGGAGGAAATCATAATGTTTATTTCTAGGCATTTTAAATTTGAAATAATGGAAACCATTGCTATTCAGAATATCCAAAACATTGAACAACTAAGCAATTATCTACAGAGGGTAGAAAGAAACAGGACCGATAACAATAATTATAATAGAAATAGAAACTTAATGGAAAATAGAAATAACAACAAATATAACAATAATTTTGACACATATCAACAAAATAACAATAACAATTTTGAACATACAATAAATAATCAAAACAACAGAAGAAACAATTATGATAGTTATTACAATAGGAACAACTATAATAGTAACAGAAATAATAATTATAATAGAAACAATAATTATTTAAATAACTCTAACAATAGCAATAATTATAACAGGAACAATAACACTCAATACAACTCAAGGAATTTTAATAGAAATTATCAATACGATAATAACAACTATCGAAATAGAACAATCGAAAACAATAATAGGAATGCAAATCATGAAAATAGACACAGAGAAAATAACAGAGAAGAAAGAAGAGATTATAGTGCTGGAAGAGGAGACAGAAATATAGAAGAAATACGAAACACAAATGGTGAACAGAGAAGAATCAATAATATGCAAAGACAGAGACAAGAGGAGAGAATAGTATCTATGGAACCAGAGATAGTTACTGAAGAAATGCCCGAGCAAAATTTTGGTTCAGGCACATACCAAATGTAAAAAATACAATCTGCACATACGAACATCCAAGGGAGTACATTAAATTTGGGGAAGAATTAGATTTGGAAAAAATTATGGGGTTAATTTATATTAAAGGAAAATTAAATGGAAAACAAGTAAAAATATTAATTGACACTGGTTCAGAGGCGTCCATTATAAAAACCAAATTAATAGAAGATTTAGAGAATTATGAAAATAAATTAATTAAAATACCTAAAACTACATTAATAGGAGCAAATGGAAGAAAGTTATGTGAAGTTAGTAGATCTATAATACAGAAGATTGAATTAAAGGATGGGAAAGAATTAGAAATGCAGTTATTATTAGTAAACAATTTAGAAGCAGACATAGTTATAGGAATTGATGAGCTAACGAAGTATAAGGCGAGAATTGATTTTGAAGAGATGCAAATAGAATTAGCTGGAAATTGAATTGAATTTGAAGAAGCAAATAAGGAAGAATTGGAAGTTGAAGAGGATGTAAAGAAGTTATGGCATATAGAAAGGAGTGGCGCTATAGAAGAATTGGAATTAGTGTGTGGAAATAAAGAATATGGGAAGAAGGTGAAGAATTTAATAATGAAATATGAAGGTTTAATTAGGAAGGAAATGAGAATGGCAAATAATTATGTACACAAGATAGAAGTAAAAGGCATAGAGAATTTCAGAATAAGAACATATCCCATACCTTATAAATATAGAAAAGATGTAGAATTGGAGATTAAAAAAATGTTAAAGGACGGTATTATAGAAAGATCTAACACAAGATATGTGAATCCTATTGTGGTAGTAAAGAAAGCAAATGGAGAGCTACGATTATGCTTAGACGCAAGAAATATAAACCAATACTCAGTACCACAATACGAGGCTCCAATGAATGTAGAGGCGATATTTGGACGCATAACCGATACAAAAATATTTTCAAAAATAGATTTGAAGCACAGCTTTTGGCTTATTCCATTGGATGAACAGTATGAACACAGTAGACACTATACATAGAAACATATTAACATTGTAAATAATTTAAATAATAATTTAGTAAAATACTGCAAAGCAGTATTAAAAAAAAAAAAAAACATAAATTTGTATTTATAAATTTTTCTAGTGGAAAAATTTGATAAATACAAAATTTAGGGGAATTTGATATAGAAAATAAAGGATCACCCTGTATATATATAGTTGAATAAATAAACTATATTGATGAATATCTTACTTAAAAATATTGTACTTATCATGTTGTAAAATAAGAATTATATTGATAAATTCATAATTGAAATAAGAAATTCATTTAATTGATTGAATTTGGAAAGTATGTTTGCCCAAATAACCTAATAGGAAACTAATATTGATCAGTGTATTGAGAATATTTAAATTAAGAATTTTAATAAAGATTCTAAATAAAGCGAGTAATCAATTTGTATAAGAAATCAATTTAGACTTTCACAATACACTCTATATATATTTTATAATTAACACTTACCTTATTAAGATTGAAAGAAATGAAACAATTTAATCCTCAATCCCAATTGATTTATTTTTAAAGAAAAACAACGAAAAATAACAATTTCATAGTAATACGATGGCATCTCATAATCCACTAAATTTCTTTAAAATACAATTTTCTTGAAAAGCTCAACATCTTGGATTAGTTTTCATTCAAACGTAGAACCTGAAATTGGAAAAATATATTAATATGGTTATTAAGTTTGTAACACTCTGTAAACAACATTTCTAAAATGCAAAGCAGGTGAACGAACATTTATTTTGACATATTTAAACTAACTAGAAATTAGAAATGCCAACATGACTCAGAACTAAGAATTGTAATTTAGAAAAGGAAAATCTATAACAAAATTATATTTGGAAATTTCTTAACTGAATGACAGAATGTATAATTAAAGTTTAATAATATTCCTTTGAAATTATTTAAAGAAATATTCAGAATTTTCATGGAAATTAGAAGGAATCCATTTCATTGGTCATTGTAAAACCAACGATTAGATTTATTAATTGATACTTAAGCTTTGTTAAAAAAATAAAAAAAAGTGGTAGATCCTTAGTAACGAAATATTGAAAAGACTGATAGGAGACAGTTACGGATTTTTAACAAAAAAATTGGTTCAAATTATTAAGAAATTTGCATATAGTATTTTTAAAAGTGTGTACAAACCTAGTAATATGTTTTTTGGACAAAAACATAACATTTAGATGCCTCCAGAATTTGGAAGACTGGTGAAATTAAGTTTTCCGAAATCCTACATTGTTTGTATGGTAAGAATTTGGTTGTTTCCCAGCAACGATCTCAATTTGATGAAGATCCATTGAAGGTGGAACTTTATGCATATCCTTTTGTAAGGAATTTCGCCGACCGACGACCTGAAAACAGAATATTTGGATTGGTTTTCAATATTTACGGTTTACGGACAGTAAAGGTATTCCTATAAACTCATTTACAATAAAATATATTTACCTGTGTTTCAATTTTGTGTCTAGTTAAGTATATTATTCTTTTTAATCCACTGATTCTAACCTTACATTTCGTTTGGGTAAATGACAGTACGAATATACAAACAAAATGTACTAGTTAGACTCGGTAGAAATTTTATAAACGATATTTACATTGTTTCTCATCATTAGAATACATGTTTTGAATGAATGAAATCTTCACTAATATTAGATTAATCATTTTGTAATGATTAATGTGTTTGATATTGAATTTGACATGTTTTATAATAAAACTATTACGTTTTCCCATTGAAAATTTTGAATATTTATTTCACTTTAATTTCTATAAGGTGGTAACACTGGAACAACTGGCGAACATTGACCCAATTTCCAGGTCTGTCTTAAACAAATTGATAATACTTGGTATTTGAAAATTAAAAAATTTAGAAATTAAAATAAAGAAATTTAGTTTTGAAGCTTATTATAAAGAATTTGGCGTCATCATTTATAATATTAAACAACCTTAATTGCGGACCACGAACCCTGAAATAAAGAGTCAATAGTAATTTTATAACATTATAAATAATTTGATTAAAGGGCAAGTAAAGATCTTAAAATTGAATTAAATAACAAAATAAATTATTTCAGATTTTTTTTTGATAAAACAAATATACAGGGCGCACCAAAATTTAGTTGAATTTAACAAAAACATATTCTTATTAAAACAGCAACTAGAAATTTATTCATAATTCATGTTAGTTTTTTTTGAACATATAGGGTGAATAAAAAAATAAAATAAAAATATAACAATTATTGTTATGATTTGGACACATAAATAATAACATACAAATACAAATCATAACAATATATATATATATATATATATATATATATATATATATATATATATATATATATATATATATATATATATATATCTATATATATATATATATATATTTAAAAATATATTCAATTAGTTGTGCCCTTGCTCATTTCTTTGTGAAAACTCTAATTATTCTATTCTAGAATACTAAAATTGTTAATAAAAATTATATATAAGGTATGAGACCTTTAGTACCCTGAGGTAAAAGTCGGCGTAACAATATATAGGGAAAAATTCAAAAGGGGCGTCAAGTGTCTTACTTTTTACTAATGAGTAAGTAGATAAAGAGTATGCTATTCTTATAATAAACCATATGATTAATTCCTAAGAATAATCATAGAGCTAAAACATCTAGTCTTTTAACAATTCTAACAAGCGAGTCAAAAAAAATCTTGTTAAGGTTCTGCTCACAATATTTTATGAGATTAACTAACACACAAAGATAAAACTCACTGTAAATATTTATAGTTTTTTTTTTATTTTAGGTTAGATAGGTACATTTGTTACGTTACATCTACAAAAACCAGACTAATTGTTTTTAAATAATTTTGAGAACATTTTCTGGGTGTCAAATGTTCTCAAAATACAAGTGGTCTAAAAGGGAATCAAATATGATATACTATCATCATTTAAACAAGACGTTGCTGAAGGCTTGTCCCCGTTATGTCGTCTGTTTTTGTCTTGTGCGTGTGCATTCCTGTTGTGTCCCCAGTCATGTAAAAGTTTTCCTAGTTCCCTAATTTGGTGACTAGATGGATCTTCTCCAACTAGTCGTCTAATCTATTCGAAGAGTCATATATGTAATTTAAATGGAACACCGAACAAATTTTCCTATCAAGTTACACGTCTCTGTTGTCTCTGTTATCATTTATAAAATACGCAAATGTTTCTCGTTCACTTCGGTTAGCTCTACGGCAAAACTGTCAAATCCTGTATATGAAGTGGGAGAACTGGCAGAAGCCTTTCCAACTTCTGCCCCTGCTATAGCTTGCTCAGTTCATAAGATTTTTTGAAGGCAGAGAGAGAAAGCGCGTAATAGTTGGTAACAACAGAAGATGGCAAGCTTTATAATGATTTCGATCGTTGCTGTCCCAAGTATACACTTAAATCCAAAAATAGATATCCTCCTTGGTACAATGGTAGCATTATTAAAGATTTACAGGCTGTAGACTATTCCCTTAGATATAACTCAATTTCTGGATTGCAAGAGAACCTTAATTCCTTTTAGGCGGTCGTTTAAATAATTAAATTTAAATAACAAAAAAAAGAATCTGAAGAAGCCAATATTTTAAGGAGACTCACCTAGTAGTGTCTGCGTTCTGGAATTCTTGAAGGGGGCCCCACACGTTTTCTTCTTGGGAAAACGGAACACCGACGAACAAAATAACAAAATATTTCTATTTTTCCTTGCGAACACTTCAGCGGATCATACGGTACTCTTCGGTTTAAAATCCAAAAAATGTCCTTTTTACAAACGCACAGATGTGCGCCGGCGCGAGTGATTCCCATTATATTGGCAACAAATAAATTAAACTATTTTGATAAAAATATTAAGGGTCACTAGCATCCAATTAATTATGAGAAATATCAACATAAAATAAATATTATAAATTAAGGAAAAAACGCGTAAATACCTAACATACTCCCACCCCAAAAGGCGCGTAAAAAAAAACGTGCCTTTTCCTAAAAAAAAATAACAGTTCATTAAAAAGGTAACAAAAAATATTTTATTGGAGAGGTCCCCGAAAAACTAAATATACAAAAAAAACTACAGACCAGGCAAGCAAATTGATCCTACTCAATAGGCAATGGACATAGCTTGACCAACGGTCTCTTAAGCAAACCATTAGGGGTTTTAACCGTCGCGACGCGTGCAATACCGTCAGCACCCGGATGAAATTGTACAATTCGTCCTAAGTCCCATTGCAAAGAAGGTAAATTATCATTTTTTATTAACACTAGCGCCCCTTCCTTTGGAGAATCAACAGATTTAAACCATTTACCCCTTTGTTGCAGGGTGTGTAAATATTCCGCGTGCCATCTACGCCAAAAATCTTGATGTAATCGTTGTATCAATTGCCACCTCGTTAAACGGTTGAGGGGCAGTTCAGTAAGAGTCTCATCAGGTAGAGCACTCAAGGGTTCAAGAGTTAAGAAATGGCCAGGGGTAAGGACTGATAGATCATTTGGATCTGTACTAAGCGATGAGAGAGGTCGTGAATTCAAAACGCTTTCCACCTGAACTAAAAAGGTATAAAACTCCTCATAAGTTAAAATTTGGTCACCCATGACTCGTTTCAAGTGCGTTTTTACGGATTTGATCCCCGATTCCCACAATCCTCCCATGTGGGGAGAGTTTCCTGGCAAAAAATGGTGCTCTATCGAATCTATGGCCGACACGGATTCCATGATATTTTTGAGCTCGTTATAAGCACCTACAAAATTGGTGCCTCGGTCGGAATAAAGATGCGCGCATCGCCCTCTACGAGATACAAATCGTCTTAACGCGGCTAAAAAGGCGTCACTCGTGAGATCGGAAGCCAGCTCCAAATGTATAGCCTTTGTAGCCATACAAACAAACAAACAAATATAGGCTTTGGTAACTTTAGCACCACGAAGCCTGCCCATAGTGATAGAAAATGGACCTCCATAATCTACCCCAGTGCGAAGAAAAGGTTTAACTTGAGAAATACGTATAGAAGGTAAGTTACCCATAAGGGGTTGTACCGGGAGAGGATTTGTCTTCCAACATTTAATACATTTGGATAAAACGGATCGAATGGCTCGACGGGAAGATAAGATCCAAAAATATTGAGACAGTAGAAATTGAGTTGTGCGCAAACCCGCATGTAAAAATAATTTATGATAAAAATTAATTAATATATCTGTCAAATGACATTTTCGAGGAAATAAAATAGGATGTTTTTTATCATAGGTAAGACTTGACAAGGAAAGCCTTCCTCCTACCCTTAGAATCCCTTCTGGATACATAAAGGCATTCAATTTCTTTAAAGGTTTTGAAAAAGATTTGTTCTCTATTTCATCAGAAAAAACCAAAAGTTGAGTGCGTTTTACAAGAAGTTTTAAGGCAGTAGTTTTTTCCGAATAAGTCAAATAACCTCGTCGTTTATCATCAGTTGATCGGGAATTATAAGTAAATCGTAATATATATGCCAGAATGTGTTGAACTTTGGAAAAAGACGAATAATTAGATAGCAAATCATCAATAAAGGTGGCGGATACAAAACAAATTTTGCGTTCCTCTTCCTGTGTTTCAGAAAAGGACATAGGATTAATGACATAATCAGAAACTCGTAAAAAGTCTGGGCCTTGCAACCAGAGGGAATTATGAACCATTTCTGATGGAAAAAGCCCTCGACAGGCAGCGTCGGCCGGATTAAGATTTGTCTTAACATACGTCCAATTTGTTGCAGTTATTTTATCGCGAATATACGCCACCCTGTTGGCTACAAAAGTAGACCAACGTCTAGGATCAGAATTTAACCATGCTAGAACAATTTGAGAGTCCGTATAAGCATGAATAGCAATAATTTTAAACTGATCTTGATAAACCGATTTAATCCAACCAACCACTTTGGTTAATAAAACAGCGCCACACAAATCCATGCGAGGAATTGTGATTTTTTTGGTAGGGGCAACTTTTGATTTACCACACACGAAAAACATTTTTGCAGAACCTGTGTCATCGATAATTCTAAAGTACGCGACAGCACTATAGCCGCGCTCACTAGCATCACTAAACGCATGTAACTCAACATGCGAATCCGGAGGAATTTCAATCCTGCGCGGAATGCGCAAAGAAGATAATAGTTTTAATTCATTCTTATATTTAAGCCACAGTCTTAAAAGTTCATTAGGGGGAGTTTCATCCCAATCTAGGCGAAGTAACCATAATTTTTGAATCAAATATTTACAAAAAAAAGTCACTGGTGAAAGAATACCTAACGGATCAAATATTCTGGCAAGTTCAGATAAAAGATTGCGTTTGGTACAAGGGCGATCGATAGGATTAACTTTATAAAAAAAATTATCATGTTTAGGATCCCACAGAAGACCTAAAATTTTGATTGTAGGGTGAATTTCATTCTCAAAAGAAAGCGGATTACAAGACACTTGATCAGAAGGAAAAATGTCTAAAAGTTGTGGGTCGTTACTCGTCCATTTTCGGAGCTCAAAGCCACCCGTGCGTAAAAGAGAGATGAGTTCATCCCTCAAGAGTTGCGCATTTCTTAAATCGTCACTACCACTGCAAATATCATCAATATATGTGTCTCTTAATAAAATACGAGATGCTTGAGGATACTTATTTCGACAATCTGTAGCAAGTTGATGTAACGTGCGAATTGCCAGATATGGAGCGCAATTAAATCCAAAACAAACGGTTTTAATTCTAAAATCTGAAATGTCATCGTTTGGAGAAAAACGAAACAATAAGCGTTGATAATCTCTAAATTCCGGAGATACCAATACTTGACGGTACATTTGTTTAATGTCCGCGGTAAAACAAACTTTATGTAAACGAAAGTTAAGCAAAATATTAGCGATATCAGTTTGTAATTTTGGACCAACAAATAAACAGTCGTTGAGCGTTTTCTTGTTTGGCATTTGAGCCGAAGCGTTAAAAACAACTCTCACTTTGGTACTATGACTCTCTGGCCGAAGTACCGCATGATGAGGCAAATAAAAAGTGGCATTATTGTCTTTGGAAGGCTCAATAGCTTCCATATGTCCTAAATCTAAATATTCTCTCATTACATCACAATAATCTTTATATAAAGTAGGATTTTTTAGTAATCGACGTTCCATACTACGAAAACGTTGTAAAGCCAATTCGCGACTGTGAGGAAATAAGGGAGACGGTTCGCGGAAAGGAAGCGGTACCACATATCTACCTGATTCGGTTCTAGAAAAATTATTAACAAAAATTTCTTCACAAATTGTATCTTCGGAAGAAAGCGACGTGAATTCTGGGACAGTTTCAATATCAAAAAAACCTTTCATAGAATTATCCAAATTTTCAATGTCAGACAATTTAGAAAAAAAGGAATTGAGGCGGGGAGGCGAGATATTATTTATTTTACCCAATAAAACATAACCAAAAACTGTTTGTAAAGCGCTGGGACCCCCGTTCGTCCCTTGAACGTGGGTAGAGAGTAAAATTTGAGGTAAAATATCAGCTCCCAATAAAATATCAATGTCCCCTGGACGGTAAAAAGTTGGATCTGCCAATTCTAAATTATCTAAATGTGGCCACGAATGATTATTTATAAAAGTTGAAGGTAATTGGTCACATATTTTCGGCAATACAAGAGTATCTACGCAAAATATAGGTTCCATTTTACCTACAGGTTTCATTAAAACGGTTACAGCCCCAGTATTCATTAATCGAGTGGTATCCCCAATACCCTGAATTGTAGTTGAACATCGACTTAAATTTAAGTTCAACCTTGAAAAACACTTCAGCGAAAGAAGTGAAATTTCAGAGCCGGCATCTAACAATGCCCGATATGTTCTAAAAACACCTTTATTATCTTTTATTTCGATAAATGCTGTACACAATAAAACCTGCGAGCGATTTTGGGTCAAAGTACAAATTTGTGCCGAATTCGAAGTACTAGTTTCCAGCTGTACTGAGTCCGAGCGCGAGGCTGGTTTCGTATCAGCACTGCCAGCGGCGTCGGTAGAGGTATTTTGACGATTAAAATGTAAAGTGGTATGGTGTGTTTTGCTATTACATTTGCGACATACCGAAGTAGATTTACATGTTTTTAAATCGTGATAGCTACTTAGACATCCAAAACAAAGATGATGTTTTTTACAAAAGGAATGGCGATCTCCAGGAGATTTATTTAAATAAGTTGAACAATGATATAAAGGATGATTATCGGAACATAAAATGCATGTATTTTGCGTGCGAGCGAAAAGGCTATTTTTAGAGCGCGGAATATAAGTTGGCGAAGGTTTCTTATAAACATTTTTAACAGGCGGACGTACATTTTCCAACCCATTACAATGATCTTCCAAAAAATTAAACAGCGTGCGATATTCAGGAATCGAGGTAGATCCGTGATCTCTTTCAAAAGCGCGAGCGGTTTCCTGATCTAAACGGGTAATTAACATATGCGATAAAATAAAATCCCAATCTGTGTTTATTCCCATATTTTTTAAACTTTCCAAATTAATAGAGAACGTATCCAACAATCTTCGAAGCTCAACGGGATCCTCGAATTTCATAGGAGGGAAATTTTCAATTTCCAACCAATAAGATTTCGCTTGAGCTCTCGGATTGGTGTAGCGTTTGACTAAAGAGTCATAAGCGGTTTGATAATTTTCAGCAGTAGCCGTTAAGCGTTTAATCAAGTCCAAAGGCGTACCTTCAAATGAAGATTTTAAATAGTTAAACTTTTCGACCGGTTTTAAAGAATTATTTGTATGCACTACCGCATCGAACATATCTTTGAAACTTTGAAAATCACGAACATCGCCCGAAAATTTGTTTATTTCAATTTTGGGAAGTTTGACATGCGAGGTATTCGGTGAAATCATACCAGATTGATTCGATAACCGGGTAGAAGCGTTTAAATCCGCTTCGAATAAATCGGTGTAAACCGCTTTTATTTCATAATAAAGATCATTAAAAGCAGTTTTCTCGGCATCTTCATCAGCTAAATTTTTTTCTTGGTCGGCGGAATACAGAGTTAAAATTGTTGAATGATATTTGTTAAACTCCTCGTTAATAGAGTCAACCGCGTTAAAACGAACTTTAAAAATTGTGCGTTTAGTTTTATCTGTTTTGGCAGAAACGGCCAACTTATGAATAATATTGATTTCATTCAAGCAACTTTGACGTAATGCAATATAACGACGTAATTTGTCCGCCTGTAACCTAAGAAATGAACTTGGTGATTCCACCAAAATTTTTAAACTTAAAAAAAAATTATTAAAGTATTAACTACAATTAAAAATGTTGTCTACTACGGTTACACAAGTTTCGGTTGTTCCGGTGTCAACCTTCGGGCCTTCGACGTCGCTCAGACGGCAGCTAGGGGGTGGATAGCTTACAAAAATTCCGGAAATAGTAGACAAATAAATAGGCGCCAACTGGGTCTATATAGTGGCCAAACTATGATCCTATTTCCCCAAAAACCCAGTAAATGAGGAAAGAAATAAAAGACAAACCTCAACTTATGTTCCTTTATAAAGAAAAAAATATTTACTAAATATACAGACTAATTACCTAATGGCTTAGGTAATCAAAAAAAAAAAATTGGAGGAAATAAAAGAGAAAATTTACACTGTATATGTATATGCATAACCCAAATTAAATTATTAAATCAAAATACGGCACGGTTCGTCGTTAGCTTGGTACCAGGCATGACGCATGCGCAAAATACTAATTTCCACCTTACATAAAAAATAAAATATAAAATAATAGTTAACTTAAATATTGTGCATAACCGCACCTATACTACATCGTATATTATAAACTAAACAGTAAACTTATAATCCTTATAAGCTTATAACCCTCTCCAAATTGGAAGGCAATATCTGCTTAACTTCTAGTTAAGACCAAACTACCCAAAAGAAAATTATTAAACCATGAAATTTTATAATTAAGTATAATTCATAAAACTAAATAAAAATATCAAAAAAAATAAAAATACAAAGATACACAAAGGACTTCAGACACAGAGGTTATTTACTTAAACTCCCAGATTGGAAGAGGTTACTTAATCTCTGCCCCCACACGGGTCTTCTGAGATTGCTTAACTTAATCGTTAAGTCTGGACCATTTAATAATGAATAAATTGAAAAAAAGTAAAATTATGGCAGTAGCCCTTAATAACTGAAGAATTACAACTTAAACGTGGAAGCAGTCCAAGTGTTCTGCGACCCGAAGGATTACTACATCAGCATTAAGTGCTTAAATTAAGTAAAAATTTAAAATATTAATCAATTAAACGATGTAACATTTGATAATACTTAAGTTATGAGTGAAAGAACCCTAGAACATTCTGTGCTCAAAAGTATAAATAATGTTGAGAATACCTTGACAACATTCGGTTGAAAGTGAATAAATAGTTTAACAATGCACGCATGAAACCTTCAATATAAAGTATAAAAAAAACCTGATAGTAGGGTGTCTTCTTTCACAGCATTCCTATCTTCCTATCCAGAACGAGAAACATCCTAATAAATCTAGCTACAAGTAAACTAGGTGGCTAGCATACCAATGTCCTGTGTTCCCTCGATTTGTCCACGATGAAACCGTTGAACTCCGGACGATATAACCCTCTGTGTACAACTGTTGAAATCCTGGGTCAACAACCCCTAAGTGAAACTGTTGACGAATCTTGGGCTAACAAGCCCCTGGGAAAAAATTGTTGTCTAATCCTGGGCTAACAAGCCCCTGGGTGAAACCCTTAAAATATTACAAAGAAAAATGTCAATACACATTGACTCAAGTATCCCGAACTATAGGATTACCCAAAAATGTACATAAACTAGAAACTATTCAGCATCTAGGATGAAGAAAAATTACATTGGTTCAACAGTGAGTCATAAACAGTATTATGAGATCAAATAATTAAAATTCTGTTACACATGGTTGATAACATAACCTAATATATACAAAACATACCTTTTTCGTAAAGGGTTAACTTGGTAGCCTTTCAAGGATGAGAACCACGTGAGATGATTCACAGCACAACAATATTCCACACTCCAAATGCTGTGAACTCCCGATTATTGCGTTAAAATCCTATATTAGATATGGGCTGGACCAATGACCATGGGAATTTACCAATTCACTAAAATTCCCCTCAAAATACGAAATGTCCATTTACCCACAATTAACCATGAAATAGAATCTAAAATCCCCTTTAATTAGGGTAAGCCGATGGGGCTAAATATTAAGAAAATTCTATTTCGACACAAAAATCGTCTCCTCGTGATTCAACACCACTGACAGAAAAACAATACGTCAGCCGTCCAAAATGGCCGAAATCCCTTTCCGATAAATGTCAAGTGGGTTCAGAAATTCATCCTCAAGAATTCCCCACTATATAACTTAACAGACCATTTACGAAAGGTACCCTAAAAACTATATTTATATACAGTATAACTACATTTGGGAAACTGTTCCCGACAAAAATTAATACAACAGCGATCGCAAAAAAAAATCCCTCACGACTTAAAATCGCTCATTGTGAAACTACCTTACCTCGGGTTCTGAGCCCGATATTGGAACGTCCCACCAACATGACACTTGTCGGTGTTCTGTCGTCAAATGACGTTTATGTCATTCACTGTCACAATTAATAAACATTAATCCAATTCTGACAGCTATAAACAAAATAAACAACAAAGAAAATCTTAAAGAATGGTATCGTAAATAATTAATTACCCAAAGGTGAGACTATAATACATAATATGTATAAATTTACAACGAAACTTGGTCTATTTTTAGGAGAATCTGGCAAATTAAAACAGTGAACACTACACCGCAAATATGACCAATGTACAAAGTATTATACTAGTGGTGAGATGGAATAAATTGTAATAATGATGTCCAAAAGTTAGAATACAGGTGAAATTAGTTAATGACCAAAATAATAGTGATATCATCCATACGATTTAACCCTTTTTTTTCGTATGATTAACCAGGTAAGCCAAAACAATTTTATTAATTCGTGGGGCCAAAAATGAACGTTACACGCCATTTTAAATCAAATAGGTACAATAAAAATTAAAGTATTAGTTTTGCGGTACGCCCACTGGTACAAAATCAAACAATTGTGAAATTCGAGTAAATTCCAACAATCGGTAAAAAAAAATTTTTAATTAAGCGAACGAAAAGAAAGAAATGTGATGTGATAAATATACCTATGGTCAGACGGACATGCGTAAAAGAGTCAATAGATCAATTTGCGTACCAGGGACCGTGCTTCGTGTACTGGTCGGAACAATTCAAAATGGCTAAATAAATTGCCGGCTTCTCCAAAAAATATTAAATTAAAAATTAACACAAATGGTTTGTAATTTTGCGTAAAATTAAGCGAATTTAATTCCCCACTATTTAACTTTTGATGAAAATCAATGATTTAACACAAAATTCCCAATTTCAAGCGGAAAATTAAATAAAAAAAAATAGATTTCAAAAAATTAATTTTCTAAAACTCTACCAAAAGCGACAAAAAATTCAAATCCGGCTCGAAGGACCATGTAGACTATTCCCTTAGATATAACTCAATTTCTGGATTGCAAGAGAACCTTAATTCCTTTTAGGCGGTCGTTTAAATAATTAAATTTAAATAACAAAAAAAAAAGAATCTGAAGAAGCCAATATTTTAAGGAGACTCACCTAGTAGTGTCTGCGTTCTGGAATTCTTGAAGGGGGCCCCACACGTTTTCTTCTTGGGAAAACGGAACACCGACGAACAAAATAACAAAATATTTCTATTTTTCCTTGCGAACACTTCAGCGGATCATACGGTACTCTTCGGTTTAAAATCCAAAAAATGTCCTTTTTACAAACGCACAGATGTGCGCCGGCGCGAGTGATTCCCATTATATTGGCAACAAATAAATTAAACTATTTTGATAAAAATATTAAGGGTCACTAGCATCCAATTAATTATGAGAAATATCAACATAAAATAAATATTATAAATTAAGGAAAAAAACGCGTAAATACCTAACACAGGCTAAAAGTAGAATTTGGCGCAAATACAAGCGTGAAAGCAATTTACAGGCCTTTGAGGATTTTAAAGACGTTCGGGCGAAAATAAAGCATGATGTTGATTTTTTAGGCAAAACTGAGGAAGAAATAAATATATAACAACCCAAACAGATTTTGGGTATTTATAAATAATAAACGAGGTAGTTCCAAAATATGACAAGTATTGAATTTTGAAGGTCAAATGCTGGAGGGGCCTTCTAATATTCTAAACGGTTTTGCAAATCTTTTTAAACAGTCCTATACTATTTCTTCTCCTTTTCAACCCAATTCTGGGACAAATAATAATCAATTTTTAAATATTACAAGCTTCAGTGAAAAGGAAGTACATGAGGCACTAAGATCACTTAAGCCAAAAAAGACTACCGGATCAGACGATATTCCAGCTTTTGTCCTAAAAGATTGTTCTTCTGTGTTTGCTCGTCCTCTCTCCATACTAATTAATATTTGTTTAAAATCGGCTACAATACCAGAGATCTGGAAATCCTCAAAGGTCTGTCCCATTTTCAAGAAACGAGATAGACAAGATATTTTAAATTATCGATCTATCTCTATTATATGCAACTTTGCAAAGGTTTTTGAAGACCTGCTAGAGCGAGTTATATGTCGTCATGTAAGTTGTAATATAAGTATAAATCAACATGGTTTCATGAAAAGTCGTTCAACACACACCAACCTTCTGACAGTTACCCAATATATTGCTGAATTTATTGACAACAGAGCCCAAACTGATGTTATTTATACTGACTTTTCTAAGGCCCCTGACAGACTTGATCATGGCATTCTGCTCAACAAACTTGTAGCTTTTGGATTATCTCCTTCTTTAATTTCACTATTTCAATCCTATCTATGGGATCGAAAGCTTAATGGTTTTAGGTCTGCTGAATATAGTGCTTCTTCCGGTGTTCCACAAGGGTCGAATCTAGGACCCCTCCTTTTAATTATGTTCATTAATGATATTGCAGATGTTACAAATGTAAATTTCCTTTTGTATGCTGATGATCTAAAACTATACTGCCTTGTAGAGAAGATAGGTGATTGCGAGAACCTTTCAGCAAACTTAACACGGATTGTTGAATGGTGTTATCAAAATACCTTGTCACTTAATCCGGATAAATGTAAAGTTATGTCCTACAGTTTAAAAACGAATATCCTAATATTTAATTATTCAATAGAAAACGTTGCCGTTGAGCGACCGAAAACATTTACTGATCTTGGCGTCACGTTTCACACTGCACTATCATTTAATAAGCATATTGATAATGTTGAATCCTCTTCCTATCGCATGTACGGATTAATTTCACGTAGCAGTAGTGATTTTAAAGAGACCTCTACCTTAAAAACTCTATTTTATGATTTTATAAGATCAAAGTTAGAATATGCTTCAGTTGTGTGGAGCCCCTTTTATCAATATCATATAATAATAATAATAATAATAATAATAATAATAATAATAATAATAATAATAATAATAATAATAATAACAATAATAATAATAATAATAATAATAATAATAATAATAATAATAATTAATATAATAATAATAATAATAATAATAATAATAATAATAATAATAATAATAATAATAATAATAATAATAATAATAATAATAATAATAATAATAATAATAATAATAATAATAATAATAATAATAATAATAATAATAATAATAATAATAATAATAATAATAATAATAATAATAATAATAATAATAATAATAATAATAATAATAATAATAATAATAATAATAATAATAATAATAATAATAATAATAATAATAATAATAATAATAATAATAATAATAATAATAATAATAATAATAATAATAATAATAATAATAATAATAATAATAATAATAATAATAATAATAATAATAATAATAATAATAATAATAATAATAATAATAATAATAATAATAATAATAATAATAATAATAATAATAATAATAATAATAATAATAATAATAATAATAATAATAATAATAATAATAATAATAATAATAATAATAATAATAATAATAATAATAATAATAATAATAATAATAATAATAATAATAATAATAATAATAATAATAATAATAATAATAATAATAATAATAAAAGTCTGTAATCCTGGATGCGACAAACATTGTTAGGTCATTTCTAGAATAGTGACACCCAACGAAAGTCTTGCTGTTGAGGCCGACTGTCGTTAAGACACACCCGTCGTAAATTCCGGTGAAAAAAAAAAATAATAATAATAATAATAATAATAATAATAATAATAATAATAATAATAATAATAATAATAATAATAATAATAATAATAATAATAATAATAATAATAATAATAATAATAATAATAATAATAATAATAATAATAATAATAATAATAATAATAATAATAATAATAATAATAATAATAATAATAATAATAATAATAATAATAATAATAATAATAATAATAATAATAATAATAATAATAATAATAATAATAATAATAATAATAATAATAATAATAATAATAATAATAATAATAATAATAATAATAATAATAATAATAATAATAATAATAATAATAATAATAATAATAATAATAATAATAATAATAATAATAATAATAATAATAATAATAATAATAATAATAATAATAATAATAATAATAATAATAATAATAATAATAATAATAATAATAATAATAATAATAATAATAATAATAATAATAATAATAATAATAATAATAATAATAATAATAATAATAATAATAATAATAATAATAATAATAATAATAATAATAATAATAATAATAATAATAATAATAATAATAATAATAATAATAATAATAATAATAATAATAATAATAATAATAATAATAATAATAATAATAATAATAATAATAATAATAATAATAATAATAATAATAATAATAATAATAATAATAATAATAATAATAATAATAATAATAATAATAATAATAATAATAATAATAATAATAATAATAATAATAATAATAATAATAATAATAATAATAATAATAATAATAATAATAATAATAATAATAATAATAATAATAATAATAATAATAATAATAATAATAATAATAATAATAATAATAATAATAATAATAATAATAATAATAATAATAATAATAATAATAATAATAATAATAATAATAATAATAATAATAATAATAATAATAATAATAATAATAATAATAATAATAATAATAATAATAATAATAATAATAATAATAATAATAATAATAATAATAATAATAATAATAATAATAATAATAATAATAATAATAATAATAATAATAATAATAATAATAATAATAATAATAATAATAATAATAATAATAATAATAATAATAATAATAATAATAATAATAATAATAATAATAATAATAATAATAATAATAATAATAATAATAATAATAATAATAATAATAATAATAATAATAATAATAATAATAATAATAATAATAATAATAATAATAATAATAATAATAATAATAATAATAATAATAATAATAATAATAATAATAATAATAATAATAATAATAATAATAATAATAATAATAATAATAATAATAATAATAATAATAATAATAATAATAATAATAATAATAATAATAATAATAATAATAATAATAATAATAATAATAATAATAATAATAATAATAATAATAATAATAATAATAATAATAATAATAATAATAATAATAATAATAATAATAATAATAATAATAATAATAATAATAATAATAATAATAATAATAACTGTAATAACTAAACGCGGCAAGTATTCCCACAGCCAAAACATTCAGCTAAACGACGGATCAGTTATCAAAAATCTGGAACAAGATGATATATACAAGTATCTAGGAGTAGATGAATGCAGTGACATCCAGCACGATCAAATGAAAATTAAAATTAAGAAGGAATATTACCGTCGAGTGCGTCTTGTCCTTAAGACCCATCTTAACTCGAAAAATAAAATGAAAGCAATCAACAGCTTAGCAGTACCAGTGTCCACATACAGTTTCGGAATAATAGACTGGAGGCGAGATGAAGTCAAAGAAATGGATAGAAAAACACGTAAACTACTAACCTTGCATGGAATTCATCATCCAAAAGCCGATGCAGACAGAATATACATCAAACGAAAAGATGGTGGGCGTGGTTTATCCGAGCTCGAATCAGCCTATGGTATTGCAGTAACTGGCCTCAGCAAGTATGTGGTACAAAGTAACGACAGATTAATAAAAATGGTAAATAGGCATGATAATAATAAATCGAAATACTCTCTGACCCAACTAGCAAGTACCATTAAAGACCGCTATATACAGCCAACAAAACAAAGTGCTGATAATTTGAGATGCGAAATAGCAGACAACTCCCACAAACTGAGAGATGCCATCGAACACGACAGGATAGAACGTGTAAAGAAAAAACCACTACACGGTCAATTTCTCAAATACTTAAATCAGCCACATGTAGACAAAGATGCCAGTATAGCGTGGCTACGTGGATCAGATCTGAAGGGAGAGACCGAAAGTTTGATAATCGCAGCTCAGGATCAAGCCTTAAACACCAGATATCACCAAAATCGAATACTTGGTATACAAATAGACAGCAGATGTAGAATGTGTGGAAAAGCAGAAGAGACAACCGCGCATATACTAAGTGCATGCACCACACTTGCTGCTACCGAGTATACTCATCGGCACAACAAGGTAGCTAGTTATATACATTGGTCAATCTGCAAACAACTTGGAGGTGAAGTACCCGACAAATGGTTCGAGCATGTACCAATGCCAGTGGTAAATATACAGGAAATCACAATCATGTGGGATTACCCCATACGAACAGATCGGACCATTAACGCCAACCGCCCCGATATAGTATACCACAATAGAAAAGAAAAGATCTGTTTACTTATTGACATCGCTATTCCCAGTGATCAGAACATCATGGTTAAAGAGGCGGAGAAAATTTCCAAATACAAAGACCTTCAGATAGAAGTTCAGAGAATGTGGAATGTAAAGGCCAAGGTTGTGCCAGTAATAGTAGGGACTTTGGGGTTAATCAAAAGAGGATTTGGTGACCATCTAAAACAAATCCCCGGTAAAGCAAATGCATACGAAGTCCAGAAAATAGCATTGTTAGGGTCTGCACACATCCTCCGAAGAATACTAACCTGATATAAAGCCTAAAAAAAAAAAAAAAAAAAAAAAAAAAAAAAAAAAAAAAAAAAAAATATTTACAACCTATTAAAATCCCAAGAGCTTTGGTAAAGCTTCGGATAAAACACCTACCCAGCTGCTCGAGACTGAGGTAGTGCAACAAAACAATAATAATAATAATAATAATAATAATAATAACAATAATAATAATAATAATAATAATAATAATAATAATAATAATAATAATAATAATAATAATAATAATAATAATAATAATAATAATAATAATAATAATAATAATAATAATAATAATAATAATAATAATAATAATAATAATAATAATAATAATAATAATAATAATAATAATAATAATAATAATAATAATAATAATAATAATAATAATAATAATAATAATAATAATAATAATAATAATAATAATAATAATAATAATAATAATAATAATAATAATAATAATAATAATAATAATAATAATAATAATAATAATAATAATAATAATAATAATAATAATAATAATAATAATAATAATAATAATAATAATAATAATAATAATAATAATAATAATAATAATAATAATAATAATAATAATAATAATAATAATAATAATAATAATAATAATAATAATAATAATAATAATAATAATAATAATAATAATAATAATAATAATAATAATAATAATAATAATAATAATAATAATAATAATAATAATAATAATAATAATAATAATAATAATAATAATAATAATAATAATAATAATAATAATAATAATAATAATAATAATAATAATAATAATAATAATAATAATAATAATAATAATAATAATAATAATAATAATAATAATAATAATAATAATAATAATAATAATAATAATAATAATAATAATAATAATAATAATAATAATAATAATAATAATAATAATAATAATAATAATAATAATAATAATAATAATAATAATAATAATAATAATAATAATAATAATAATAATAATAATAATAATAATAATAATAATAATAATAATAATAATAATAATAATAATAATAATAATAATAATAATAATAATAATAATAATAATAATAATAATAATAATAATAATAATAATAATAATAATAATAATAATAATAATAATAATAATAATAATAATAATAATAATAATAATAATAATAATAATAATAATAATAATAATAATAATAATAATAATAATAATAATAATAATAATAATAATAATAATAATAATAATAATAATAATAATAATAATAATAATAATAATAATAATAATAATAATAATAATAATAATAATAATAATAATAATAATAATAATAATAATAATAATAATAATAATAATAATAATAATAATAATAATAATAATAATAATAATAATAATAATAATAATAATAATAATAATAATAATAATAATAATAATAATAATAATAATAATAATAATAATAATAATAATAATAATAATAATAATAATAATAATAATAATAATAATAATAATAATAATAATAATAATAATAATAATAATAATAATAATAATAATAATAATAATAATAATAATAATAATAATAATAATAATAATAATAATAATAATAATAATAATAATAATAATAATAATAATAATAATAATAATAATAATAATAATAATAATAATAATAATAATAATAATAATAATAATAATAATAATAATAATAATAATAATAATAATAATAATAATAATAATAATAATAATAATAATAATAATAATAATAATAATAATAATAATAATAATAATAATAATAATAATAATAATAATAATAATAATAATAATAATAATAATAATAATAATAATAATAATAATAATAATAATAATAATAATAATAATAATAATAATAATAATAATAATAATAATAATAATAATAATAATAATAATAATAATAATAATAATAATAATAATAATAATAATAATAATAATAATAATAATAATAATAATAATAATAATAATAATAATAATAATAATAATAATAATAATAATAATAATAATAATAATAATAATAATAATAATAATAATAATAATAATAATAATAATAATAATAATAATAATAATAATAATAATAATAATAATAATAATAATAATAATAATAATAATAATAATAATAATAATAATAATAATAATAATAATAATAATAATAATAATAATAATAATAATAATAATAATAATAATAATAATAATAATAATAATAATAATAATAATAATAATAATAATAATAATAATAATAATAATAATAATAATAATAATAATAATAATAATAATAATAATAATAATAATAATAATAATAATAATAATAATAATAATAATAATAATAATAATAATAATAATAATAATAATAATAATAATAATAATAATAATAATAATAATAATAATAATAATAATAATAATAATAATAATAATAATAATAATAATAATAATAATAATAATAATAATAATAATAATAATAATAATAATAATAATAATAATAATAATAATAATAATAATAATAATAATAATAATAATAATAATAATAATAATAATAATAATAATAATAATAATAATAATAATAATAATAATAATAATAATAATAATAATAATAATAATAATAATAATAATAATAATAATAATAATAATAATAATAATAATAATAATAATAATAATAATAATAATAATAATAATAATAATAATAATAATAATAATAATAATAATAATAATAATAATAATAATAATAATAATAATAATAATAATAATAATAATAATAATAATAATAATAATAATAATAATAATAATAATAATAATAATAATAATAATAATAATAATAATAATAATAATAATAATAATAATAATAATAATAATAATAATAATAATAATAATAATAATAATAATAATAATAATAATAATAATAATAATAATAATAATAATAATAATAATAATAATAATAATAATAATAATAATAATAATAATAATAATAATAATAATAATAATAATAATAATAATAATAATAATAATAATAATAATAATAATAATAATAATAATAATAATAATAATAATAATAATAATAATAATAATAATAATAATAATAATAATAATAATAATAATAATAATAATAATAATAATAATAATAATAATAATAATAATAATAATAATAATACTCTCCCTAAATCACCCCCTTACGAGTTATTTTCAACCCCTGAAGTCGACTGAACGACTTGTGTATTATTTGCCGTGGCGTAGATCGAATAGAAGCAATTCAAAGATGATTTTTAAAACTGCTAAGCCTGAAAACTGATGGCATTTGTCCTCTAACAGGTACACCTCACTCTGAATTACTACAAAAGCATAACTTTTTTAGTCTCGAAAGAAGGCTTGATTATTATAGTGTAGTAGTAACTTAAAAAATTATTAAAAGTATTATTGACTGCCCAACCTTATTAGAAAAGTTTAATATTTGCATTCCCAGAATTTCTTCCAGACACCCGAACACTTTTTATATAAATACATCCCGCACAAATGTTCTGGAAAATTCTCCGCTCCATACCATGTGTACAGTAACAAATTCTATTGTCAATGAACTTGATATATTTATTTGCAATTTGTCAGATATAAAATCCCACTTTTTATCTTAGTTAATTTGTTACCTATTACGAAATACAAGTTCTTTTTATGAGCTTAACATTCATATAAAAAATTGTGATTTATTAATAATTATATTCTGTCAATTCCTGCTCTGTAATTGGGTTAATGACCTGTAGAGTATTGTATTATAAATAAATAAATCAATAAATAAATAAATAAAAATAAACAATGAAAAATAATTAAATTATTCGAAGGGGGCTATTATGAAATTTGTACCAATAAAAACCGCATAATTATATTTCTCGTTTTACTACAGTTTGTAGATACTAATCAAGTATTTATTTGATAGATTCCCTCAAGTCACTTATTTAAATGAATTTATAGGTTATGCCATAGCAGATAAAATAAAATTATTTGAAAATTCTGTTGAGTTGTAAATAAAAAAAAAAAAATTGATAATATAAAAATAAATATTCCAATAATTATAATAATAATAATACTCTCCCTAATTCACCCCCTTACGAGTGAATTTCAACCCCTGAAGTCGACTAAACGACTTGTGTAGGGGAAGGGACGGCTATTATTATTATTTGTCGTGGCGCTCCGGGGCGACTTAAAGATGATTAATGGTGCCATTTGACTTACAGGTGAGGAAAACCCGAAAAACCTCACCCACCATCATCGAGACGGTAATGTATGGCGATTTTTTAATCTGCATATCATATCAACAGAAATTGAATTTCTATTAATACGGCACACATCAAATCCTAAACCGAACCATGCAATTTAATTATAAATCTCCATGGTTCGGTGTGGGATTCGAAGCCCAGCAATCTCAGACTCATAAACTTGCCTATAAATGAATATAAGCGCGTTAGACCGATATCATTGGACTTTTCAAATGAAGTGTCTCACTGACGCATTTTGTATTAAAGACACGTCAATTACGTTATTACGCCAACACTGGTGACGTAATGTCTTTTACAGGTATATAGACTGTAATCGATATAAGTGCCTTAAATTTAAGGGATAATAGTTTTCCTAATTTGCAAAAATCTTAATAACTTTTGTGTGAAGATGCTCGTTATTCTAAAAAAAATACAAAATATGCAAAATAAGGAGTACGATATCTTGAAAAATATCTATCTTATTCGTGTAAACATCTAAGTAAATGCTAAAACAAATTATTTTTACAAAACTGCCACGTTTTTTATTAAGTTATAATTATTATCAAAATGCATTAATACTTTCAGGGAACTAATTACATTATAAACTACATGATTACAGTTTGGCAGCAACGCGTAGCACCATAAAATAGTAGGTACTACGTATTTCGTAGATAATTTTTGTTTGTGCTCAGTGGTAGAGTATAATAAGGAAAATATTTCCAGTACAATAATTAGAAATTCGCGAGGGTAACTATTCTGACAAATTTTAAAAACGTGTTGACAATTGTTATTATTATTTAGTTTCAGTGATACAAGCTAGTTTTAGTTTACTGTTAGATTTTAGTGCTAGTATTTGGTCATAGTTTACTGTAAGATTTTAGGGCTAGTGTTTGGTTATTTTTAATTAACTATTATAGTAGAATCGCAATCAAAATTTTATGGGAGTTTACAGCACAGGCGGCTCAAAAAAATCTGTGAGTTTAAAGAGACGGCAATTTAAAGGTGTGGTTAACTTAAGAATTTTACCCATGCCACCTGGTTTTGTGGAACGTAACAATGGGCTACCCTTATTTTAATCCCTTTTATGACTTTGATGAGCGCACGGTTGGGTAAATTAGGGGGCATTTTTTTGAACTATTATTTTTTTGTTACTATTTTCACCTTAAATAATTGTAATTTAACCGCCGGGGTGCTTGTTTTAGGTGAGTACCCTCGCCACTCATCCCTGAAATCCCTATGATCAATTTTGTGTTTCTGTATTTTTTTGATGGTAACATATCAAGAACTTGATAAATTCAATATTTTCACCACTTGTATAACATGCTCCGGTTTAGCTTGCATTTTTGAAGTCTTGCACGCTTTTGAGCTGTTTTTGGTGATTTATGCCCGATTTCACCAACCTGTTTCTAGGTAATACCTACCTAAGTAATTCTTAAGCTAAGAAATTCTTAAATCCGATACTTACCTAAATCGAATTTCACCAACCTAAGAAATTCTTTGTTAAGAAATACCCAGATAAAAATTGGATTTGGTTAGTGTTACACGTATAGTTGGCATTACTGGATAATTTTAACGTGCAAACCGAATGATTATCGATCATACTAGAAAGAGAAGAGTAAAAAGAAGATGACATAACCACAAATTTTAAATAAATTTATTTCTCACGTGTATAGTTTCAAAGTATTTGTCGTGTTTGTGTCTGTGTCTGAATTTTAGTAATTTTTATAGTAGAGTGTGGTTTAGAACTTTTTGTGAGAAATGGAAGATAAAAGGAATAGGAGTGCCAATTTCACGGAGGAAGAAAAAATTAAATTGCTTGCATTATTGCAAAAATATAATGACATTTTGTGCAAAAAGACTGATTTTGTTTTCAACAAAAAAAAGGATATTGCTTGGATGAAATTGGAGCAGGATTTTAATTCCAATAATCAATTTAAGAGGTAACATTATTTTCATGGGTTATTAAATTAGAAAGGTTAATATTTTTAATATCTTAGGAATGTAACTAGTTTGAAAAAAATATGGAATAAATTAAAATACGAGGCCAAGACATATAAGAGCAAAATAAAAATAAGTGTAATGGGTACAGGAGGTGGGCCAAGTACCCATAAAGAAAATAATATTTTGGAGGAGGTTTTGTTTTTAATTGGAAGGGCAGGTGTAGGAATAGCAAATATACCTGATTGCGACTTTGAGCCGGATTCTAATATAGGTAAACAGAATATAAAAAAACCTTTTTCCTTTAAATCTCATCTCATTTTTGTTTAGTTATAGAAATGGATCAAAATATGACAGAAATATTTACACCGATAGAAGTGGAAAATAAAGAAAATGAGGCAAAGGAAAAGTTACTAATTCCTCAGGTGTTTGAAGAGACAGGAGAAACAGCTGAATTTGTCGTCACGCAAATACCTCCAGTTTCAGTTGAAAGTAGAACTGATATAATGCCTACTCCTTCTTCAAGGAGAAGACCGATCTCTGTTAAAACACCGAAAGACCAATTAATACATCAGAAAATTGAGAGTGAAAAATTAAAACAGAATGCATTGAAACAAGAAATTAATCATGGCATAGAAAAGCGTCAAGAAGAAAGAGAGCTATTTGAAATAGAAAAAAGAAAAGGAGAACAAATTGTGAAAATAAGAAATATTATTCTTCAAAAATTAGAAAGTAAGGATTTAGAGTTCATATTAATAATTGTTGTATTAAAATGGTATTTTTTATTTGTAGGCAAAGAAGATGTTGACCCAGCTTTAATTGAATCCATTTTCAAGAATTAGAAATATTTTTATTTTGAATTATTTTTATATAAGTATTTTTTTATAATTTTTTTTGATATTTTTTTTTAAATATATTTTTAATTAAATTCAAATTAGAAATAATACCTTTCGTACAGTTTTTTATAAATAATTTTTTCATATTTATTAAAGAAATTCGACAAATTATATTTCATCTGTTTATATATTAAATGAAATATTTAAAAAATATAAATTTTATTGGTTTCATAATATTTATAGTTACACAAAATAAAACACATTTAACTATCCAACTTGCACTTAAAATCAATCATTAAAAAAACGATTTACAATTAATTCACGAGTTGAAAAATGTCGATCATTATTTTCATTTCTAATATTAATTTGCCCCTCTTCAATTAAATTTTCTACATTTTCAATTTCATCTGGAGGCAGAGCTTCATTTTGTTCAATGCAAATGTTGTGAAGAACGGCACAAGCTATTATTACATTTATTGCATTTTCTAACTTTAATCTTAATCCTAAAGCCAATACTGGAAATCTTCTTTTCATTACTCCATATTGTCGTTCCACTGTATTTCTTGATGTAATATGGGCACGATTGTAATTTATTTGTGGCAATTCACGTGGATTTAAGTATGGTGTTAATAAATAATTCTAAAAATTAAAACATATTTTATAATAACATATTATATAAATATGGGGTAATATTTTATCATTGTTCTAAAGTTCAATACTTGGTGCCTAAAGTTAAAAATTTAGGTTGTTAAAAATAGGATGGATACATTTTTGAGACTAAGTGGGTAAATACAAATTTTTATTTACCAAGTTTATTGTTTTACCTTCAAAGGATATCCATTATCTCCTAATAGTATACAATTATCAAATAATCCTTGCTCAAACTGTAAATTTAGCCTGCTATTCTGAAAAATAGTAGCATCATGTGTTGATCCTGGCCATCTTGATACTATGTTTATTACTTTTAAATCGGCTGAAGAAACAGTTTGCACATTTATAGAAAAGTAGCCTTTTCTATTTCTAAATATTTCGGCATCTTCTCCTCCTAGAAAATATTAAATATAAATAAATTTTATTTATATTTAAATATAAAAATACTAATATTGTTGTTATTAGAATATTTAAAAAAAATATATTAATATAGGTATACCTATTATGTTAAAAGTATAAAAAAAATGTACAAACAGGCATGATATAAATAATAAAAGGAAAATAGAAAACAACAAAAAAAAGCTTAAACAAACCTATATACAACTTACCAGGACTTTGTATTTTAACATGTGTGCAATCGATTGTCCCTATAATACTTGGGAAGCCTGCAATTTGGAAAAATTCCTTTTTAGCTCTTAGCTGCTCCTCATTTGTTGTAGGAAATTTTATGTAATCGTCTTTTAGATTACTTATAGCTGCAGTTACCTTTTTAACTATTCGGCAACATGTACTTGCGCTAACACCTGCTAAGTCTCCAACATGCATTAAAAAACTTCCTGTAGCATAAAACCGCAGTGTTAAAAGTAACTGGTTTATAGGGGACACCGACTCATTTCTGAAAAAAAATAATAAAAAACTAAATTTAAATAAAAAATCTAAATTTAATAAAAAGTCTTATCTTAAATAATGTAGTAACTTACCTATCACTTTCAAATTCTAGAACATTTTCAATTCTCTCTAATATTTGTAACGACGTATTTTTATGTAGTCGAAAGCGCCAAAAGAAATCAGTTTCGTCCAAAGTCTCAAAATAATTTGTACGCGGACGAATTACACGTTCTCGATGTTCTTCATTTTCCGACTCTGATGAAGAATCGAACCTATCAAGACGTTCTATAAAACGTACAGCTCTCATATTTTTTAAATAAAAACAAACTACTCTTAACAAAATTCTATAACCTGTCAACAATACTAATGGTGAAAACAAACTAAAATTTTGAGGTTAAGTATTTCCTAAATGCCTTAGGCAGGGGTAGAAAGCTGTCCTAATGTTAGGTATTTCTTATCGCTCTTAAGTATTACTTAGCGCATGGTGAAACGTAAATTGCACTTAGGAATTCGTTAATCTGGTTTAAGTATTTCTTAACTTTAGGAATGGGTTGGTGAAATTGGGCATTAGTTTCTGGCAGCGTTAATTGGGTAGTCTTAACACCGCATCGCCAGATTTCTTTTTTACTAATATGATTATAACATTTAGATATAAAATAGATATGCTTACCTACTCTCGAAGATTAGGAAACGCGAAAGTCTCTGAATCACTATATTCACTTGATGAGTCATAATTTACTGATATTATAGAAGGTGGTACTGTAGTATCGATAAACAAGATTTTGTTCAGATTCCACATGTTTTATTCTTCTTTTAACACATGTTCGATTGCCTTTTGCCAATTTTCCTTCGTAATAAGTGAGGTTTCTAACAGTGCTTCTACATCTTTTAACTTAAATGTCGTATTATGTCGACCTACATATCCTTTAACTTGTGCCCTTATCAGTTTAATAGGATTTAGTTTGTAGTGATAGGAAGGAAGACGCATAATATCAATACTGTTTTTGCAAGTTCATCCAATACATAATGTACTGGAGGCTTATTTAATTTCACAATTTCTAGTAGTTTTATTTTTATTGATTTTTCTGGAAAGTTAATTTTTCTGGCTGTAAGCCACTTGATGATATCATCTTTTTTCCAGGAAGTATTAGGGCACACATCCAATTAGACGGGAATGGTAACTAGCGTTATCCATTACTATAATTGAACCCTTTGGTAAATGTTCTATCATCGGCTGAAAATATTTTTCAAATACATCAGCGTTCATATCTTTATGGAAGTCTCCGGTTTTTTAGATTAAAATAATAAAGAACCACGTTTTAGAAACCCGTCATCCCTTCCAATATGAGTTATAATTAGACGTCGTCCTTTACCGGAAGGAACCTTTAATCCTGTAAATAATCCTTCCAAAAAAGCCTGTCGTGAAGATTGAATGTTTGTGTCCTGCCACATTTTGCTAACTGTGTAGCCCTCATTCACCCAGGTTTTGTCCAACTAAAATTTTTTTTTGCCTTACGTGTAATTTAAAAATAGTTCTGAGTTATCTCCGTCTCCAACAAACAATTTCATCAGAATCAATAAGTGCTGCTTTCCTGTCCTGTTTATCGCATTTGAACTTCAAATCTATTAGAGTTTCCCATAGTTTTGTCTTTCCCATTTGGTCGAGTGTTGGTATCTCTTATTTAAAATAAAATTCGTGAACTTTTCTTCTTATTTCGCTTTTAATTTGTTCAGTAAATTCCTTTGCATTTTTCTTTGTGAATTTATCAACTTCACTTTTTAATTCACTTATAACTTTATATATCGTTGATTTGCTTATACCCATCATATTACTTGTCTTTTCAAGCGTATCGTTGACAGAAAGCGAAGTATTTTCCATACTTAGGCAATTATAAACGTTGCTTACAAATATTTTCTCGTTAACTGACAACGCACACTGTTTTATACGTTTCACAGGTGTAAACTTTGAACTTAAACCACACTGCATATTATAATACTACTGTCACTAATAACCGAAAATAACTACAACTTCTTACTATAATAGATAATATAGAAGGCTAATCAAACAGGGTAGATAATATTGGGAACTGATCAAGATACTAACTGCAACTGCCTATCTTATCTTCATACCGAAACCTAGGTAGGTAATCATCTTATAATTCTATAATTCCACCTCTTGTTATCATTTTGGTTTTTCCATGGCATTAGTAATCTCCAAGCAGGTGATAAAATATCGATTAACTCTTAGATTATGGTTTTCTTTAATCTAAGGATTTATCTCATTTACATTTTTAATACAATTATAGATTTTAAACCCTCAGAATACTTTCTATAATCTAAGCTGAATCCTTTCCTTCCCCTTGTTATTAACTTTAACCTTGACATCAAAAATTTTCAAGAAGTCAATGATGTATAACGATTTAAACAATTTAATGTAGGTGTACCTAATAGTCAAATTTATAGGTCTTAAAAAATATTTGTTATATACCTTGTTGTTAATTTAGCCAAAAAAATAACTCTACCATGTACATAACAATTGCAAATAACTCAAAAAACATTTTGTAAAGTACCTATATACCGAAATAATACTCAATCATACATATTCAAAAAAACATATTTTTAAATGATGATTTTATATGCCCCATAAATAATAATATAGGCACCCTGTTAGGTATTTACGCGTTTTTTCCTTAATTTATATTAATTATTTTATGTTGATATTTATCATAATTAATTGGATGCTAGTGACCCTTAATATTTTGATCAAAACAGTTTAATTTATTTAAGGCCAATATATTGGGAATCATTTGCGTCGGCGCACATCTATGCGTTTAAAAAGGACCTTTTTGGATTTTTAACAAGCAGTACCGTATGAACCGCTATAGTATCCGTACTGCAAAATGGAAATATTTTGTTCTTCGGTGTTCCGCTTTACCAGAAGAAAACCCTGTGGGGGCCCCTCAAGAGTTCCAGAACGCAGACATACCACTAGGTGAGTCTCCTTATAATATTGGCCTCTTCAGAATTTTTTTTCCTGTTATTTAAATTTAATAATTTAAACGACCGCCCAATGAATTAAGGTTCCCTTGTATTCCAGAACTGAGCTATATTTAAGGGAAAAATCAACACACCCACAACTGAAATTTCTTGATCTGACAGATATATTACTCCGTGTCAATTGCGATTCTTCTATAGTTCAGTAGAAAAAATTGGAAAGATTTTCCGTATGGGAATTCCTGACCTATGAAAAGCTCGCAGGAATTTCGCACGTACAATAATTTTTTTGGTATCCAAATCATTTTGAACACTTAGTTTAAAGTTTGCCTATACATATTTGGATTTTCGGGTAAGTATAATTTTAAACGTAAACAGCGTAAAATTTTATTCCTCAATTAAATAAATTTATTATCTGCTTTGGTAGCTATTGAAGGAAAAAACAAAAAAGTTACGACAGTTGCCGATTCGGTTTTTAGCCGATTCCTTTCAACTTGTTGAAATACCAATAAACATAAAAGAAAAACTTATTGAAATATCAAGTGATGAAATGTTGAAGCTCTATTTTTTTTTTTCAGAACTAGGACGAATTTTGGACCAAAAGGATCAAGAAATACTCTCTGGTTGCGAATGAAGCTATAACATGTTTGGTTACATTTGCGTGAGTTAAGTTACTCGTCTATGACTGCCTTTAAAACAAAGGTATTAAATCATCTCGTACTTGAAAACAATATAATTGAGTGTCCTAAATACACAGCCTAGATTTGAAAGATTAGTTTCAAAAAACAGGCGCATATGGGTCTCATTAACATTATAATTTTTGACTTTAGTTTTCTCTTTTATTTTTACGGACTTAGTTTTGTGTTTCTTAGATTTGTTAATTGTTATTTACGGCGTTATTAAAATAAAAATACATGATTTAACAAAGTGATGTTATTGTCATATTTTGGAAATTTCCGGCAACCCCCCTAGTACCTCATTGCGAGCCCCCAGGGGGTAGCGACCTACACTTTGGGAAACACTGCTATAGATCAGTTCGTACAATAAAAGTTATTAGTAAGAAAGTCACGAAATTTCGTGGCTTTCAACAGAATTTTAGGGGTTAGCAAGTAGTGGGAAATTTATGGAAAACAGTTTTGACCACACGTTCTGTATCCCAGCTTATCCATACATGCTATGAAAGTTTAATGCCACCGTCCGTCTTCGTTTAAGAAGGTAAAAAGCGCTATATCAAAGTTCTAGTTTTGCATTTAGTTTGGATCCTTCTCGTGCAATAAAATTCATGACAACTATTCCGACATGAACATATGAAGTTGTAAAAATATATACTGCATCACATTCATGAATAAAATATAGTGGCTTGAGTATATCAAAACTGAACATGAAGTGTATACTTAATATTATAATAATAATATACTGGGTGGCCCATTACTGCAAAGAAGTTCAGTATCTCTCCTATCATAAGAAATATGAGAAAATGTTTTAAATAAAAGTTATAGAGTTGATATCCAATTTCAAACAAACATTTCTTTTCAATTTATAAATTTACTAAAAGGAACAAGTTAACACATTGAGCCCTGAATTTTTAAACGCTAAAGAAAAACATTTTTGGTGATTGCTACTACTTAGATATGTTTTTAAGAACATATAAACAACATTTTGTACATATAGGTTTTCTATAAAATAAATTAGAACTTGGTGCCAAATGCCACCATGAAGTTTAGAAGAAAAATATAACGTGCAATTCAAATCAATATTTATTTTAAGGTGAAGGGGGAGAAAAAGTCCTTTGTATCTCACAAGGAAAGTCAATGTTTAATTATTTAACAAAACATTGAGTGCGACCGGTTTCGAAGTGTCATCACTTCATCTTCAGGCTCGCCTAGTGGAAAGGAGAATATGTGGTGTAAGGTGTGTTAACACTTAGAGCAAACGATATATAAAATAGTAAAAAAGAGAAAACTCACCATACTCTCCATCCACTAGGGAATACTACAAAACAAGTTTCATCAAATGTTGGGTGAAATAAATTGTAAAATGAACAAAGTTTACAAGTAATAAAAAGTTAAAAATATTTGAAAAACAAATATTAGTCAATTGAAATAGTAAAATTTAAAATATTCAAGACTATACAAAACAAATCACATACATTAAACAAATTAAAAGATAAGGCTTATTTTAAACAACCTTGTTTTTTCAAAAAACTAACATTTTTGAAAGGAGACCTGTCAAGTTAAGGTCTCTACAGGTGGTGGCAAGTATTAACAAAAAAATTCTTGGGTAAACCCATGACAGGGTATAGGTAATAAGATGTAAACTATGAGTGAAGAAATATTTATTATTTATTATATAAGATTTGGGCCATGAACCAATCACCAAGTGTATGTGATGTTGTAGGACAGGTCTCCTTTCAAAAATGTTAGTTTTTTGAAAAAACAAGGTTGTTTAAAATAAGCCTTATCTTTTAATCTGTTTAATGTATGTGATTTGTTTTGTATAGTCTTGAATATTTTAAATTTTACTATTTCAATTGACTAATATTTGTTTTTCAAATATTTTTAACTTTTTATTACTTGTAAACTTTGTTCATTTTACAATTTATTTCACCCAACATTTGATGAAACTTGTTTTGTAGTATTCCCTAGTGGATGGAGAGTATGGTGAGTTTTCTCTTTTTTACTATTTTATATATCGTTTGCTCCAAGTGTTAACACACCTTACACCACATATTCTCCTTTCCACTAGGCGAGCCTGAAGATGAAGTGATGACACTTCGAAACCGGTCGCACTCAATGTTTTGTTAAATAATTAAACATTGACTTTCCTTGTGAGATATAAAGGACTTTTTCTCCCTCTTCACCTTAAAATTACCTCAACTCACACATGGCTACCCCCCTTGTCAACAATATTTATTGTTTCAAATGATAATTTATAAAGCAGTTTCTTTGTTTACTAAGACATAAATGGACATTACATTTTTCACAAGCCATTCCTGACCTGCCACTACATTTTTATAATTTACATTTGCTCGTGACCTTCTGTTGGTACTGGCCACTGACCACAGTTGTCATATCTGACGTCTGGAACTTGTGCTTGTTTGACATGACGCTTCTTATGTTGCAACATCGGTGAATTTTCTCTTGAAGGCCTACCTCTTTTTGGGGTTTGGATAGTGGGAATTCCTGCAAAAGAAAGTGCTTCAGCAACATCTAGCGTAAATTCTAGCAAGTCTTTCGCCTTTTCCTCTGGTAAGCCTGTTGCTTTAGCCTGTTTTCTATATTCCAGCCATGCGTTGCATACAGCAAGATTGAAATAATAAAATATTACTGAGTGTCCATTTTTTAAATCTAATAAAAGTTCTGTATAAAGAAATCAAAAAGTCACACTTATCTACTCCTCCCATAGAAGCATTGTACATTCTGACAATTGCCGGACGTTCTATTTTTACGTATTTTTTTCCTTCTTGTCCCACCTTTTTTCTTCATCTTTTGGTTCAACAGCGATAAAATTGGAAGCCAAAGTTACTGGTTTATTACCAAACTACTTCACACTACGTAATCACAGTAACCTCGACCCATTACTTTCATTTGTTTTTCGATTTTTATAGGACATTTTTCAAGCCTGTTAGCACGTAGTGTTCCAGCTGTATATGCTTCTTTTCTGTACAATTCTTCTAAAAGAAATAGAATCAAAATAGTTATCAAAAAAAAGTTTATGACCTGAATTTTCAGGAATTCTAGCGGCTAAATGAAGAACCAGTGATGCTGTGGCTGCTATTTATTACTTCTCAGAGAGTGTGGTAGAGCCTTGATACACCAAAGAGCGGTATATTATGCCTGACTCACCGCATAACATGAATACTTTTATACCTCAGGGAGTGGGCTTTCCTTTGATGCATCGCTTTATATTTAGTTGTCCCTTGTAAGGGATCATAGATTCATCTATACATAAGTTCTCTTCTAGGGCCAGTTCTTCACATCTGGATTCAAATGCCTGAATATTTGGCCGGACTTTCCATAGCCGATCGTGCTGTTTCAACTGATGTGGATCATTTGTATCAATTATGTGTAAATTATTTCTCAAACTTTTAAATCGGTTCCTTGTCATTCCAGGGTCCCTTACAAGCAAAATTTGAGTTGATGGTTTCCAATAGAGTCTCAGTCTAGGGTAATTTAGTACGCCCATTATAAGATGAAAACTAAACAATTTTTTCATTTCGTATTCATTTGTGTTTATTGACTTGCCACTAGTTGACAATGAATACATGTTTGTTTTCTCAGCTAATTCGGAAAAATAAATCTAGGGAAATATTTTAAAAATATAACAAAAGGTGAGTCTGGCTCATAGAGATGTCAGATTGCTGAAAACTAATCAATGATGGCGATATAAACTCTGTCCTTTTCCAACTTGCAGCTAGTCGTTTTTTATGGTCACTTTTTTCCTAGTGGCAATTATTAGGAGGTATATTCTCTTCATCACTTTCATTTTCAGATTGAGATGCAGACTCAGTATCAATTTCATTGTCACTCATATCTGGGACATAATCATCATCTTCAAATGAAGAATCATTGTTGAAATTTTCAATATCTAATTCATCTAAATGGAATATTAGAGCCAAAGCCTTATTCAATGGGATCTTCTTTGAATTACCGTAAAATCTAATTGTTGGTATTTCAAAATCTGAACGAAACAAAAATAAAAATTTACTTTTGCGTACACGGTTTTTGGGGGTTCAGTAACTCAATAGCAATAATATATTTTGAATAAATATGATTATGATTACTATCTGCTAAATAATACTTATAAACAAAGAAATGATTGCAATATAATTTACTAATTTCGGAACACTTACTGGCACAAGCATCACTTCTGTCAGCATCCATCTTGAATATATGTATAAACCATAGAGAATACGTATGAAATAAAATTTCTGGGCACAGGCATTAAAACTACATATATCGGTGAAGCCACTTAGTGCATTAAAGTTGAACTAAATTAAAAAGTTTACAGATGACTAGGCCTTAAATTTGATGGTGCCACATGCCACCACTAGAGCCGAAAGGGTTTATAGAAATCCAGTTTACTAAAACTGGAAAATGTACTAAGCTCAAATCGAAGAGGGGTTGGATTCTAATAAAATAAAAGACTGGGCTAAGTAGAGTATTTTTATTCCCTTATTAGGTATTCACTCCCGGAATTTCGGTTTGGGTTATAGCAGGAGCTCTATGCTGACGTGACATATGTGGTAAACTTAATGTTGATGGTGTAATTTGTGAGGTTGAGGTTACAGGAAATATAAAAACTAGGACTGAATGTATTCTTATCAAGAAATTACTATTATTTGTTAGTTGCTCCTTAAGTACGTTCTTTTGGTTCACAGGTAAGAAATTATGATATATATGGTACAAATTAAAGTATCTTATAAAAACTTTATTTTTTATTTATTTATTTTTTAATTTGGTGTCATCGGCGTCGACTACTACGGTCATTAGCCTCGTGTTCTGTGTAGACTATGTTACTGATTCTCAGCGCCACTTTAGGAACAGCACTGTTAATTAGAACCCAACAGTGAATGGTCGGGTGGGGAATCCTACCTATGCAATTATATGCAAAAAAAAAGATACCGTAATTTGGGGTGAATCGCAACGGCAGGACAAATAGAAACAAAAACCGGAAATCTAATTAAGAAATTTATCTAGGGCTTAAATTTAAAATTGGATATTATAATAATAGTTTCTTAACATACATCTAGTGACTTTTTAAAGTTTAGGTTGGCACTGCGGTTACCATAATGTTAACTGTCGTAAAATATGATAATTTCAAAGTGGTCCAAACTTTATATTTTTGAACATTAAAATATCAGGTCAGTTAAATGATATTTCAATTAGCAATACCTTAATATGTCCTGTTAACATAACATATTTGAAAAAAATTAAAAGTCTGAATAGTTTTAGAAAAATAAAATACTTGATTATGACCTTACTTAAAAAAAATGGGGGTAAATAGAAACACCTGTTTCTATTCACCCACATGTTTTCTTACATCGTGTTTTACAGTTTTTTGTATTAAAATAACAGTAAAAAATATGTTATTTGCAGCAGAATGCCCCGTAATTACAAGCACGATCTACGAAGCAAAACTTATCTGCGTCACCCTCAGGAAACACTTGATACGGCCATAAAAGATATCTCTAGGGGAATGTCCTATAGAGCTGCTAGTAGAAAATATGATATTCATCATTACATCCTGTACCGTCATCACAAGAGACCACAATTAAAGAAACAGGGTGGACAAACATCGCTAACCGCAGAAGAAGAACGTTTAATTGTTGAATATGTGATAATATGTGCTGAATGGGGTTACCCTGTGGATCATCTAGTCCTTAGAATAACTATCAAAAATTACTTGGACAGTAGAGGGAAAACTATCCCAAAGTTCAGAAACACTTTGCCTGGTCGCGATTTTGTGTTTGACACAGGGCAGCTTTAAAAACGAGAATTTGTCAAAACATAAAACGGTCACGAGCTGAGGTAACCCCGGAAGCCATCAACTCTTACTTTGTGTAACGTTCATTTTTGGCCACACGAATTAATAAAATTGTTTTGGCTTACCTGGTTAATCATATGAAAAAAAAAGGGTAAAATCGTATTGATGATATCACTATTATTTTTGTCATTAACTAATTTCACCTGTATTCTAACTTTCGGACATCATTATTACAATTTATTTCATCTCACCACTAAGTAAAAGGATGGTAGTTCTCCTAAAAATAGACCAAGTTTCGTTGTAAATTTATATATATTATGTATTATAGTCGCACCTTTGGGTAATTAATTATTTACGATACTATTCTTTAAGAATTTCATTGCTTATTTTTGTTATAGCTGTCAGAATTAGTTTAATATTTTTTAATTGTGACAGTGAATGACATAAACGTCATTTGACGACAGAACACCGACAAGTGTCATGTTTGTAGGACGTTCCAATATCGGGCTCAGAACCCGAGGTAAGGTAGTTTCACAATGAGCGATTTTAAGTCGTGAGGGATTTTTTTTTTGCGATCGCTGTTGTATTAATTTTTGTCGGGAACAGTTTCCCAAATGTAGTTATACTGTATATAAATATAGTTTTTAGGGTACCTTTCGTAAATGGTCTCTTAAGTTATATAGTGGGGAATTCTTGAGGATGAATTTCTGAACCCACTTGGCTTGACATTTATCGGAAAGGGATTTCGGCCATTTTGGACGGCTGACGTATTTTTTTTTGGTCAGTGGGTGTTGAATCACGAGAAGGACGAATTTTGCGTCGAAGTAGAATTTGGTTAATATTTAGCCCCATCGGCTTACCTAATTAAAGGGGATTTTAGATTCTACTTCATGGTTAATTGTGGATAAATGGGCATTTCGTATTTTGAGGGGAATTTTAGTGTATTGGTAAATTCCCTATGGTCATTGGTCCAGCCCATATCTAGTATAGGATTTTAACGCAATAATTGGAAGTTCACAGCATTTGGAGTGTGGAATATTGTTGTGCTTTGGATCATATCACGTGTTTCTCATCCTTGGAAGGCTACCAAGTTAACCCTTTACGAAAAAGGTATGTTTTGTATATATTTGGTTATGTTACGCACCATGTGGCTGTCAATTTCTTTTATGTTATGGCATGGTGTAACAGAATTTTAATTATTTGAGCTCATAATACTGTTTATGACTCACTGTTGAGCCAATGTAATTTTTCTTCATCCTAGATGCTGAATAGTTTCTAGTTTATGTACATTTTTGGGTAATCCTATAGTTCGGGATACTTGAGTCAATGTGTATTGACATTTTTCTTTGTAATATTTTAAGGGTTTCACCCAGGGGGTTGTTAACCCAGGATTCGACGACAGTTTCACCCAGGGGGTTGTTAACCCAGGATACGACAACAATTTTTACCCAGGGGGTAGCGACTCAGGATTTCACTTTTGTACACAGAGGGTTATATCGACCGGAGTTCAACGGTTTCATCGTGGACTCATCGAGGGAACACAGAACATTGGTATGCTAGCCGCCTAGCTTACTTGTAGCTAGATTTACAAGAATGATTCTCGTTCTGGATAGGAAGATGGGAATGCTGTGAAAGAAGACACCCTACTATCAGGTTTTTTTATACGTTATATTGAAGGTTTCATGTGTGCATTGTTAAACTATACATTCACTTTCAACCGAATGTTGTCAAGGTATTCTTAACATTATTTATACTTTTGAGCACAGAATGTTCTAGGGTTCTGTCACTCATAACCTACGTATTATCAAATATTACATCGTTTAATTGATTAATATTTCAAACTTTTTCTTAATTTAAGCACTTAATGCTGATGTAGTAATCCTTCGGGTCGCAGAACACTTGGACTGCTTCCACGTTTAAGTTGTAATTCTTCAGTTATTAAGGGCTACTGTCATAATTTTACTTTTTCAATTTATTCATTATTAAATGGACCAGACTTAACGATCAAGTTCAGCGATCTCAAAAGACCCGTGTGGGGGTAGAGATTTAACAACCTCTTCCTATTTATTGGAGCTTTAAAGTATATCAACGGTGTCTGAAGTCCTTTGTGTATCTTTCATTTATTATTATTTTTTTTTAAATAAGCACTTAATGCTGGAGTAGTGATTCTTCTAGTTGCAGAACATCTGGACTGCTTCTACGCTTAAGTTGTAAATCTTCAGTTATTAAGAACTACAGTCAAATTTAACCTTATTCTTCATTTTTAGATTTTTTTTTTTTTTTTATGATAAGACTTAATTTATAAGTTAAGCAATCTCAGAAGACCCGTGTGGGAGCAGAGATTAAGTAACCTCTTCCAACCTGGGAGTTTAAGTAAATAACCTCTGTGTGTAAAGTCCTTTATATGTTCATTGTATTTTTATTTTTTTTGATATTTTTATTTACTTCTATGAATTATACTTAATTATAAAATTTCATGGTTTATTAATTTTCTTTTGGGTAGTTTGGTCTTAACTAAAAGTTAAGCAGATATTGCCTTCCAATTTGGAGAGGGTTATAAGCTTATAAGGATTATAAGTTTACTGTTTAGTTTACAATATATGATGTATTATAGGTGCGGTTATGCACAAGATTTAAGTTAACTATTATTTTATATTTTATGTAAGGTGGAAATTAATATTTTGCGCAAGCGTCATGCCTGGTACCAAGCTAACGACGAACCGTGCCATATTTTGATACATTTAATAATTTATTTTGGGTTATGCATATACATATATGGTGTAAACTTTCCCTTTAATTTCCTCCAACTTATTTTTTTTTTGATTATCTAAAGCCATTAGGTAATTAATTAGTTTTAGTAGTTTGTCGAACTCATAATAAATTGTTGAAATTTAAAGTTGATATATTTAGTAAATATTTTTTTCTTTTTTTCTTTATAAAGGAACATAAGTTGAGGTTTGTCTTTTATTTCTTTCCTCATTTACTGGGTTTTTGGGGAAATAGGATCATAGTTTGGCCACTATATAGACCCAGTTGGCGCCTACTCATTTGTCTACTATTTCCGGAATTCTTGTAAGCTATCCACCCCCTAGCTGCCGTCTGAGCGACGTCGAAGGCCCGAAGGTTGACACCGGAATAGCCGAAACTTGTGTAACCGTAGTAGACAACATTTTTAATTGAAGTTAATATTTTAATAATTTTTTTTTTAGTTTAAAATTTTGGTGGAATCACCGAGTTCATTTGGTAGGTTACATTTGTTTACCTTCGTAACGGTTAGAACCGTTATTTCGTTATTTCGACACAACCACCTCTTACTCAAATGCCATTTGTCGTCTTGTGAGATTTATTTTTGACTTGGTAGACAGCGACAAAAAACTTGATTTTATTTTTAATTTAACTTGGTCATCCAAAGTAATAGATGATTTTTAATATTCTTAAAATCCGTCTGATTTTATAAGGTAAGTTTTAATAATTATATATTGTTAAAAATATATATTTTGTACAAGGATTTCTTAAATAAATTGTCAAGTTTTGAACATAACCTCAATATCAACAATGGTTAATATATATTATTTTTTTTTGGAATAAGATATTATGCATTACTATGTTTAAATATATTAAATAAGATTTTTCCTTTTCATATTAATTAGAGTCTCTGTGAAATTATTTATTTAATAGTTTGAAACTATTCATTTAATAGTTAAAGCATTTTATCTAAATCCTATGCAAATTTCCTATTTCCTATCTTAACATTTTAACCCTTTTTTAGCATGGCTATATTTAGACGGTTTTTGATTCATTTCTAGACGTGATTTGGATTTATCTCTAGACGTTTTTTTGGTTTATGTTCGACAGTTTATGTTCGAATACTAAAGATCATTCACAATGCAGAATTATGCAGAATTACGAATAAGGATCCCGAATCCCTTGTGGAAGTTGCCTAAAGAAATACCATGATATAGATTTACATTTCGTATATTTACCTAACTTACCAAAAGATAAGTGATTAAACAATAAATCGTTTTAAATTTGAATTTAGTACCATTTATGTGAATTATAATTTGATAGCTACCTTATCTAAAGCATGGTTTAAATATTATTTGTTAGTGGTTAGTGATTTTCTATATTTTTATCATTAATCTAGAGTCAAGTGTAGTCAACTTTATATATAGTGGTGCCCAACTTCTTTTTCAAAGTTATTCGAGTTATTTAATAACCTAATTCACGCCCTATCAATTGAGCTCAAACACATTAAACAAGTAGATAGAATAACTAGAGATCTCGTCACACCTTGCAAATGAAATAAAAGACGGCCCAGCTTCTAATTTAATTATTTATGACGAGACCATTCTCGCGAACGATCCGGGAAGCAAAAAAAGTATTACCAAACTTGATTGTAGGTATCCCGAAAGAATAAGGAACTCGTCCACGAGCAGTATATTGCTAATATTTGCAGCATCCGCAGATGGAAAGGTTTTACCCCCTTATATAGTATATAAGGCCCAAAATCTGTACAAGTCCTGGACTGTTGGAGTTGTTAAAGGTGCACGCTATAATAAAACCCCAAGTGGCTGGTTCGACTACGTGACATTTGGAGACTGGGTTAAACAAATTGCCATACCTGCATTAAAGAATCTACCGGAAAATAAATTACTCATAGGCGATAATTTGTCCTCGCATTTTTTGGAAGAGACAGTTAGACTTTGTCAGCGCCACGAGATTGCATTCATTTTTTTATCACCCAACTCCACGCACCTCACAAAACCGTTAGATGTGGCTGTTTTTTGGCCAATGAAGGCTGCTTGGCGAAAAATTTTACAAAAATGGAAAATAAAAGAAAGCAAAATTGCTGCCAATATCCCAAAAAACCAATTCCCGGTTATGCTGAAAGAACTTATGGCATCCATTGAAGATAATAAAGCAACCATTATCAAAACTGGATTTAGAAAGTGTGGTATCTACCCACTAAATCGAAGTGAAGTTTTAAATCGCCTTCCGCAGATGCATATAACACCAGAAGATCCGGAAGCAGCAGAACATGTCAACAGGGTAGCCATTGAAATGTTGAAGGAATTAGGATATTCACCAGAAAATCAAAAGAAAAGGCGCAAAAAGGTTAAAGTGCCTACTGGAGAAAGCGTAAAAAGAGCTGACTTTTCGAACGAAGAAGAGCAACAAAGCGATGGGCTAAGCGATGCTAACAGAGTGATGCGATGGAATTGGAAAGCAATAATATGGAAGTCATGGAAGATGAAGAGCTAGTTGAAGATGAACGAAAGATATAATCAGAGAGCAGTGATGAAGAGAGTAATACACCGCTTATTGCTCTAAAAAAAATCCCTTTTCTGAGAAAAACCAACCTGACTCCATAGAAAAAATACGTGGTTATTTGTGGCCTTACCAGTTGCTCTAGCTAAAAACAAAAATAACAACAAATATTGTATTGGTAAAGTGATAGAGAAGAATGGCTAAGAAATTGAAGGCAGTTTCTTACGTGCCAGGCCAACCAAACTATTTTAGAGATTCATGTATGGATTTTCAGATAAACCTAAAAGTGTTCTTTTACCTATGAGCAGATTGTTGGGCAGGTGTTTCAGTTCAGCGATAATATTCCCAGTTCTTCCACGCGGGAAGTGTTAAGATTCCCCATCTCTGAAATGAGTACTTTGAAGTTGTCTGTCTCTAATTTAGTTTAAACAATTTAAATGCAAAATAAGCCACTGTTTCTGTTCATCCCACTTTGCAAGTGAATAGAAACAGCACCTTTTTATTTTTTCTGTTGGTCGATTTTTGATAAAGTTGTATATACGTTGTCATCTACTAGTAGCGACCGGACTTTTTCTTATTTTTAATTGGATAACAGCTAAACAAGTACGTCGTGCGAAAGCCGCAAAGTACGAAAAAAGTTTGCATTGACCCCGAATTACGGTACACGCTGTACGGATCAAACCTTGTTTAAGCATCAGGGAAAATTTAGTACTGATTACTCAAGAGTATTGTTTGCAATTCACTAGTTTCGTACAAACAACTGATTGTATATAGTTGTATGAAGGTGAGCCCAGAAGGATATCGAGGGCCTACCTTGATACTTTTGAAAAATCTGTTTAACGTTAATTCAATTAATATATTATTGCATTGGTAGGTACGATTCATATCTACACCAACGGTTCTAAAACAAAACAAGGCTCAGGATGTGGAAAATATATAAATATAACAGACAACCGCTACTGTCTCTCTGGACATATCACGAAGTTACTCAGGGTTAGTTCTAGAATGTTACAAAGCTTTGGCCGAAGTATCCATAAACAATGTTGTTACCTTAAGATGGATCAAGAGTCACGCCACATTAAAAGATAACCTTCTTACTGGTTCACTATCAACCAACGCAGCAAATCAAATACTTTTTGGACCTGAACCTTTTATTGGACTGACAACATCGGTAATGCCAAACCTATTTAAAGAACATTCCCTAGTAAACTCAAGGAAAGATGGGATTAACCAAGAAACTGCAGAGTTGCCAGGGAGCTTTTAAATTATTCTTAGAATACTACAGAAACAAATACTTGACTATCACTAGGCAGAATCTGCGCCTTATCACATTGCCAAGTACGGAAGCATTTCCTTGCATCGGGCTGTCAGAATGTGCATACTGCAGGGGGTGCGACCAAAAAGCTAAAACCATCGAGCTTATCCTCTACGATTACTTGACGCTCTCATTTATTAGAAGATTTTTGTTCGGCGAGTTTTAGCTAACACCGTCCGATATAAGAGAAGTTGTCATCTGTATGAAATCTGTAGGCTAGTTCACGATCTAGGAAGTATCTATCAACTTAGGAGGATGCGCAATGGGTCTAGTTAGGCCTAACTGCTGTGGGTTAACGCACCCTTTACACGTTATAGGTACAGAGGAGGTGAATTTTTGTTACTTGTTTGTAGATTAATTATCACTATTAATATTATTATTTAATATTTTACAATATATTTAAATTTTATCTAAAAATTTAGTACATTTTGTTATAATCTATGTTTTTTAAGTAGACTATACTTTAATGTATATAGGAATATGAAGACTAAAGTCTCCATGATCAGGAACTGCGTCAACATTTTGAACAAAATCTTGGATCCTCTTTGATTAACAAGGTACATCTTTTCAACACATCCTTAACTGTCACACGGAATTTCATTTCCTTCGTGTTCTTTATTTTAATGTTTGACGGTTATAAGCAGGTAGAGTTAGATTTAGTGCAGAACACTCAGGCCTCTTTGTTCTATTGTATTCCCCTGCTTTTCCCGAATTTAGATACTATCTCGGAAGAGTACTGAATCTTTGGTTAATTTTACTAGGTTTCCTACCAAGTGTTTCTTCTTTCCGATTCTAGATCAGAGCTGCGCATTCGAAGATAATAAGGTATGAGGTTTCTTACTGCTCCATCTAGAGTCTTCACGTGGTGGAATCATTGTGTATTACCATTACATGAAGGTGTTTCAGCAGCTTTTTGTTAGTTATCCCACAATAAAAAATATCTGTGGTCTTGCGAACTGTAGGAGTTGGTAAACCACTTGAATTCAAACTCCCAAATTTTTCCTTAAATTTAGGAAAAAATTATAATGAGTTGTATATATTGCAATACTGCTTTTACCTGGAGTAGATTTCGAGCATAGACTTCGAGCATATATATAGATGGTAAGTACCAAGGATACTTGACACTCTATAGGATTGTTCAATTATCCATCATGTATTATCGAAAGTATTTGGGTAAATGACGTAGTTGTCGGACCATCAAATGCGCGAATTTAAAAATTAAAACAATTATAAACTACTCTGGTTTATATTTCGTGTAAAATAAGCATAGTGGATGTCATGTAATAAACGCTTTTTTTAGTATAAACCATTTGAGGTACCTATTTTGAAATAAATGAGACATGATAAGAAAAATCTTTATTATTGGAATTCACGTAACAAAAATAAATATATTTGCTTTCAACGACCGCGTTACAATACAAGCAATTATGGGTGTTGTCACAATATTTTTCAGAACATTTCTACTAGCATACATTTAAAAACAATCAATCATATCTTTATTAAATTCCCAATGAAAATTGTTACATATATACGAAAAATAAAGTATTACAAATTTTTAATTGATTCTTTATGTCAGGACAAGTCAAAACATTTCTTGAATACAAAAATAAATATATAAACAAAACTTAATCGTAATTGATCATTTATGTATACTATCTTCATAATATCATCACAGTATTATTTACTCCATTTTTATTGCCCGATTATTGAAATATTACTATTTTAGTAAAGTAGATGTAAACCACACGGAAAATGTTGTACTCTAGTACACATTGTGCCTCAAATAGTACACGTAATAAATAAAAATAAATAAAAAGTACACCAATTAAAATTAGGTTGATGAGCTTAAATAAAAGGTGTCACATAGGTAGGTCTAGGATAACATTAAAATTATATTGATGACCGAAAAGCAAAAAAGGTCGTCAATAAACATTTTTTTTCTCCGGGCCAGCATCCTACACAATTAGTACCAAATTGTACATAAATAGTACACATAATAAAGATTGCTCATTATTGATTCTCCGTCCAACTGCATAATGCATAAATTTTGATGCACTTAGATTTCATTTGTAAAATTTCATTTATTAGTCTATCGTCTTAAAGAAGACAAACCAGGAAGTAGAAAATACAATTGCTGTTTTACATACAGATATGCGATATGCCTTTTTGCCGTAATATCGCAAGGTAAAAGCAGATATAGCTTCTTCAAATGCACAGTCTCACGTTTCTTTCTTTTTTTATTAATATTAATAGGTTCATTTGGTTTTTAGTAAAAACACTTTTCTTGGTCTGTAGTTCTTTGTTTTGTTTCAATAGTTTCTGATAATTGCTTTTATAAAAATTTAGTTGCTCTACTTGTGTAAACAAATTGGCCTTTCCTTTTTTTATAATTTTAAAATTATCTTTAAGCCAATTATATTTTTGCTCCCGGTTAACCTTCTCACGACACTTTTCTCGCTGCTGCTTTCAATAACCCCTAAATGTGTGGAAATTTTATTATATTCTTTTAAATATCATCCACCCTATTGATTTCTCTTTTTATGATTCGACTTTCCCGTTATTTCTTTTTTTAAATTTTATCTTCACTTTAATTATTCCCAAGAATTAAATCATTGTCGATAAAATTGATAGAACAAATCTGGCTTGTTGTGGGATTTCATTTATCGGCTCTACGACACCTTCGAATCCATTCTTGTTTCATTTTTTGCAAAAGAAAATCATTTCATCTTTTCCAAATGAAAAATCATAATAAATTATATCTGGGTTATCTAATTTTGTTTACACGCGGCTGTTGTTACTATTACTGACCATCGTCTGTATGGCACATTCAAACCCTAAAAAAATAACACTATAATTATCCCAGGCAGCACACATTAGTATAACTAACGTATTTTATACGTAATACTCGTTTAATTTTGGTATTGGTTGATTCCGTATACGTTTACAGTTTACGATTATTATACATACCGTATTTTAAACGATATATTATACGTTTTTACTTTCCTATCTGTATACAGATATAATTTTTTTCGACCTCGATTTTTACGTTTTGTGGTCCCCTGAATCCGTTTTGACTATTTTCGCGATGATGTGTGTGTGTGTGTGTGTTTTGTGTGTGTGTGAGTGTGTGTGTGTGTGTGTGTGTGTGTGGGTGCGTGCGTGCGTGCGTGCGTGCGTGCGTGCGTGCGTGTGTGTGTGTCGCATAACTCATGAACCGATACACAGAAAAACACCAAATTTTAAACTTAGGCTTTATTCCAGCGTCTAATGAACTGATTAGATTTTGGGCAGAGTCGGAACATCTGGGGGGTACTTTTTAGGTGGTCAATTTTATATTTTATTGAATATATTTGTTATTTACATTTGGAGAAGAAAATTTTTTAAGTAAAAGTTACTTCAAATATAAGTATCTATAATTTTTGTTCTATACAAAATTTTCCTAAAATGGTCCGTATTCGAGAAATTTGACAAAATGTAAAAAAAAATTTTTTTATAAAAATTGTTCAAACAAAAGTTGTTTGTAATATAATTCTCTATAATTTTTATCCCATACATAATTTCTCTAAAATGGACCGTATTCGAGATATTTGAGAAAAGGTATAAATTTCGAAATCTGAAGAAAACTCAAAAACGGATAAAGAAAAAAACAATAAATTTTAAACCTAATTTTTATTTCGGCCTGACGTGAAATGATTAGATTTTGGACAAAGTCGGAACATCTAGGGGGGTACTTTATATTTTAAGGAATATATCTGTTATTTATGTTTGGAGAAGAAAATAGTTCAAATAAAAGTTACTTCTAATATTATTATTTATAATTTTTGTTTTATGTCAAAATTTCCTGAAATGGTCCGTATTCGAGAAATTTGACAAAATGTGCAAAATTCTGATTTTTATGAAAATTGTTGAACTTAAAGTTGTTTGCGATATCGATCTCTATAATTTTTGTTTATACATGATTTTTCTAAAATGGACCGTAATGGAAAAGTGCTAAATTTAAATTTTCAGTATTTTCGTTTTCAATGAATATCTATAGAAAAATTTTTCGAGGTAGATGTATGTGGACAATGTATATATTTAGTTTATCCTCTAAACATTTATAGAGATGCTGCAATAGGTTGTACAAAATAACCGGAAAAAGCCTATTATAACTAGATAGGAAAGTCATGTGTTGGACACATCAGATTTTTTATATACATCCTATGGTATATAATTGTAAATTTTTCTACGTTTAAATATAGTTAACAATATACGACTATTTTTAGTTTGCGATGAACTATTTATATACAGTGGGCCTAAATATACGTTTAGGTTTATTTAAATTAAATTCGCATAAACTTACATTATATTACAATATGTCTTCTTCGTTTATAATTCCCGTTTAAATTTCGTCTTGTTTGATTTTTTAAACGGTTACCATCTACCATTTTTATACTTAACGTTTTTAACAGATAAATTAAACGCTTTTGTTTGTCGATACTGGTTAATATACCTATATTATTCTACGTTTAAATATAAGTCACCTTAAACGCATAATACCAGTTTACGATAAACTAGTAGACAGAAGTAAATAATATGTATATATTTAGGTTTATTTATATTAAAAGCTTATAGATATATTTATTTACATTACATCCATATTTTTTTAATTATTTACCTGTAATATTTATAACAAATTCCCCATACACATGGAACTATTTTTAGATGGCGAATGGAGGATGACGTACTAGTGGTACGGCCTTTTCTCATTTCTACTCATGCGTATGTGTAGTATTATTGTTCAGTGTAAGGAATGGTTTGTGGGAGCAGGTTCATCGGTTCGTCCATTTTCATTTGTGTACACGTTTTGTTGCATGTTGCTTTGGCGTCCTGGCTTTTACGATATTGAGCATGGGTAAGTTTCTATTAATGTTTTAATTTAGCTACTAGCTACTCCTTTAATAATTGTTCCATTTTACAACAACTACTGTTTTATAGGTACGTACAGTGTGTTAAATGCTTATAGAAACTTCAAAACATAACCTTACTTTTATTTCTTTTATTTTTATACGTATTTTTTAGGTTACCTAGTATTTTTATTTTCCTTTTTTTTTTGGTCAGTTGTTTTTTATTTAATAAAATGTCTAAAATAACCCTGTCTTTGCGTCATCTACGTAGAAAAATAGCGCGAAATGTTCAAGATGCTTTAAAGTCAAATCAATTTTTTTTTATTTCCAATGAAGATAACATTAATAAGGCTTCGGACATTAATATATCATTTGATTCTTTTATTTATAATAATTTCCAAGAAAATATTACAAATTTAACTTCGGAGCTTTTAAAAAATATTTCACCTGAAATTGAGTTACATTTTGGTTATAGGAATGGGGGTGAACCTAGCGACTTAACCGATCGAACGATTAGGTGTGCCATGCAAGATGCTTAAGTTAGCTAAGGCCCGTCTAGGACACAACACATACAAAGTGTTAAGCTAAGATTTTTATTGTCATATATATTTTTTGTTAGTTAGAGAAAAGTTTCGCTTAGTTTGTTATTCAGTATTTTAGTGTTTATTTGTTTGTATTTATTTATTTTTTAGTATTTTATTGTTTTTTTTTTTAATTAAATATTGTTCTGTACATATAACAAGTGATCAAAAATTTTTCTAAATATTTAGGTCAATTACAACCAAAATAGAAACACGAGTATTGCATATTTCTGGTGTATACACACCTGCTATGGATAAAATCCAAACTATAATTTAAGAAATATTAACATTTTCCATGGCCTCTTTTAGAAATTTTGTTTTGATCACTTTATTCAATTTGTGTTTGAAATACATTTAAAAGAATATCAGGTAGACGCATTTTACACATTAATAAAAATCATACAAATATATCTAATATAGACGTATAGTAAAACAGGATAATTAAAGGTAGATAAAGTAGTAATGTTAGACGTATCAAAAATAAAAAAAATATACGTTTATAGGGCGGACATTTTCACGTTTATATTGGGTAGCAAATCAACAGTATCCATACGTATATTGTAGTACATAAAAAAACGTATTTTATAACAAAGTGAATTCGTATAAATATACTACAACTATAAATCTAATATAGACGTATAGTAAAAACGTTTAATTATAGGTGGATAAATTATTAGTAATCGACGTTTATAAGGCGGACATTTTCAAGAATATATTTGGTAGTACATCAACCGTATTCATACGTATGGTAGTACCTTAAAAATACGTAATTTATACCAAAATGTGCTGCCTGGGTAGTTAAAAATAATAATTTTCGCCACTGTACAACTTACCTATAATAAAACTAAGTTGATTTACCAAAATACTCTTTATAAAAACACCAGTCAAATAAAAAGTTACAAAAACAATCCGAAAAATACTAAAAACCTCGTACAAACGTATAAACAACACAAGAATTTATAAATATCTGGTTCGGCAATGACGTAACACAGTGAAACATATATATTCTAGACGGGATGGGCCTTTCCTAATAGAGAAATTAAGTATTCTTGGTAAGTACTTTCATATTTCCCCAGACGAGAGAATATTTATCCACAAATCTGATAAACAACGGCAACACCGCTTCTCTAGTAGACTCACATCCCCAACTAGCCATTCATAAAAGTGTATTTGTTGTGAAGTTCTCATCATCTATTGTATAGTCCAGGAGACAGTGACGATTTTCGGTATTTATTTTCCCAGTCAGCAAGCACGAATAGAGAATTGTAGGATTAGCAATTCTAAGCAAAATTCATATATATTTAGAGGGGGGATCCGATGGGCTGAGGCCGAAAATGCGTCAAAACATACGAGAACACGGCCCTTTTTTTCCATTGATAAAAATAGTTTTAGTAGTAAGAGATGTACTGAAGTTAAGTAAAAAAATGGTCTGATTAATCTGTATGGATAATATATTTGGCAAGTGCATAAAATACATTTTCAAACGAGTTATATACACAATTATTTCTACGACCACAATTATTTAAAGAATGTTCCAGGTGTTTTGTATATTAAAGTGTACGCATAGGACACATAAATAAAATTTTATATCACAATCTTTCACCTAACCAGTTGGTTTATTTATAGAAATTAAACATAATAATTGAAAATAATACAGAAGAAAATAGGGAAATAATTATAATTATTGTTAGTTTCGTTATGTCATATCATTTATACTAGAGGTGTAAGGAAAATACAGTGAACTGTGGAACGCCAATATCGTTGGATGCGCGTGGTAGAAATGGTCCTATAATACTGCTAAAAACATAGCTAAATTTTCATAGAAACACTGTACTTTTGACATTTGCGATACTCCGACGCGTATGCATTATTGATGTAATCTCATGATTTTACAGTAATAGTTTTTGCAATTTTAGTGTGATTTTTAGGTTATTATGGTTATTCATTTTATTTGGTTCTGATCTTTTGCGCTTTTAGAGTATTTGTCTTTTATATAGTTTTTAATTTGAATTTTAATATTGTGGTCTATTTATATTTGATTGCTGCTTTTCAACTAGTGCTTTATTCTTTTTGTGTTAAAATAAGCGTTATGACCATTTAGTAGATGCTTCTAGTTGATATCTACCTAATCGTTATCGGGTGCTTGCAACAATGGGAAAAAGTGTATGGTTTTTTTTGGTGTAAAGTTAGACGCCTTTATTTTTCAGGTTATTTGTAGTTATTTTTTACTTAAAAGTATAGCAATACGTCCTGGTTCGGGGTGTGACTTCTGGGTTTTAGCTATCTGAGCCAAATTGTCGGCCAAGTGTCCTCTTTTAGGGCACCCAGAACCGAAAACTATATAGGTATATAATATGTTTTTTTTTTAATTATTTTTTAATATGTATGCAGCTTGGATGAGGGCTTTAGGAAGAGATCCTAAGACTGAACACTGACTGCTATAAATGCCGTTTTCAGAGCACATTTCATAGTGATTTCATTCTAGCAGCAATGAGGGAACGTTTAAAAAACATGCTGTACCAGCTATTACTTTAAGACCTCGTCTCTTTAAGTTATTATTACTTTATTCTAATGCATATATTAAAATGGTTTTTAACTTATGTCATGATTAAAAGATGTAGGTATTTTAGTTATATTATAATAGAAATATATGATACTTTGTATTGACTGACCTACTGGCTACTGGTCATTCCACTTTTTCTCCCTTTTTTCATAAATTATCAAATTATTTAAAAACAAATACATACCTAGCTATTTTCTGTAAATTACATTAAAATTTTAGTATTAATACTTTACTAATAAAACTTCAGTTAATTTATCTTATATATATACACAACGGAAGAGTTAATTGGATTTTCTCCTTGTTGAGTTTCAAAAATAGTAATTTAACATGATTTAAAAACAAATACATGAAATGGGCAAAATAGGCCTACAGAGGCACTTTGTATACAATCTCACTTGTATCGATGTGACGTAATGCGCGAATTCAATCTGGCTTACTTTTGTTAATAGATTGGCGTTCCATTTTAAATATACAGTTCACCGGGAATAGATTATTTAAATATACACGGACCGGGAAAACAAGTACGAAAAAATTCACTGGCTCCTGGACTAGTACTGTATCGAAGAAATTTTTATGAATGAAACAATATACGACCCTCCACAATTGCTGTCTACTCAACTTCCGCTGTTGTCAGACATTATTTTTTTTTTTGGACAATTTAAAGACCTAACAGTAATTCAAGCAAACGCAATAACATTACTACAGTTAAAAACATCGCAAACTTGGCATCAATATTTTAATTTTATCCAAATATTGCATTTCTGTCGAGGATCATCCGCGTTGACTTCAGAAATTGTGTAATCTGTATTGGTTATATATATCTATAGTTAAAAGCACGTAAACTTGGCATCAATGTTCAATCCGATTATTGAGTTTCTACCGCGGACACCACCGTTTATTCTTCAAAAATTTTGTAAATAATCCTATCTGTCTTGGTTATATATCTATGAGTAGACTCGATAGATAACATTTCGGTTTCGAGAATTTAAATACCCGCGTGAGGACGGATGTGACCTTAAAGGTAACACTTGGGAAGGCGAGACATTTAATTGCATGTGTTCAGATGTGAAGAGACCGTTTTCGGTCGCCTTACGTTGTCGCTTTACGCCTGTCGTCTTACTCGGTCACGCGTTCCCAAATGGGACCCAGCTAGCACAAAAACATCCCATCTTTTTAAAATCAAACCTTTTAATTTTTTTTGTATAGATATTTGTATATTTTTATTATGTTAGTTTATTATTAATGCAAAGGTGAACAAAAATTATTTTATTCTAGCTACATAGGGCTTGGAAATATTTTTATTTATGCTATAATGTAACATAAATATATGACAATTGATTAGAAGAGGATAAATTATATTTTTATATAAAATGATTTTACTTTTCCACAACATATATTGAATAAAAGAGAGATTGACCTACTGTTTAACTATTATTGAAGTAAATTATATAGAAATTAAAAAAATATGCTCAAGTTTAAATCGTTGCACTTATTTTTAGATAATTTTGTCTTACTTTGTTGTTTTAAATAAAACTTCCAATGTTAGTGTATTGATTTTTTTTTAATTTTACAAATTTTATGCTAAATTATGGATTTTCAAGTTAGTATAAAGATTTTATAAAAAAACATAGCGTGGTTTTATATGATTGTGGGTTGTCAAATTATTAAGTATTTCAAGGTAGTTCCAAACCACTCCGTCACTCTAACCAATGCAATTTAAATATAACAAGTATTAGAAATTAAAAATTAAAAAAAACCGACTTCAAAAACGTGCAGATGCCATCACCACATCTTAACCAAATTTATATGGGACCACCCCTGAGGCACCCCCTTACTAGCAAAAAAGAATCATATAAATCGGACAAGGTGGTAAAGCATTATTGCTAAACATACATAAAAAAATGAAGAGTTTGAGGATTTTCTCATGGACCCAATTATTAGATTTTGACGAAATTTATATGGGACCCCCTCTGAAGTAGTCCCTTTGTAACAAAAAAAGAATTATTGAAATCGGACACCGTGTTAAAAAATTATCGCTGAACATATTATATATAAAAAAAAAAAAAAAATATAGCGACGAATTGATAACCTCCTTCTTTTTTGAAGTATTAACTAATTGCACAACATAATTAACATAATTGAATGAAACATGAACTTAAATAATTAAAATTTCTTGCAGAGATCTAACGTTAAGAGATTAAGAGATGCAAACTCTAATAGCAAACAACGATATTAACAAATTTATGATACGCATTAAATTACTAGGATATTGATATATTGTTAATATTTCAAAAGTGTCATAACTTTTTATTAATTTTGACACAATAAAATATAGTGGTTCACGTCCAAATATTTTTAGATCATATTTTATAATTCACAAATATTGCTTTTTAGTATGCAGTGCGAAAATCTTAAAATTTGATTCCGGGGCCAAAACGCGAAGTGGAAACTCTGGCATGACTCCGGACCGACGTCTAGACATCTGACAAATGGAGAAAAACTCAAAGGGAAAACCCTTTGCAACACATAACTCACAACTCACACACTCGGAAGTATGACGGGAATTTTTCATTTCGAAAATGGCCGTTTTGGCGTCCGATGGGACGCTCGAAAGCTGCTAAGATATCGGTTGGCGGTGCGTCAAGAACAAGATTAAAACAAACAAAAAAATAATAAATTATGAAATAATAAATAATAAAATTACATTTATCAAGCTTTCATGGAGTTAAATACACCAGGGAGAACTGCATTTATGAGTTGTAATTTATCATACTTTGTACTGTTGACGGATTTATCTTTTAAATTACTTGACATTTAAATATTTTCACCAAATATATCCACTACTCTATTCAACATGGCCGTAGAATATATATCGAGGAAAATAAATAAAATAACAATAAGATCGAGGGGAAGGCAAATAATTGCATAGCTGATGAAATAGTGCTGACAAAAATGATGAGAGATAATAAAAGAAAGTGAAAGTATTGGAATGAAAACAAACAAGAATAAAATAAAAATAGGAAAAGAAAAAAGAAACAGAACGATAAGGGTCAGAAACCGCGAATTTAAAATAGAAAATTTTAATTATCTGTCCAATAGAGGAAAGAAGAAAAAAATAGAAAGATACAAGTATAATAGTGGGACCAATAATGATGTATTTATCGAAAGTTATTACATGTACAAAGAAAGAAGAGGAGAAATTAACAGTTCCAGAAAGAAAGATAATAAGAAAAATATTAGGACCACTAAAACTAGGTGAAAACAAACATAAAGAAAGAATCAGATAGGAAATATTGCAAGAACCAGCAGAAGACAATAAAAAAAATAAGGCAACAAAAACCCAAATGGCTAGGAGTAAATTGGCAGGGATGAAGAAATATTAAAAATAATGAACTTGGAGTCGACAGAAGAAGCAGACTAGGTAGAACAAAATCGAAAAGAATTTAAAAAGTTAAGAATGTTTTATATATGGAAAAGTAATTAAGGCAGAGGTATGTGCGTCACCACACGAGGGCATGGGGGCGTCTCTCCCCCCTGTATTTGTGATTTTGGCTTTTTTCGCCATGTTTTTCGACTGTAGTCTGCAGAGTTTTGACCACGCCTATAAGACTATACTTTTTTAAACGGCATCCATGTGCAGAGGATATTTCTGTTGATTAAAAGAGATAGAAAGCAATTTGAAAAAAAGTATATTACACTTATAATAGTGACTAATCCACTCCGATCTAGGGATTTAGAAGGATTTAAAAAGCGACGCTATCCCATAAGCTGTGTTAAGTCACATATACAAGTTACAAGTTTTACACTCATCGATACCTGTGTTTAACTTTTAAAATGAATAAATTTATTTTTTAATTGGTCACCCGTCTTTGGCATGAGCTAGACGATCCATACTTCCCGTGCAGATGTTCATAAAATATCATTCCACTTTGTTTGTCTTTCTCTAAGTTTTCATTTCTTATGTTCTAATTATGGAGTGTAGAGGTAAAGAGAACTATCTTTGTATACAAAAAATATCCTTCAAAATTTTTAAAATTAAGATGGCACTTTTGTACTAGAGGGACGCTGACAGTCGATAATTCAGATCACACAATCACACCAATGATGTATATATTGCTCATCCATATGTAATTTCTTACCTAATCTGTATTGTAATGAAAAAGTATTCTGGATCGTAATTGAAATAATCTGTATCGGATTTAATATTACTATACAGATTTTATGTAGGCTTTTAATAAGTACCTACGATGTAAAATAAGAGTAGAAATTTTTATTAATGGTAAAAATATTTTTTCTTAATAAATAAAACTGTTTCAAGCAAGTATGGTGCATATTAGGGTGAAAATATTTATTTTAACCCAAAGCTGGACATTAAACACGAATACAACATCAATGAACTTTAGAGAGATGAAGACCTATTTTTTTAGCTATCCAAAGGTAAAAATCCAAAAACAGAGAAGTCATGTCACCTCCTTTTTTTAGCTCCCCAAATATAAATACAACAATAGCCTTATTTGTTACGTTTCAGTAAATTATGTATTACATTTCTGGACAATGGTGACGTTTTGCTGGAAAAATACAAGTGCTGTACAAGATGAAAATTGCATAGACTTTGAAAATGTACAATTCAGCGAAATGCTGTAAATATGGTTACCCTAGTGTATATAAGTCAGAAAAAGAAAAAAATTATATTTAGGGCGATTTAATGTGAAAAATCCGCAATTTCGATTACACCTAGCAAAAAGAATATGCAAGAGACTTACTAGGGTTGTTGGTTTTTCAAAATACAAGTATTTATACATAATAAACAAAACAATACAATATAAGAAATAAAAACTAATAAAAAAACTATAGGTAAAACTTATTTTTTTTTTTCTCTTCGTGTTGGAAAGTAATCTTGCTTTATTTTTTACTTTTTTTTACCAACTTCTACAAATCCCCAGACAATTGCCATTCGCAAAACTGCTTTACTGGTTGCCTGCGTGCAATAATGACTTTTAGTGGCGTCTCACTTATGAAGACTAGAGATAAGGAGGCGAATCGGAATGCTCAAAATACGGTCCCAAAAATCACACGTCAATTGATCTTTTATAATTAACCACAAGGGCGCTGGTACGGTTTACGTAATTCAAAATACATGGCTTCTTATGAGAATTATACATAATTTTGTCAAAATAATAAAAATAAACTTGTTTATAGCTAAATAAAGCACATAACATAGTGTTGTATTTATTTCTAAATAAGTCTTACATATTTTAATTGATACATTATTTACTATTTTTTCCTATTTAAGTAAAATGCTAACTAAAGCACAGAAAATACTGTTGATTATAATTATTGTAAATAAGTCTTTGCTTTAATTGCCAACTAGAGTACAGAAAATACTGTTGGTATCAATTATAAATGAGTCGATATGTTAAACATTATTTACTATTCATTATTTAATTTTATCTAAATAAAATGAAAATTAGGTATGACCTAATTTGAAAAGGTTTGTTAAATGGTGAAATTTGGTAAGAACAGTTTTGTGGTAATTTTGTATTCGATAACTACAATTTCATCATCCTGATGAATAGATTCTTTAGCAATAGGTTCTAGTATTTTCTTCCTTTTTTTATTCTAACAAATTCAGTTCGGTGAATGGTGGTTTTCGTCTTTTCCTAATACTGGACAAGTATGAAGGGAGATTCGGGAATATACATGGTATTGCTTCGTTCTTTAATTTCGGCCTTTCCCTTTTTATTTTGTTAACAGTACCATTAGTTAAAATAGTTTCATCAAATTTTAAAATATCATCTTCTAAAAAGTGTAGCTCGCAAACAGAATCATAACTAGACAGTACTTTATCATCCCTAGGAATCACATGCTGCCATTGTTCTGAACGTTTAGGATCCTATAAAAAATATTTGCAATGACTAAATTGGAGTTCAATAAAGAAAAATAACAGTAGTAACTTTTCATCTAACATCAAAAAACATAAAAAAGCAAATTTTCTTTTCTAGTAAGTTAAATTTAATGTGTAATTATTGTTGTTTGTAAGTCAGGATTTATGACTTTATTATTTTTTATTATAGAATTTTGTAATTAAATAAACTACATTCCGTAAGATACGGGTTGTGACTATTTTATAATAAATATATATTATTTAGAAATAAATACATTATTTTACTTACACTAGGAACTTTAAAAAGACTTGGATTTTTATCTCCTTGTGTTTTCTTTAATTTTATATCGGATTTATATCCCGTTTTTCAACGCGAAACGAAGCAAATCCTGCTTTGCCGTTTTTTGTTACTCATTGTTACTTGTAGTCAGGTTCTTTATTTTGGCTTATTTCTTTTCACTAAAATTTACAAAAATCACTATAATTCCCATTGACTTGCATAGAAAAGAGACGTCGTTATTTTGCCACCCGCCAACTACAGTAGTTTTTTGGAACTCCATAAAAATAGGGACAAAAATTTGAAATTTGACCGAAGCCGATACGCCTCATCTCTATTCTTCAGTCTCACTTTTCGTCTTCTGATTTTCATATGGATGAGCAATCTATATCACTATATATCATTGGATTTTTCCCTTCTAGTACACGAGCGCCATCTTAATTTTATACATTTTGGTGGACACCAATATTCAGGGGTGGGATTCCGTTTCACGATTTGACTCGAATTTGATATCAAACTCCATAAAAGCAATTCCGTTTAACGAGTAGTCGATTGGCTTAAAATTTTAGGAAAGAAAGAAATTTGGTTTCCAGGGCATACCTAAGTCTCTAGCAATGCCTTTTCTGGATAACCTATCGTGCAACAGAGGTCTTTTATATCCTTAGAATATCAATAAAGGGATAAGTTATTATACAAAACGAAGAAAATATAAACATTTATAGGTTCTCTTTATTCAGTTGAAAAAGTTCTCCACGACGATTTTCTAAAAGTTCGAAACGATCGTTTATTTTTTGTAACTCATCCTTTCTTTAGCCTAATAATAATAAATAATAATATTTTTATAATTTAATCCATTATTATTATTATACGGTTGTCCCTTCCCGATACCAGCTATATGCTTTCAGAGGGATCACTCGTAATGGGGTAAATTGTAAAAAGATTATTATTTAATATTATTGTGCTTTGTGCTAAAGAAAGAATGACCTAAGGGAAAGAAGCAATCCTTTCGAACTCTCCGAAAATCGCTGTGGATAGATTTTTTGGCTGAATAAAGATTACCTACGTTTATTAATTTATATTTTATAGCGTTTTATGTAATTAATAAATCCTCTTATTGATGTTTCAAGTAGTATGCAGAGTCCCTACTATTTCATAGGGACAGTGTTAATATTTCTTAAACGCTAACAGGTAGAAGGTTGGTTAAATGAGAGAAAAGTTACGCAGTTTTGTGCTTATTAAAATGGTGCCAAGAAACATTTGATATCTATAGGGAGATTTAAAATATCGGACAAAAAATGAAAATTGTAATTTCGTTAAATTCATTCATTCGTTTTTGTCAGATATTTTGAATTTATTTGTAGATAGCAAATGTTTTCTGGCATCATTTTAATAAGCACAAAACTGCGCCACTTTTGTCAAATCGAACCATTTTTACTTTCCTATCTGTATACAGATATAAGGAAAGTATAGGAATCATGATTTTTTTCGACCTCGAGTTTTCGACGGATTTTTACGTTTTGAGGTCCCCTGAATCCGTTTTGACTATTTTCGCGATGATGTCTGTGTGTGTGTGTGTGTGTGTGTGTGTGTGTGTGTGTGTGTGTGTGTGTGTGTGTGTGTCTGTGTGTCTGTGTGTGTGTGTGTGTGTCTGTATAACGCATAACTCATGAACCGATACACAGAAAAACACCAAATTTTAAACTTAAGCTTTGTTTCAGCGTCTAATGAGCTGATTAGATTTTGGGCAGAGTCGGAACATTTGGGGGGGTACTTTATAGGTGGTCATTTTTATATTTTATGGAAAATATCTGTTATTTACGTTTGGAGAAGAAAATTCTTTAAATAAAAGTTACTTCTAATATTATTATCTATAATTTTTGTTCTATACAAAATTTTTCTAAAATGGTCCGTATTCGAGAAATTTTACAAAATGTAAAAAAATATTTTTTTATAAAAATTGTTCAAATAAAAGTTGTTTGTAATATAATTCTCTATAATTTTTATTCTTTACATAATTTCTCTAAAATGGACCGTATTCGAGATATTTGAGAAAATGTGTAAATTTCGAATTTTGAAGAAAACTCAAAAACGGATAAAGAAAAAAACATTAAATTTTAAACTTAAGGTTTATTTCGGCCTGACGTGAAATGATTAGATTTTGGACAAAGTCGGAACATCTGGGGGGGTACTTTATGGGAGGCCGTTTTTATATTTTATGGAATATATCTGTTATTTATGTTTGAAGAGGAAAATTGTTCAAATAAAAGTTACTTCTAATATTATTATCTGTAATTTTTGTTTTATATAAAAATTTCCTGAAATGGTCCGTATTCGAGAAATTTGACAAAATGTGCAAAATTCTGATTTTTATTATAAAAGTTTTTGAAATAAAAGTTGTTTGCGATATCGATCTCTATAATTTTTGTTTATGCATGATTTTTCTAAAATGGACCGTAATGAAAAAATTGTAGGAAATTAAAATTTTTCAGTATTTTCGTTTTCCATGAATATCTATAGAAAAATGTTTCGAGGTAGATGTATGTGGACAATGTATATATTTAGTTTATCCTCTAAACATTTATATAACTAGATAGGAAAGTCATGGGTTGGACACATCAGATTTTTTTATTTGTTACCGTTTAAGAAATAGCAATACTGTCCCTCGCTCACGAGCTAGTAGGTACCTATCTAATTGGGAGGATGCACAATGAGCCTAGTGAGGCCTAAGTGCCACCCTTCACACGTTACAGATACAGATACTGTCCCTATGAAATAGTAATCACCCCGTAAGTACCTAATAGAGAAAATAAGGCCCTTAATGCAAGAGAGGTTATTTAGAAAAGGCACATTGCTGCAAGAAAGGTTCATAACTAATGTCAAAAAAATTCAACTTTAATGATTTGATATCGAATCGACTACTCTAGAGCTATCGAGTTATTTTATCGAGTTTATTGTCGAATTTCGTTGAACGCAATTACAATCTGAGTCGAAGATTTTCGAAGTCAAAACAGATAGAGACTATTCGCGATTCAAGCTAAGTGATACGCCCTCTGGAGGAAATTTGTAGAAGGTCCGTATAAGTAGGATATCGTTCACTGTTGCCAGAAGTAGCAAAACTTCGCAACGTCGTCGGATTTTAGCTCTTGAAGAAGTGGATAAGACCTTTTATTTAAGAATCAAAATTTGTGTATGGTAATATGTTATCACATGCTATATTTATTTAAGGATTTTTTTATAAAACCGATTTATTATATTGATTTTTTTTATATTTCAGTTCATTTATTAATTTTGTTTTAAAATCAGTTCATCATTTGGCAACATTGGCGTTCGTGTTCATTGTTTACATTTTAATTTGTATCAATTACAATTAGAGTTTTTTCTTACTTTTTACCTTTAAATTTGTTTATTTCTTATAGCGTGTGATAGTGTTTACATTAAAAATGAAATCTGCGAAAAAGTCCCCAGAAAATTGCAATCTATGGTGTTAATGTCAAAATCAAAACTGAAGTATTCATTATTTTCCAAGTACAAGTTGTAAAATTTTGTTTTTTACGATAAATGGATATTCTACAAATTCACAATATTGAAATTTTAAAAAACTTTGTTTAGAATCAAACTGTAATTTTATTTTTTGACGGTTTTATTACCATTTACATGTATACAAAGTACTACATGATTCACTTCATAATATAAGAATAAGTGGTTAAATTCTACAATTTCACCAGTAAAAATATCAACAAATTAACATTTTACATCTACTAAATAAATAAACAATTCTCAAATAGTTCGACTGCTTTTTACCCTAATATAATGTGAAGTCATAAAACTATAAATAGCATTTTTCTCAGAATACCGAACGTCGAACACCTGTGTTTTCAAGTGCACAGCGGTGCATTGGAACAAAATGAGTGTCCGGCGCATAGTGAACGAAGCACAAATGACGTATTTCATTATGTCATGATGTTTTCATTGGTTGAAACCGAATAGGTGCGTGAACTATGCCCCGGACACTCAGTTCGTCCCAACAGTATATATTAGGGTGAGCTCGACGCGAGCAGTTCAGTTGTATGTTTGCCATCATTCAGTAGTTGTCTTAGTGCCACCAAAGAATCAGTTGTCTTTTTGCCATCATCGCTCACAGTTGTTTACTATCCGAACGTTCAAGTGCTTTCTGCCGACGGCACGTTACTTTCTACATTTTTACAAGCGTTTAATGCATTTTATTTTCTGGTGCAAGTTATATCTTCTACAATTATTATGGCATAAGAAATTCTACAAACAAATGTTTTCAAGTTGGTAACTAAAAAATCAACTGTATTAGTTAATCAAATTGTGATGAACTAAAATTGTAAATATTTAAAACTGTTTAGTGAAGATAAGAAAATTATTATATCTAAATGGAATCAACCACTATGTATTTACTTCAGTAAAAATAGTGAATTAAAAACACTTCTTTTTCTACTACCTATGACTCGTTAGTTATTTCTACAAAAGAACCCAATTCTTCTAACACCAGCGACATATGCTACAGAACATTTTTACCAAAGAAATATTCGGAAGTAACACCGGTATTTTTTCATGGTCCTTCGAGCCGGATTCAAATTGGAAATTTTTGGGTTCATCAAAAAAGAAAAATCTACAAGCTCCCTTGGGAGTGCTTTATAGTGTTCGAGAAGAAAAAGAGGCCAGAATCTACTAGTTAACAACAAGAATCAACAAGGTATTTTAAAAAAAGACTTTTTATTGTGGGGAAATTTATTTTATTTTGATTGTTTTAACTTTTCGTTGGAGATTAAGGGTTTGTAAAATCATTATTAGTAAATTCCATTTCTTTTTGTCGTGGATTTTTCTATTTTTAAAAGAAAAATAATTTTTGTGATTTTTTCTGTACTTATTGTAATAGTTTACAAATTTACAGTGTTTATTTAAAATCGTTGTTTTTTATAAATTTTTTTTTGGTAAATTGTTTTTTCAAAGAAAAACTTTACTTTCTCTAATTTAATCTTTTGGCATATTTTTAATTTTTTTTTCTTTCACAAAAAAAAATAATATAATAAAAAAATAATTTTTGTTTAAATTGTTTTTTAAAAAGAGAAAATTTACTTTCTCTAAGTCAATCCTTCGCAAATTTTTTTTTACAAAAAAACAGCCGTTTTTTCAGAAAAAAAAATTTTTGTTTAAATTGTTTTTAAATTGTTTTTCAAAAAGAGAAAATTTACTTTCTCTAGGTCAATCCCTCGCAAATTTTTTTTTACAAAAAAACAGCCGTTTTTTCATGAAAGATTTTTTTTTTGAAATAATTTTTGTTTAAATTGTTTTTTTTTATTTTTACTTTCTCTAAGTCAATCCCTCGCAAATTTTTTCTTACAAAAAAATACTTTTATCAGAAATTTTTTTGAACACTATTTGAACACTATTATCGAAATGGATCAATTGAAAAAAAGTTAGAGGCATTTGTAAATCACAGTTTACCAAAACTAAAACTTGGGTTAATGAAAACTCAGCGTGTTCAGACAAAGGTTCAATAATCGCCAAACTTGAAAGAATTAAACAATATTTTATCAAATACTTAGAAACTCAGGACCAAATTGAACAATCTGAACCTGCAGACATTGATAGGGACATCACAGAGGATGGATACTTTGAACTGTTTGCAAAATTAACCACAATGTTGGACAACTTTAATAAACTAACAGTTATCACTAATAATTCACCTCCTCCAGTTCACGTTTCATCTGCTCTTGGGGTTCCTCAATCAAGACTACGTTTGCCAGAAATAAAAATTCCTGTATTTTCTGGTAATTCACTTGAATATACATCATTTATTAATTTGTTTAATTCGCTAATCACCAATAATGTTCAAATGGGTTCAAATTCTGAAAAATTATTTTACCTACGCTCTCACCTTAGTGGCGAAGCACTTAAATTGATAGAATCGTTACCAATTTTGGATGACAACTTTCAAGTAGCACTAGATTTATTAAACACTAGATACAATAATGTCAGACAAATTTTGTCCAATCATTTCCAGCAATTGTTAGCGATTCCTGAGATTTCAAAATGTACCGTTGCCAATTTGAAAACATTCATCACTACCACTCAATCTACATATGAATCGTTATTAACGTTAAACCATGACCCGCAAGCACTCTTTGAATCTCTAATAACACAAATAATAGCTTTAAAATTAGATTACTCGTCTCGAAAATCATTCGAAGAACAAGCGGTCTCTAACGCCTTGAGTACGCCACAGAATTTATTTGAATTTCTTAACAAAAAATGTCAAGTAATGGAATCAATTCAAGTAGTACCGTACAAACCAGAATCAAGTAGGTCTAATAACACTAGCCAACAGGTGTCTAGGTCAACTAAGGTTTCATGTCATGCCACGTCTCAACCAGCAACGGTATCCACATTACGGACACAAAATAATGCTCCCCAGAACCATCAAGTGTGTAATATGTGTGAGAATACAACTCACAAAATTTACTCTTGCCCAAATTTTTTAGCATTGAACATTTCTGATAGGAAGACCTTTATTGCCAATAAGCAACTCTGCTTTAACTGTTTGGGGAAAAACCATTCATCACACACTTGTTTTTCCAGAACAAATTGTACTATGTGTAACCGAAGGCATCATTCTTTATTACATGACATCCCTGCTCAATACCAACCACAACAACCTTATCACACTCCTTACCAAAACACTGCATCCAGTTTCACTACTCCCCCTCCTCAAAGCTTTAATAATCAAGGGGCAGTAAGTAAAAATTCAGCAAACCGGTCAAGTTGACTATCACAAACATCTTTATCTGCAACAACTACTCATACAACAAGCAACTACGTGCTACTGGCTACTGCTCAAGTTAAAGTAAAAACAAATTCAGGAAAAACAATTCGTGCAAAAGTCCTTTTAGATAATGGCAGTCAGATGTCATTTGTCACTGATCACTTTTTTAATAAATTAGATCTAGATTGCAAAGTTCAATTCAAGTAACAGGCATAGGCCAAAACGAGCAGACAGTCAGGGGCGTAGTTAACTTAAATCTTACTTCACTTCATCCACCTTTTTCACATCTCTACGCCACTTGCGCAGTTATACCTCAAATAACATACAAACTCCCACAGTTATCATTGGATTCCAAAACAATAAAAATACCTAGTCATTTGGAATCCCAGCTTGCAGATAAAGATTTTCATATACCTTCAACCATAGATATCTTGCTCGGAGCAGATCTCTATTATAACTTAATTAAGCCAGGCATTCATAAACTAGGTCTAGGATTGCCTACCCTAGTCAATACTCATTTTGGGTGGATTATAGCAGGTAATTTTCCTGGTTTACCCCAAACACACAAATATTCTCATCATGTACAGTTCCCCAGGAAGGATCTAAAAAATCTAAAAAATCAGAGTACAGTTAGTTCGTGCGAGCACAAAATTGTTGTCTGGTACTAATCACATTCATTTTGCAACCCCCACATCTGAAATAAATTTAGAGGGTGGAAGCGTTTCATCAAATCAATCATTAACCCTTTCGGGTGGGTTTGACGACCCCTTGATCAGCCCTTTATCAAACATACATATTTCAAACATTTATTCAAACACCCCCAACGCACAAGAGGTGCTTGGTGGTGATCAATCAAACTTTTCAACCCCTATTCCTGACCAAGAGTCAGAGGATAGTAGCGGTGTTTCAAATCATCTTTCTTATCAACAATCAACCTTTTCGGGTGGGTTTGACGACCCCTTGATCGGCCCTTCATCATACATACTTATTTCAAACATTAATTCAAACACCCCCAAGGCACAAAAGGTGCTTGGTGGTGATCAATCAAACATTTCAACCCCTATTCCTGATCAAGAGTTAGAGGATAGTAGCGGTTTTTCAAATCAAACTTCACATCACTCATCAAACATTCATTCTAACAGTTCGGACACAGAAACCAAACTTGTGTATGATACCAGTCAACACCAAATTTCAAATCCCAGCTCAGCAAAAGAAGCTGAAATTAGCTTACATTTTTCACAACATGTTCCAAACGTTTCTTCTCCTGATGTCAAATTGGATAATCCCTTCAACCTTCTATTTGACAACAACGTTGCTTTGCACATTGCAAATCAGGGTCAAATTGACAACCCTTTCAAAGTTTTAATACAAGATAACGTAGAGAAATCACCTACTACCACGCCACTGTCCACTGACCAGCTTTTGGAGCGGTTCTGGATACAGGAGGAAGTGGAAAACAAAATGGTTTTATCTGAGGATGACCAACTAGCTGAACAAATTTTCAAAAATACAACCATCCACTTACCAAATGGTAAATTTCAAGTCAACTTGCCACTTAAGAATGAATTGGCTTATATTCAATTAGGAGATTCTTTTCAAATAGCAAAGCATCGTTTTTTGTCATTAGAACGTAAATTTCACAAAAACCCTCAACTTTTCGCAGAATATAAAAAATTCATCGATGAATACTTGCAGCTCAATCATGGTCAAATCATACCACTTCAATTAAAAACTGTAAACAACGAACAGAAATATTTTGCACCACATCTTTGTGTCATTCGTGATCAAAGTGTTTCCACCAAGCTCAAAGTTGTGTTCGATTTCTCTTGTCAAACCACATCTAAACTGTCATTAAACGACATTTTGTTAACAGGGCCTCGGGTCCAACCTGAGCTGGTTGATATCCTACTTAGATTCCGCACATTTAATTATGTTTTGACAGCTGATATCCAGAAGATGTACAGGCAAATAGTAATGAACCCTGCACACAATTTTTTGCAAAATATATTATGGCGAAATTCACCAACCGAACCACTCCAATGCATTGAGTTAACATCTGTTAGTTTTGGGCAAAAGAGTGCTCCTTACGTTGCTTGTCGTGTTTTAAACGAAATTGCTTTTCAAAACCCACATCGGGCTCTGGCTCATCAAGCCCTCCTTGAACAAACTTATGTCGACGACATTTTAGCTGGTGCAAATACCATCGATGAAATTAAACAACTAAAAAATGAACTAATTCAATGTTTAAGCCCCCATAGTTTCGAACTACACAAATTTTGTTCAAATGTAAAATTAACAAAATCAGATCAGACTTCCGAAGTAAAAGATCTTAACCTAGAGGATGCTCCTTGCAAGATACTAGGTCTCAAATGGGATTCCAATTCAGATTCCCTTCAAATATCCACTCCATCATCCCTTCCTACACAGCAACTTACTAAACGCATAATTTTATCAACCATTTCAAGCTGTTTTGATCCGTTAGGGTTGGTCAACCCCTTGCTTGCTCACGGCAAGTTGATCATGCAGCAGCTTTGGTTATTAAAATTAGGGTGGGATGAAATCATCCAAGATCAAAAGGTATTACAAGAATGGAGCGAGTTTTGTAAGAATTTAACTGTTCTGCATGATGTAACGATCCCTAGACAAGTAATGTTAAACAAAGAAGTTTCACGTGTCGAACTTCATGCATTTTGTGACGCTAGTTCCGTCGCCTATGGTTGTAACATTTAAGTACGATCAGTTTATTCGGATAATTCGATCCATTGTTTATTGCTCACGTCAAAATCAAGGGTAGCACCCATTAGTAAAATACTTACCATCCTAAAATTAGAACTGTCGTCAATGGTGTTGTTGTCCAGGTTGGTATCTCGAATCATTCAAAATTTGAAAACAAAGATTCATTTTAACTCTATCAATTTGTGGACAGATTCACACATTGCTCTGTCTTGGGTAAGGGGACATCCTTCTCGATGGTCAGTTTTCGTCAGCAACCGTGTATCCCAAATCCAAGAACTTACCAACGATTTTCATTGGAGGCATGTAAGATCCGAAAAAAATCCCGCAGATTTGCTGTCTCGAGGACATTTTCAAAAAGACAAGCTTGAGTTCTGGTTCAGTGGGCCACAATTTCTTAAAGAAAATCACACCAATTTTAATCAACTTGATACTTTTAAATTGGTTACAGTTCTCCCAGAATCAAAAAAGACAGTTCTTCAAACTGTACGCGTCACCCCTGACCCCTGGGTCACCACCTTCGATACGTTCAATTCTTTTTCCAAACTTGTCCGATCTTTCGCATATTTGTTTCGTTTTTTGCACAATGTACGCCACCCAGGTGAAAAAATGACAGAAGCCCTTAATACTAGTGAAATTGATAATTCGTTAAAATTTATTTTATCTAAAATTCAATCCAGTTATTTTAGTACAGAAATTACTAGTTTACAAAATCAAAAGCCTTTAGCAAATAAACAAATACAATCATTAAACCCTTTTATAGACAAACAAAATTTAATTCGAGTAGGAGGAAGGCTTAAGCACTCTGACTTACCTTATGACCACAAGCACTCTATCCTATTGCCAAGTAAATGCAAGATCACATCTCTAATTCTCAAATCAAACCACATCCGTTTGGGTCACAGCAGCCCTCAAAATGTTCTTTCAAATGTTAGATTGCGTTACTGGCCACTAGATGGCTTGCGAGAAATAAAACGAATTATTTCCAAATGCACAACTTGTCATAAATTTCATGCTCAGAAACATTTTCAAATCATGGCAGATCTCCCCTCTTATCGTATTACTCAGGCTCGACCATTTCAAAGGGTGGGCGTCGACTTCGGAGGACCTTTCCTCATTAAGTCTTCTACTTTAAAAAAGGCCCCCATTCAAAAATGTTACCTTTCGCTATTTGTATGCATGGTCACAAAGGCTGTTCATTTAGAGCTAGTTTCTGACCTTACCACCGAAGCCTTTTTAGCAGCGTTAAAACGCCTAATTGCCCGTCGAGGGTGCCCAACACTCATTTACAGTGACAATGCCACAAATTTTCAAGGAGCCAAAAATCAGCTCAGAGATCTTCATCAATTTCTAGTTAATGACGATAATATGAAGTCAATCCAGTCTTACCTTCTTGCCACTGAATCAGAGTGGAAGTTCATTCCTCCACATTCACCACATTGGGGTGGATTGTGGGAATCTGCAATAAAAAGTGCAAAATACCACCTTGTTAGGCTCATGGGAAACTCTATTTTCACCTTTGAACAACTATCAACTGTGTTCTCACAAATAGAAGCCATCTTGAATAGTAGGCCGCTTTGCCCCTTATCAAACGATCCTTCAGATCTCAACTCACTTACACCAGGACATTTTCTTATAGGCGCGCCTTTGATGTCCTTTCCAGAAAAAAATCTCGCCGAGATTCCTTCCAATCGCCTTAAATTTTGGCAACAATGCTCAAAGTTACAACAACAGTTTGGGAACCGATGGAAAGTCGATTACCTTAACAGGTTACAGAACAGGCCCAAATGGATGGAGCCTACACCTGAATTCAAAATCAATGATTTAGTATTGTTAAGGGAAGATGACACCCCTCCATTAAAGTGGCCTTTGGCAAGGATATTGGAGTTAATCCCTGGAAAGGATGGCAAATCTCGCTCAGTGCGCATCAAAACCCAAGATGGAGTCTACGTGAGACCAATTGTCAAATTGTCCCTTGTGCCCAACACAGAGCTTTAGATTTTAAGTTAGGTACCTACTTTCGCATAAGGTTGTTAAATACGCAGTTGGATTAGGTCGAATCCAAATGCTCCACGAAAGGAAACGCTAGGATCTTGATCTGGGATAGATTCGCGAGTGACCTGGTCAATAACCTTACGCCATTTTTCCTTTATTTTTTATTACTTATTATTTATCAACTTGGTTTTCGTTTTATGAATCTGTCATATGTTTAAAATCATGCGTGGCTTGCGCAACAAACACCTGAGAAACTAAACTTTGTTATTCATACATCGTGTCAGTGCGATAACACTGGCTGGTCCTTCGAGTTTTTCCAAGATATTTTTATCATTGTTATTCATTTTAAGTTATCATCATTCAATGTTGTTTTTCTTTGTGTGGCGCGCGCCAGTATGGTTAAATTCTACAATTTCACCAGTAAAAATATCAACAAATTAACATTTTACATCTACTAAATAAATAAACAATTCTCAAATAGTTTGACTGCTTTTTACCCTAATATAATGTGAAGTCATAAAACTATAAATAGCATTTTTCTCAGAATACCGAACGTCGAACACCTGTGTTTTCAAGTGCACAGCGGTGCATTGGAACAAAATGAGTGTCCGGCGCATAGTGAACGAAGCACAAATGACGTATTTCATTATGTCATGATGTTTTCATTGGTTGAAACCGAATAGGTGCGTGAACTATGCCCCGGACACTCAGTTCGTCCCAACAGTATATATTAGGGTGAGCTCGACGCGAGCAGTTCAGTTGTATGTTTGCCATCATTCAGTAGTTGTCTTAGTGCCACCAAAGAATCAGTTGTCTTTTTGCCATCATCGCTCACAGTTGTTTACTATCCGAACGTTCAAGTGCTTTCTGCCGACGGCACGTTACTTTCTACATTTTTACAAGCGTTTAATGCATTTTTTTTAATTACTTTTCATTATTATGTTACCAACTTTTAATAATTTAGCAACCCTTTTGTGTATAATTCAAAACATTACCGTAATGATTGATTGTTTGTAGTACCTAAAAAGAAGAGCATTGCATTTGGAAGCTGAACCAATCCCTTCAAATAGAACTTCAAATAAGGAATCTATCTTAGAAAGGCCTAGCATAAAACGGCTTAGAAGATAACTTTTACAACTGGTAGAATAGAATAAAGAATAAAACAAGACAAATCAAAGTTCTTAAACAAAAACTTAAAAGATATAAAAAAAAGAGTTGTTCCCTAAAACTTCTTGTTATTGTACCAAATTAGTATTAGTTAAGGGTCAGTAATAAATTTATCTCTTATGTATAATTTTTCGTACTAGCTTAATTTAATGATATCTAGAGAGCACACTACATCTTAAAGACATCCAGTTCATGTCTTACTTTCGTCCAAACGTCCTGGTACGTAAAACGGACAGTTTTAAGATGCTCAGGACATGTTTAAAACGCCTTTGTTGGGATGTTTTAAATATTTCGATAATGTGGACGTTTAACTCTTTTCGCTATATTTGAATAAGGCGTCACGACAGCGTTCTTGGCGCTGCCTACAGCCCATGTAGATCGTCATTCGTCATTATTATTGGCTGTCGTGTTCTTCCTCTAGCTGCCTTCTTCTCAGGACAGCCATTGTATCATATTTTTAGAGTCAGTCTGCGGACATTATCATTACTTTTTCGTGGTTGAGTGTTTTTATATATTGTCTTTTTATATTATTTATTTGCCATTATTGGAACTGTGGTATACCTGAACTAGTAAACTTTATCATTAAAAACAGTAAGTTTTAATTTAGTTGCCTTTTTAATTTCATAACCTCACTTTAATAATGTCTTAATTTTTACAAAAACACCTTAAAACAATAACTCAACAAAATTATATGCTACGGAGACATTAGTTACAGACGCTTTGGCTAAAATTAATACCATAAAAGAAATTTTTAAATCGACCAAACTGGAATAGTTTCTAATAGCAACAAGTCCTTGAAGTAATGTTTTAATTATTTTATCCAACACTGTGAAATAATATTTACTCTGTGTCAGTTTTAATAGTTTAATAATGTATAATAAACAGTATTAATTATAGTAAAGTATTCATTTATTTTTTTAAATGAATTTCCATCAAGTAAATAGACGACTTAAACACGTCCAATACGGTTTGTCTTTAAGACGTACAAAACTGGATATCTTAGAGACGTACAAAATTAGATGTCCCAAAGACGCCTTGTTTTGTAACAAAGTACGTCCTATAAACGACTTTAAAACATCTTTTGAATTTTAGCGTAGATCTTCAAAACGTCACGAACGTCGTGAACAAACGTATTTAAGATGTCTTTAAAACGTATCTGTGCTATCTGGGTAGTGTCATTCTTCATTAAGTAAAAATAAATATTTTTGTAATACATGTAGATCATTATGTTTTATTTTGCGGAATTTAAAAAAAAACAACTTATTTTATTATGTAAACGATTTCATTCAGTTTATTTTAATATTTTTTTTTTCTTGTTACCTATTTATTTTAAATTTTACGCTTAAAGTTCGTTTTTTTATTTCCAACATGTTACGCTTTTGGTCAAATATCGTTGGTGTTAAAATGGCACAAGATTTTCAGCGACGTTATGAGTCCTCTCTTTATTACCTAGTCCAAGCATGAAATACAAGTATTGTTCAAGGCCCTATACTTTTGTTGTAAGTTTTTCTTGATTTGGTGTTTTCTTCTTTAGCTAATTCATTATGTATGGAACTGTATAATTGATGCTGTATATATCTTGTAACGTCTTCTTTAGGTGATTCGAGAATGTTGACTAGACGAGTTCTATTATCGAGTAAATTAAATGATAACTCTAAAACAGTGGTAAACGAGATGCCGATTATTGTTACTTTACGCACTTATAACTAAATGTGTAGCACTCTAGAATCCAAGGGCACTATACCAGGAGCTAATCAAATAGAAGAAGGAAATTTACCTTACTTTAAGCCTCTCCAAATCCTACACTTCCTTAAGAAGATAAGATTGGAAGGGTCGTTATAGGCATTGAGACATTTCCTTGTTACATTAGCGGCAGAAGGGGGTACAATAGATCTTTTAGGTCGCAGTATATTAACACTATATTGGTTGAAAGTTTTATAATGGCCGATGTCAAATGACGTTACTACCTTACGGTGGTACCAACATTAAAATAATGTATGCCGTTTCTCTTTTTGACTTTAAATAGTCTTGTGAGCAGAGCAAGTGGGAAAATTTAAACTCTTCAATGTTTGAGCTAAATTTCTTTCAAGGTTAGTTTCAAATAACTGGGGTGGGATTCCGTTCTGTGTCGAGTAACTCGATCTCGATACGATTCATAATTCGATCGAATTATGAAAAGCAATTCTATTGGCGATTCAAATTAATTTTCGCGCGCCTGTCATTTGTCATCTATAAGTAGGATGTTTGTTTATTTACATGTTTTTGTTTTGGGCGGATTTTGTATTTGTGATTTTTTTAACTGTTTTTAAAAAATATTCTCATTGTAATAGTGTTTTTGAGTTTCATTTAGTGTTAATTTAAGTTTAAGTCTCGTGCTTTCGTCATAAATATAATATTTATCATGTGTATGACTTAATTTGTTGGAAATATTTACCTATTGGTTGCTACAAGAACATCTAGAAATATGTATTCACTAAACCCAGGACATGTTTTATTATGTGGTTTAAAGGATATTTCAGGTACCACACGTTTATTAAGGATGAACTTATTAAAAAATCTTATTAGACTTATTGAAAAAATACCGGTGTTACTTCCGAATATTTCTTTGTTAAAAATGTTCTGTAGCATATGTCGCTGGAGTAAGAAGAATTGGGTTCTTTTGTAGAAATAACTAACGAGTCATAGGTAGTAGAAAAAGAAGTGTTTTTAATTCACTATTTTCACTGAAGTAAATACATAGTGGTTGATTCCATTTAGATATAATAATTTTCTTATCTTCACTAAACAGTTTTAAATATTTACAATTTTAGTTCATCACAATTTGATTAACTAATACAGTTGATTTTTTAGTTACCAACTTGAAAACATTTGTTTGTAGAATTTCTTATGCCATAATAATTGTAGAAGATATACCTTGCACCAGAAAATAATAGTATATTATGCAACGATCATGTAATGATGGTTATTAATACACGAGCATTAACCGGGATACGAAACGAGCCAAAGGCGAGTTTCGTATGGTTTATGCGAGTGTATTAATAACCATTACATGAGAGTTGCATACGCTATTTTTTCTACACCCGATAAATAATCAAGAACTATAAATATTATATTCATATTGGTATTGAACACAATAACAATAATTACTCGTGTATTTCTATAAAAAATTCTACAAAATTGTAATTAATGGTATTACTTCGGGTATTGGTATTTCCCTAGATTTTTGCGGCAAAATATTTTGTACTGTATTTTCTGCTTTCTCCGATATGTGTGGAGGAGTCTTCTATATCGCTGATATCAGACATTTTAATATTATAATTAACGAAGTTTAGTTATCTACCAAAATTTAATACGTTTTGACAACTAAAACAAATACATAGGAACCTAGGACAAACGTCAAACAGCATGCTTGATTGAAAAATTGTAGGTTTCTATTGATTTAAAATCTGTATCGTAATGAAAAATCTGTATCGTAATGAAAAATCTGTATCGTAATGAAAAATCTGTATCGTAATGAAAAATCTGTATCGTAATGAAAAATCTGTATCATAATGGGTATCATTATGAAACGGATTATGGGCATATAAGTGCATTATTATAATACGGGTGTAGAAAAATATATTTGTTTAATTATTCGGCTGCATGTATTTAGAGAATTCATGAAATATAGTGGGAACTGCTCCATTTAGTAAACGTCTTTTACAGTCCTTATGGGATGTCTTTCAAAATGTTTTGAACACCATCATTTGTCGTAGGCATCCAATTTGCAATTTTCGTTGCCTGAATCCAAAGATTTTTTTTTGCTGGATCCACCAAAAAAACAACAGATAAACATTGCTGCAATTAAATAAGAAGCAACAGTAAATTAGGATTTAAAAAAAGTGCATATTTAAAATTGTACGACACGCCACTGGAAAAAATTACATGTTTGGCCATTTTAATATCTTTAATTGCTAAAATATCAATGAAAAGCATAAAATAAACAAACTTGGTGGGTAAAATTTATTACTCTAAAGTGAGACAATATGTAAATACCAAATATAATAAAAAAAAAGAAAGTATATAAAGTGAAAACGATTGATGTTTATCATTTACCTGTAAAACGTAATATTTGCTTTTTTCTTGCCCCTATAACTTTAACACTGATATGCCGCACAATAAACCATTGTAATAAACCAATTATTAAATGTCGTTTAATTCAAAAATCAGAAATAAACACGAACAAAAACTTTGGTGTCACCGAAATGATTAGCACCAAAATAATGGCGGCCAATAGATAATCGGCACAGAATACTACGTGTGCTCGATATACTTGTTACGCGTCATCTCTTTATTACGTAGTCTAAGATCTCATGTGATCTGGTAACAGAAGATAACGCATCGATTCGTCTTCTATTCGTAACTTTTATGTTAACTTAAATGTCAGACTGTCAAATATGTCACTTAAGTTATTGACTATTTTTGATTTTATGTAAATATATTTAAAACAAATGAAATGTGATACTTTTCGGCGCCATAATGAAATATGTATTTTTCTATATGACCCCTTGTACCTGAATTAAAATTAAAAAGGTACATTTTTACAATATGTTAAAATTAATTTAGAATTGTTAATATTTACTCCATTTTACTGATTTTAATAGTAAAAAAACCCTATATCTAAGTTAAAAAATGCATCTATCATTTTATTTCGACACAGTACCGCACTGGTTAGAAATCTGCACTAATTCCATTTGGCAGGAAAACTTTTTTACACTTTTAATAAAAAGACCGGGAATTTATGTATTTTGTTGTTTTTCACTTGTGTCAGAGAAAGACTAATGGTCAAAGTTTCGATGTAAGGGACATTTTCTTTTCAAAAATGGGAAAAGTTGAAATATAATTGGATTAGTTATTGATCATAATAGGTTAGATATGGTTTATAGTTACGAACGAATTACTTTGTTTCTCGAAAATATGGAGAGATTAAAAGTGTAGGAGTGAAGAGTTTAGTAGATTAGTGGTTTGGAAGCCATTAATATTCCGTTATGTTACTCTAGGAAATTTAAAAAAAATAAATATTTTCTTTATCCAAAATATTGGATAATATTTTTAATTTAATATTTTAGCATTAGTAAGACATAATTAATGAATACTTTTTTTAATTTCTTAAGCATTTGATTATAATTCCAAAATAACCTAATTTCATTTACTCTACCATCATCATTAAGTCACTGAAATTTGATACTCAAACCTGGAAAACCTCAAAATGAAGTAAAGTTCTATAGACCTATATACCTGTTACCATTACTATCTAAACTTTTGAAAAACTTTTACTAAAAAGATTGAAGACAATAAAAATATAATTTTTGACCACCAATTTGTATATAGGAACAACCATTCAACTACTGATCAAGTCCACAGAATAACTAATGAAATAGAAAAAACACTGGAAGAAAATAAGATCTTTCTAGATGTAGCTCAGGCTTTCGTTAAAGTATGGTTAGAGGGCCTAAAGGAAGTGTTCTGTGTCCAGTTCTTTACCTGGTACTAATCTGCAACAAACCACAAACGCAAAATGTGAAGGTAGTCACATTTGCCGAAGACACACCTATAGGTTAGGTTGAAAATGAGTGGGATAATCTCATCGCCTTTCACAGCCATACTTGCCATCAGTAAACCATAGAAGAATCGACCAGAAAACTTAAACAGGTAACTAATAAAATCGTCGAGTGGACTTAAAGATGTGGTAGCTCATTGTAAGTAAAATAGTTCAGGTTAACTTAACTAATAAAAGATCAGTAGAATACATACCAGTGATATTAAATAATACTACCCGAGTAAAATTTTTAGGAGAAACAAGTTTTATTTATGTTTTATCACAATTTTGTAAAGGCATAATACTTCAGTAATTACGTGCTGTATAATAATACCTTTAGCTGAAAAAATTTGCGGAAGTTTTGATATTTGGCGGTTTGATGTATTTTTAACTGCTCTTTTTGATTTTTGATTTTGCCACCTCGTAAGGTACTTGTTGACATGAGTTCTTTCATTGCAGGAAAGGCGAATGTTGGGAAAACCAATCGATTAATTAATTTTTTTATGTCATTATTATCACTATTAATCCTGGAACTTCTCAATTCAACATGCTCTTCTAAGTGCTGAACTTTATATTGCAAAAATGTTCAATTGCGTCACAAATATTGTGAAAGAATGACATTCCCATAGTCCACCTAGAAAGTAAGCTCTCCTGGACTCCCCGCTTACGAGTTAGTCCACCTACAGTTTCCATCGTTCACATTAATGATTTCTCAGTAACCTTGTTTTACCATGTACCACACCAAAATTTGTCAGAACGTTAAATTGTGAAGCGCCCTTCATCTGTAAAAGAGCTGTATTCTGTAGGATTCATCTTTTCTTTTAAACTATTCTTATCCAGTAAATATAAATGGCCACATTCAGCGTACAAAAAATTACTACAGACATGAAAATTGAAAAACATTTGCTGGATACTATTGAGATGAAGGTACCAGTTTCCGCTTCTTTCGGCCTCAATAAATTGTTTCATAACTGATATCATGTGAAAGTAAGAAACCCATAATTTAGCAGTTGGACCAGGTTACTGGATGATTTTCAAATTTTGAAGCTAATTCTTTGACGCATTCTTCTTGGTCTGCTCCAAGTATTACAGACTTGTCGAAATCGCATAGAATTGCTTCTAGTCCTGCGTGTTTATCTGGTGATAAATCAATGCTGTTTTATAAATTATATTGTAATAGTTAGTCGCTATACAAGTTATTCTAAATAATCAGCTCGTTGAAAAAGCCAAAAGTTTTTAAATTAAGCTCAATTGAAATTTAAAATTTAAAATGTATACGTCATCGGGAATAGACCAATCAGCTTCAGTCGAAGTTTTTTTTGTTATAAAAAACCAAGCTAACGAACAAACCGACCCATAGAATGTCGAAGTGAACGCACATCTTAGTGACATTAAAATTGACACCACCTAGACCACCTAACCTAACATTCGTTGTTGTTATTTCTTTTGAGTTTGCTAATTGGTTAATGTTATAATTAATATGAGTTTGAGTGCTGTATTTATAAAAGCTGATTCGAGTGTTCTACCCATTGCAAAGATATGACTACTGCATTTTTTAACAATACTCAGTTTATAAGTGCGCCAAAGTTAAAGTCTGTTAAGATAGAAAGAAAGGTATGTAAAACTTTATTTATAATTTGTTTTAATAGTAGTTACAGTTTATATGGGGTAATACACCTTGTAGTAAAAAAAATATTTATCTCATGCCTTTAGGATTAACGAACACTGACAGTTTTTTTTTTTCAAAAATATACCTTTTACTACCCTGTTATATTTTGGAATACCCTCATTTATATGTATAAGAAAAAAATATTTTTCTCATAAAATATTAGTATACACTGATATCCATAACACTAGAAACTGAAAAGATATATCTATACCTTGAAGTAGAATGAGAGAGGGACGTTTAAAGATTTGCTACCGGTAGATATTAAATTATTTCAGTTATTAGAAGTAAAAACATAATTACATATTAAGTACCTGAGAAATAGCAAATTTGTTATTGGATAAAGCGAGTTTATACATTTTGGCCCTTGGTTGTTTTTGCTTAAATTTAGATTATCAAAAACAGGACTCTTATAGATTGTTAAACATTAAAATTTATTATGTTTTTCTCAAAAATTAAAACTAAATAACATCTAAAAATGTATTTAGAAGGGTATGGTGCAAGTATTTACTGTAATACTGTTTTTATTTGATTGAAAATTACTTACTTGCTACATATCGATGTAAATAATATTATAATTTAAGTACATTTTTGTATATGCATAGGGAAAGGAGGGTGAAGATGACGCGGAGTCAAAGATGACGCATCTAATTATTTCTTAATTCAAACCATAGAGCGACCTAGTTGTCTGGCAGCGCAATCCATAATAATCTATTGAGTGTCTATATTAAATAGCAGCCTTCTCCTGCGCGCCGGTCAGTATGAGTTTGTAAGCGAAGTGTGTCTGACGCATTTATGTTATTAGGTGACGCTGATGTTACATTGAAAGGTAAGCCGTTAAGCTATAATATTTTAGTTCTAATTTCACATAGTGCTTTCGAGTGAGTAGTTTTCTATGACTTAAAGATGTTTTCATAATTATCTATTGATGATAAAAGATATTTATAATAATATTTGTATTATCGTGTCGTATTGGTTAAGATGACGCAGTGTGCGTCATGTTTCCCGTCTAACCTGCGCCATCTTCTCCGACAAGCATTTATATGGGACCTAAAATTATTTTATTTACAGATGCCGGTCAAATATAATAGAAAAACTCAAAGGGGAAATTATTCCTCAGAAAAAGTGAATGCTGCTTTATACGAAATAGTTGCAAATAGTCGAAAAATTCGAGAAGTGTCTAGATCGTTTGAAGTTCCTGAAGCTACTTTAAGGCGAAAATTGAAATTAAAAAATAAACAAATCCAATCGAAATCTCAGTCTTTAGGAAGAGATGCCGTGTTTTCACTTATTCAGGAAAAAGAAATCGCCGATCATGTGATTATGCTGGATAAATTATTTTTTGGCTTAATGCCTATAGAATTAAGAAAAATTGCGTTTAGGTATGCGGACAAAAATAATATACCAAACACATTTAATGCCGAAAAACAAATGGCGAGTAAAGATTGGTTACATCGTTTTATGAGAAGAAACCCGCAAATTTCATTACGTAAGGCAGAAGCTACTAGCATTAATAGAATAACTGCTTTCAACAAAAGTGAAGTCGAGCTTTTTTTTGCTAATTTGGAAAGAATGCAAGAAAAACATAACTTTTTACCTGATCGAATATTCAACGTCGATGAAACTGGTATATCCACGGTTCCTAATGAACATCAAAAGAGACTTGGACCAGAAGGAATCAAACAATTTGGTATTGTAACTTCTTAGGAACGTGGTAAAAATACAACAGTTATTGTATGCATGAGTGCAACGGGCACTTTTATACCACCGTTATTCGTATTTGCCAGAAAACGCATGAATCCACTATTAGGAAAAAATGGACCTACCGGTGCAATTTATACATGCTCTGAAAGTGGATGGAGCAACGAAAATATTTTTCTTATGTGAATTAAATATTTTCAGGCAAAAGTTTTATGCAGCCAGGAAAACCCAGTATTACTGGTGTTAGATAACCATAGTAGTCACATTTCTATTGAAATATATGAATTTTGCAAGAATATGGGAATAATTATGGTATCAATTCCGCCACACACATCTCACAGGCTACAGCCATTAGATGTAACATTCTTTGGCCCATTTAAAAATGCTTTTAGCCAACAGTGTCATGTATTTTTAAAGTCAAAACTGTACAATTCCGAATTCGAAAATAAAGTAACTCCTTCTGACCTTGCTGAAATTTTTAAACTAGCCTATGAGAAAGTTGCGAATATAGAAAAAGGAGTTTCTGGATTTAAAACATGTGGAATATTCCCTATTGATTCTACCAAATTTACAGATTCTGACTTTGCTGCAGAAAACTTCAATAAAAAAAATGATCGACCATTATTGCCAATTCAACCAACAACAAATAGACGTTCTCCAGACATACATCAAGCATCAACAAGCAGACAATCTCCAAATACGCAGCAACCATCAACAAGCAGACAATATCCAGACATACATCAACCATCAACAAGCAGACAATCTCCAATTCATACAACACCACCAAAGGAGGTATTGTCCAATATATCTAATTCCCCGATAAAAAAACATGTACCTATTCAGATAATTTCACCAATACCAGTTATCCCAGGAAAAAAGAGAAAAAATTTACGTCCTCAGCAATATTCTGAAATTTTGACTAGTACTCCATTTAAAGAAGTTTTGGAAGAAAAAGATAATAAAAAAAAATAAACAAAGCAAACGCAACCAAGAGAAATTTGACAAACTCGTCAAAAACTAAAGAAAATCAAAAGGACAAACCGAAGACAAAAGAAAAGACTCTAACGAAAACCAAAAAAAGAACTAAAAAGATTATTATAGAAAGCGAGAGCTACGATGATAAAGAAATATGTGATGATGATGAACTAGATGATGTTAGTGGTGAGGGGGAAATATGCACAGTATGTTGTGACTTCGGCAAACATAATGAAGTATGGTTCCGATGTACACGTTGTGGACTTTGGTCCCACAAAGCATGTACAGGTGCTGACAGTCCAGATAATTATATTTGCGATTTTTGTCTTAGTTAAAGTCATGTTTTAATGTTTAATCGTATGTGTTCCTGTTTTTTTGTATGTTTCATGTTTAACTGTATGTTTAATGTTCAATTATATGTTCAACGTTTGACTTTTATTATTTGCGTCATCTTATCCGCCACGGTGCGCCATCTTTTCCTGCATGGAGGAAAAGATGGCGCAAATGCACTTTTTTTGTTTTTCCTGTAAAATGTATTAGGTTGGTCAGACAACAAAAATAACCGTACATTCACGGAAGCAATTGATTACTTTATATATGCATTGTATTTAAACTTCCATTTTAACCTTACAGCCTAAAATAATATAGTATTTTCTTAAGTGCGTCATCTTCACCCCCTTTCCCCTAACTACTTTTTGTAATGGTACATACACTCTTTTACATTTATTGTACACATGTCTAATGTTTACATGGATAAATATATGATAATATGTCTAAATTGAGATAATAAGAAAACAAATATGTTTATGTTTTATGAAATAATTTGGAACAGAAAAATAATAAAAATTAGTAAAAATATCTGATAATTAGGCCAAATGTTTAAAGTAGGGCTCTTGAAAATACTAAAAAATTAATCACTTCATTAAATAATGTTTTATTTTTAGATCTGCCAAGCAAGAATATGCAGATAATGCCTTTTGCCATGTACAACTTAAGAGAGAAGGAGATACTTGCACAGTAAAGTGACAAATTAGACCTGAACAAAAAGTACGATAAAAACCTTATGATGTGGTTGTTGTAATTAACAAAAATGAAATTTTTAGTGCACAATGCTTAGGATATGCTGCATCTCAAGGTTTGTAATATCTATTATGATTTTTTGTTTTTATATCACTTACAATAAACAGTGTACAAGGCTCTTTATTCCTATAAATATTTTTTTCTAATTTTGACATATAAAGAGACATTTTTTGTAATCGCAGCAAGGTTAAAATGATCTAGAAAAAGATTTTGTTAGTGAACCTAGTAATAATTATAATACCAAAGAATGCTGCAGAGCACCTATGAAATTTTGAGTCAAAACATATGCTATATTTTTAGGCTATTTTTATACCCTTTTCAAAAATTTCTGCAAAACTCAAAATGCTCTGATACCTTCGAACGAAGTCAGCAGAGCACCTCTGTTTTATAAAGTTTTTTTTCTGTAAAAACAGGAACACCATATTTATATGCACTTGAAATATTATTAATTTTTTTCGAAAAAAAAAAAAAAATGATATTTTTAAAAAATACATGGTGCTTGCTAACCTTCGAAAGAAGCCAGCAGAGCTATTCGGTTTTTTAAAGCTTTTTTTCTAAAAACCACACCCCATTTTTAGGATATTTTTAGACTCTTGAAATATTGTAAAATTTTACTAAAAAAATTGCTATTTTTAAATAATACAGGGTGCTTTGTTGGAACAAAGTCAGCAGGACATTTCAGTTTTTTAATTTATTTTTTATATATAAAAACAACTACTTATGACACATGTTTAGGCTATTTTAAAATCCTAAAAATGTGGTAAGTATATTTGTTTTCAGAAAAAAAACTTTGAAGTCACCAAGGAATTGCGAATTTTTTAAAAATGCCAAATTTCGAATATTTTATAATATTTTAGGAGCCAAAAAACATTGTGTGGTTTAAAAAAAACTGAAGTGCTCTGCTGGATTCGTTTGAAGCTAACAAAGCATCCCGTAATTTTTTATTTTATAATACTCAATTGCCTAAAAATAGCCTAACATGTGACAGCTGTTTAAAAAAAAATTGTAGTTTTAAAAATAGCAGTTTTTTTTCGAAAAGCTCTATAATATTTCAAAAATGTGGTGAGATTGTTTTTTTTAAGTTTCGAAAATCCGAGGTTCTTTACTGGATTCGGTCAGAGCTAGTAAAGCTCTGCTCGTCTTGTTACATAAAATAAGGCATTTTGGAGCTGGTTATATAGTTATTTTGTAACTGCATATCTAACCCTTTTATTTTTTTTCAGGTGGTTGTAAACATGTAGTTTTTTGCTGTGGCTTCATAGAAGAAGTGAGGAACCATTTGTAACATCTACTCAGTGTTATTGGAAAGGCTCTAATTTATCAAAATGCGTAAATATTGATGTAGATTTGGCAAGATTGTTAAAGAAACCTCTTCATCCACTACAGGAAAATAAATCAGTACTTTTATATTCTTTTATATTCTTACGATTTGTATATATATTTTTTATTTGTAAATAAATTGTTTTTTACCTAATTTTTCTCATTTTTTATTAAAAGGTCAATAAATAAAATTTTCACAGATTTTTACATTTTTGTTTTTAAACAATAATTGAAGAGTTTTTATTAAAAATCACCAATGTTAATAATAATAACTCAAGTCAATATTATTCTTTCTCTTTTTTAAAGCTACTATCAATAAAGGTATTACTTTAGCTTGATCTACGATCAATTTTTAATTTTGTGCCATATTTGGTTTGACAGAGAAAAAAATTATAACCCTTTGACATTGGTTGTTTTTACTTAGATTTTCATAAAAAATAAACGGAACTGCAAACATGTTTTACTATCGTAATAACGAATAGCAACATAATTTTTTTTTCACATTTATCACTGTTGTCATTTTCGACAAGGTATGATAAGAAGGCACACTTGCTGGTTTTTTGAAAAAGGAGGCAAGAATTGTGATATTTTTAAATTTATCACCAGTGATACCGCATGTAGTTACCTGAATATATAGACTTTGCTACCACATTCAACTGAACTTGGTTGTTTTTAATATTTATCACTGTGACATAGGCTGTTTTTGTTAAAATGTTTCATTTTAAATTGCTGTAAATAGGTGCTTTTGGTTTGGTAGTTTTAGTCCTAAAAAATCTATGCATATACAGGTACTCATTCCGCTTTGATTTACTCGAAAAGTTAAAATTTTATAAAAAATTACATTGGCTATTTAAAACTCTTCATTATAATCCCTGATATGTGACAATTAGGTAAATTAAATTAAAAAACAAATAAAAAAAGTTTATTAAATTAATATTTACTCTTACAAAATAGGTTCTTGTAAGTTAACAATACCACAAGCAATTATGCAGATATTACTAAGCAAATGTACTTGCTTAAAATTTACCCTTCTTATAACTCTTTCCACATGTATTCTTAGAGATGTTATTCTTTTACTTAATTGTACATCTTCTGGAGAACTTTTTTCATTCTGTGATACACTAGGTGGCCTTACTAAAGTGCATAACATATTTTCAAGTAATAGCTGAATATTCTTAAACCCCCTATCTGCCATTATATGGGATCCAGGAACCAGTTTGTTTAAATACGCACATATTTCTATTATTTCTTAATCACTAATTCTTCCAGAAAATGATGAATAAATTCGGTATCTTCAAAACTTTCAGGAGATTCTGGACAACCCCAGAAGGTTATAGACCTAAGAATTTATAGTATCCTCATTTTCAATTTCTTGAAGGGGTCAATTAGCAAAAATTGCTGCTACATCTTGAATATCCGGTGTATTTTTGTTAAAAAGTTGACGAGAAACATCGCTAGTAGAAGGTTGATTTTCTTCTTTCCAAATTTCTAGGAATACTAATAAATATTCTTGAAGATGAATGTGAATCATTATCACATTCTGGAACAAAACACTTTTTAGTAGTCATAATATTTATAAAAAGTACAAAATTAAACATTCAAATTCAAAATAAATTCTTGATTGCTACACTATGACAGATGACACATACCGTTTTGCCATTTTCTGAATTATTTAGTGACTTTTTAAACAATGAAACTTTAAATATGGTAAAAGTTTAAACAGAAATAATACTTTCAAAAAACATTTGATATTATATATTTAAAAGATATTTGTTTAACGATGTTTTAGAAGTCTAAAAGTAAGGAGTACACAAACGAACGTATATCGCTTCTCGTAAACCTTCTAACCGGCAACGTTGTGGCGCTAGCTCCTATTGGTCTATTCCCGGTGACGTCATAAATTTAAAAAAATTCATAACTCTGGCAAATGAATAAATAAAAAAAATGTAGCTTTATTTTCAACTCTATTATTCATAAAAAAAGTTTCCAAATTTTTGAACATCCCCCATTTTGTGAGATGTACACATGTGCTCTGCCCAGACGAGAGTATGCATGACCTGCATTGATATTCTCATCTTTCAATACGGCACGTGTTGAGACGACTATCTTCGTTCCACAGAATGCGATTCTTATGTGTGTACGAGGAACAAAATCCTAGTGAAGCCAAGGTGCCAATCAGCTTGCGAGATCCGTATCCAACTTTTAGATTCGAGAGGTAGGCTCAATGAATAAAATTCGTATTGCGTTGCACGCTGCGTACTTGCTCAAATTTGTAACTGTCGTACACGGAAACAGTTGGTTTTATGAAAAAAATGATGAGGACCAATTTGGTTGGGAAAATTATGTAGTTAAATTTACTACATAACCATTTTTACTACAAAAGCAACAAGTAACGAGATATCTTAAAAAATCTGTTTTTTTTTTTTCAATTTATTGTAATATGGTAGTGACAGCGGCAAAGATTCGAGGTGGCAAAATAAAAATTTGGAAAAAGCAGCTCACAATACGTAGAATCACAAAATATCAAAACTTCCGCAAATTTTTCCAGGTAAATTTACGTAGCAACTAGACTATAAAAAATAATAATAATTTTATTACAGTTATTTTTACAGAATAAATTGATCTTACTGCTTGGCTTTATAGATTCCTTTAAATCTGTTTAAGAAAACTAGTTTATCCTAAAGTAAATTATGCCTTATTTTTGTGTTGTAAAGGGGTTGGTTAATGAGTAATTTTAGAACTATTTAGTTTGAAGATATTCCTGAGGTGAGTTTGGTGTTAAAGAGGCATACTTTTTAGGAGTTATCTTATGTAGGTTTAAAAACTTAGTTTTAAAATGTGTTTTAGGATTATACTTAAAATTAAATTGATCCCAGAACATTTTAGGAAGATTTTCTACAATTTTACAACATAAATCTTATAATTTATTTAATCTAGTAAACGATAGGGCTCTTTTAAAACTACATAGTTATAATATCTAAAGATTATTTTAGAGCATAACATAGCTTTTCAACCCAATCACATTATGTTGACGTTGCAAGATAAATTGCTTAAAATAAACAAAAGCGGTAATTTCCATAGAGAATAAAAAAAATATATATGATAAATGTACCCAGAGAGCACAATTAAATCCATTGGACGTCCATTGGAAATACAATTTTGGATATCTGGGGCCCTATTCTCGAATGTCTATTAAAAATGTCCCATTCGTCATAATGTCTTCTACTAATGTCTATTAAAATGTCGATCGACTGACACTATCTGTATTCTCAAAGACAAATAGACATTTTAAAATCGGTGACATATTTGGCGAATGGTAACATCTAAAAACAATGGATAGAAACATACAATACGAGTATATTACAGCAGACAATCACTTGAAGAATCTCTTAGTAACACAAAATAATACTGATTATTTTTTTCGTATAACTTTTAGCCAATTAGAACGTTCAATTTAGTTAAGTTACCACGTATAATTTCGATAATACCTGATTATACATAGAGTAGCTCCACCAATCAAAAATATTTACAATAATTTCATTTCCGTAGTAACCACATCGACAACAATACACTAACAGGACCGTCAAATTTTGACGTTTATCAATAATTATTTTCATTGTACCAATATGTATTTAAATTAATAAATTGTTGATATTTACTTAATTTACTCAAAAAATAATCGTATCAAATACAATACGTTCTTCAAAATAAATACGGTTATACATCTCAAACTTCCTGCATAATTACAAATCGTGTCAGTTCGACAGAATAATCCTCCCGCTTCGCGGTCGGATTATTTAAACTGTCAAACTGACACTCTTTATAATTATGCAACAAGTTATCGATGTATAACCTGATTATTTTGAAGTACTTATAGTATTACTACTGAAAATACATCCAGAATATATATCTTTTTGATAAATACTAATTAGAAAGTAGAGAAAATATAAATATAATCTTTTTAACTGATAGAAAATTGGAAGTGCAATTTGATAAGAGATTAAACAGAAAGAAGAAGAAATATATTATTGTACTACAATCTAAACATTACATAAATTGTCTGTGATATAATATTTTTACCTGTAATTTGAAAAAATAGAGCTATATAAATTTCTTAATGACAGGTTTTAAATCTCTTGGACAAACAGGAGCAGTGTCGGATCGGGACTTCCAGTGCCTACCGGTTAGAACGGAGAAGGCCCACCTATCAATATTTTTTCATGGGCCGATTTCTTGAAGAGCAAAAAAGGCCTTCTTTGCACATTGATGCTTTTTTCAAGGGTTATTTCGCATTTCTTATTCTCAAGGGCACACAGACTGAGGTCCACTAACTTAGGCCCACTGATTGAGGCCCAGTGTCCGAACGAGGACCCACTGCCCAAACGAGGGCCCACTGCCTGAAAGAGGGTCACAGCTTGAAAGAGGGCCCACAGCTTGAACGAAGGCCTACCAGTCTTTTGCCTGTAGACCAACGGCCCAATCCGACTCTGGACAGGACTAATAAATGATAAATTAGGTAAAATTGTAAATAACCATTTCATATATTTTTAAAAACAATTTGTACAATACTTATTTTCATTTTTCTTAAAAATAAATATAAACTGTCACTGTCACGACGCTCATATTATAACATCATATTTAAAAAGGCATGCGACATTACAATGTCGACTGGTTATATACCACTCGACTTTATGTCTAACAACCACATACTTTGATTTTCTTTTACTATACGGAGAATGGTCGCACTGCGCAGCTTTCTGAGTGCCTTTTAAAAGGAGATAGAAAACTCCGCCATTTTGAACCCTTATTACGTGTTGCCTACATCTTGGCGCAATATTTTTAATGGGTGCGTTTTAATCGTCCCTAATTAAATTAAAAGTAGTACACAGTGGGGTTGAAAGAATGTGTACGCAATCTTTAATGAAGAAGGAAGGAATATAATTAGGTCCCATTGTCATTTTTGGCTTTAATCTTTTTATAGCGTCTACCACTTCTTTATCAGATACATGATTTATAGATAAAATAGGCAAATTAACAGAAGTTGATTAAACAGATGCGATAGTACGTGTTGGTAAAGTAAAATTGTTTAAAAAATGCTCTACAAATGCCTGCACAATATCTAATGGATTATCAAATACATCATTATTAACTTGTACTGAAGATGGAAAGCTTCTTAAAAGTTCTTAAAAGAGTTTACGTATGTCCAAAATTTCTGAGGGTATTCCTGAATATTATTTTCCATTCTTTCAGCATATTGAGAATGTGCAAACTTAACTTGTCTATTAACATTAGTACGTGAGGATTTGAATGTATTTAAAGCCTCAAGGAACCTGTAGACTTAAACCGACAATGAGCTTTATCTTTTTGTTTGATCATTTTGATAATAGACCTATTAAACCATGGAGGATATATTTTATTACTAGCTTTCTTTTTGGAACATGTGAAAATAATTCATACAGTTTTTCATTTAGTTTTTTTTTACACCGTCATTCACATCAGTTATATTATTTAAAAACTTCCAATCAATAGATTGGAGGTCAAAGTAGAGAGTCGCGTAATTGGCTTTTTTAAAACTAAATTCTACTGAAAAAGAATTATTAGTTACATTATTTATTTTTTTAAATTGTGATATATTTAATTTGAGTGCTGGATGATAGTCGTCTTCTTCTACAATTGTTTCCTCCGATTTTACAATGTTGGTCGTTTTAAAAACTGAGGTCTAACATGCGACCAAATTTAATTTTAACCTGATTTAATTGTGGTAACTCATAGTACGAGATCTTAGACTATCAAAGAAATTTGCAAAATTCATAACAGCACTCAGTCTGGTAGAAAAACTAGGACCAATAATCTGAGCTGTATATTCAGGAACATTAAAATCACCTATTATCATTAATTTCTGATTATACAGAAAAGTAAGCTTCGAAATATATTTAAATACCATTTCATAGTCTCTAGTAGACGTGGCTGATGGTATGTACAAAATTAAAATATAAATATTTACATTACGAGGTTTAATTTTTATCAGCAGAACATCAATATTTATGATAACATCAGTAAGTGAAGTTATATCTGTTTGAGCATAAATCTTTTCTTACGGCAGCTAATACGCCACCACCTCTCGAAGTACCGATTATATCATATTTACGGTCAGCTCTGTAAACATCAAATTGACTAAGATTAAACAATTCCCATCCATAATAGTACTATTGCACCATGTTTCGGTGAGAAAATAACCAGAGAATTGAGTAATGGTTGAAACGTTGTCCATGAGCTTGGTCGTTTTTGTTTTGAGTCCGCGAACGTTTTGGTAATAACAAATTTTAGAAATATCCTGTGTGATGCCGTGAAGTGGGACTTAGTATAAACTCTACAAAAACAACACTAGTAGTAGCCTTTTCAAGAAAAAAAAAATTTCAAAACCGTTAAATTAGACGGGATAGATATAGAATAAAAAAACGAAGTCAAATATCTAAGCCTAACCCTAAACAACAAACTTCTTTGGAACATACATGAGAAGGAAGTAGTAAACAAGGGCGCAAAAAGCCCTTATGGTATGCAAAAACATTACGGGTAAACGATGGGTATGTACCCCGAACACACTGCGATGGATGTATACTGCAATAGTGAGACCAATCATCACTTACGGGGCTACAGCCTGAAGTAACAGAACTAGTTTAGCAACTACGAGAGCTAATATCTCAAAAGTACTAGCCTGTGTTTGCATCACCGGTGCAATGAGAACTGTCCTACGGCCGCAGTGGAGGTGATCTTCATCATCATCATCTGAATTAGGGCGTGGTTCAAAGCCCACTTGTACTGAAGCTCTAGGCTTATTGTACCCCTCACAGTTTCTATCCCATCAGATTGATTTTCTTGATGAATTCGAGAATATGTCTGATGGGCGCTTTCGCGATTTCTTCAGGTTCCGGATATTGTACCCCGAAGTATCATTCCCGTTCCCATTTAAGGTTCCGGCAGTGGCATAGTATGTGAATAGGAGTTTCGTCCTCCTCTTCACATATTCTGCATAGGGAGTCATCAGATATCCCTAAGAGATTTAAGTGTCTTCTAAGGCCGCAGTGTCCCGTAAGGAGACCTATTACGGCCTTGAGTTCGCTTCTGCTAAGGTTTAGCAGTTGATGTTTTCTGCTCGTGGATGGCCCCTCTATGAATCTTTTGGACTGTCTAAGTCCAGGAAGTTCTATCCAGAGCCTATGGTGTTCTCTTTTTATTTGTTCCTTTAACACCCATTTAACATGTTGGTATGAGATACCACATGTGGGTTCTGGTCCAATAAGAGTTTTTTCCGCTCCCTTTCTTGCTAGGAGGTCTGTTTTCTCGTTTCCAAACACTTCTGGCACCCATTCAAGGGTAACCTTGTTATGTTCTGCCAGAGCCTGGAGGGATTGTTGGCAATCAAATATTGATTTAGATTGTACTTCTACCCTTTTTAGGGCTGCCTGACTGTCTGTCATGATAACGATTCTCTTATCTCTAAGAGAGTCATTTAGCATGACTTTGGCGCAGGCATTTATTGCTGCTACTTCAGCCTGGAAGACTGTTGTCAGTGATCCCAGGTTCAAACTAATTGTCCTCCCTGAGTTCACATGGTAGATCCCAGCTCCTGTGCTGTTTTTCATTTTCGAACCGTCTGTATACCAGATTGATTCGTTTTGTTATTCCCTTTTTTCCCGGCTTTTGGCCCTTTCTGGTATTTGAAGGAGGTGATCTTAAAACTCTACTTTCTAGACTTATTAGAGAATGTGGCAAAAAGGACACGATATAGCATGGCTATAAACGGAGTAATCAGACGAAAGTCTACTTGCTTTAGGACCAAAGATACCTGGGATATGCCCCAGGATGAAATGATAAAGAAGTACAGTTTTGTGAAAAAGTTCAAAACCACAGAGCTGAGCTGCAAGAAACAATGGAGCTAAGAATGCATCGCGCTTGCAACCGAAAGACATGTTATTCAGTGGTATACGGATGGTTCCAAAACCATAAAAGGAACTGGAATAGGAGTGTATGGGCCGAGAACCAAGCAATCCGAAAGTTTGGGAAAACACCCAAGCATTTTCCAGGCGGAAATATAAACCATCGAGAAGTATATCCAGTTTAACATCGAGAGAAACTATCGTAGACAAGAGATTATCATCATGTCCGATAGCCAAGCAGCCATCAAAGCGCTAAGCTCTTATGTAATCAGCTCAAAAATGTTCTGGAGATGCATAGAACAATTCTGTGGCCGGCGCTGAAAAGGTCATAAGTTGTTTTTTACGTAAATGGAGTTTTTAGTCAAGATACGTTTAGAAGACTGTATATTTTGGGCAGCTAAAAGGATTTAGGTCTATATACGTTGTAAAGTAATAAAAATAAGGTACAAAAAACATATATAATAATACAAGGGTAACCGCGGAAGACAAAACGTCATAATTAAACATAAACAGTCAAATTTTGTATCATAAAACAGTTAAAACAAAGTATGTCTACCTATTTTTTAATTTTTACAGGACCAAATCTCCTAAAAAGATCGTCGATTTGAATTCTAAAAATCCTTATTTATGTGTCCCAAAATTTCCCAGCGCTATTGTCCAAAAATGTGTAATATCGACTTATTACCTTTTAAGCGCCGACCACAGAATTGAATGAGCTAGGCGAGAAAAATAGAGTTACTCTCACTTGGATTTTGGAATGTAACGGGGTACAGGGTAACGAGATTGCAGATAGTCTCGCAAGGAAATTGGCTCAAACACTCTTTGTGGGACTTGAGCCGTTCTGCAGTATCAGCAGTAACATAATATTAGGAGAGATTAAAAAAGAATTGGGCAGTAGAAGAACCAATAATTGGAACAATCTCTTGGGACTGAGACAGGCTAAGATACTTCTGGGTGAATATAACCAGAAAAGATCGGAAGCCTGCATCTGTCTGAGCAAGACTAGGCTACGTATTGTAACATGGATCTTAACTGGGCATTGCCGACTAAAAGGACACCTTAGTAAACTGAGAGTAGTAGAAGATAGTGAGTGCAGATTCTGTGAGGAGAAGGACGAAACCTCCATTCATATTCTAACTGAATGTGTAGCACTCCAGAATCCAAAGGCACTATACCTAGGAGCATATCAAATAGACGAGGGAGATTTACCTAACTTGAAGCCACTCGAAATCCTACAGTTTCCTGAGAAGATAGGATTGGAAGGGTTGTTATAGGCATTGAGGCATTTCCTTGTTGCATAAGAGACAGAAGGGGGCACTATTGATATTTTAGGTCGCAATATATTAACACCCCATTCTCAAGACAACACATGTAAGGAACTCAGGCCTTTACAGAGATCTAAGAATGCTTACAGTCAAAGAAGAAAAAAAAAATCGCAAAAAAACATGAAAAAAGACCAAGTCATTATTGAAGTTCTACCATTTGAATTAGTGATGTGACATTATGTAAAAGCAGAGCAAAGTGCGCGTGTGCAGAACAGAAAGGAGAAGATAGTAAAACAATTATACAAATTAAAAGAGGACTGGCGAAAACCGCATTTTATTATTTTAACTATTTCTAGGTTTCTACACGAGAATAAAAATTACCTAAAATCAGTTAAAATCGCTGGCACTGAGATGCCTGTTGGGCTGTATAATAATATAACAGGTACAATAAAAAATACGAATCCAATCCTGTGGAATTTATAATTGAGTAAATCTAGAGTTAAAAAACCGGAACTGCGGGCAAAGAACTTTTCAATTTATGACACCCTCGGTAGCGTTTGTTGTAAAGTTGGTACACACGGAAAATGGCAGGCGGGAACCAGGAGTTATCATGCGCATCCTCTCTCCCCCTTGGCCACCCTTACCGTTTCGTTTGATAAATTGGATTAATTCGTTTCAATTTTATGTCACAATGCCGTGCATAATAACAAATTATTGGTTTTAATTAAAAAGGTGAGATATGTTAACAATATTATAAATTTACTATTATTAGAAGAGGAAAAAATATAACATATAAACAAGAAATTATCATTCGGTATCTAGATATTAATATTATTTTTCGACAAAAACTTATAATTAGGTCGATTTTAATTCTAACGGAGACACGTTCCCACCATATCCTCAAATTTCCCTCCCCTACATCACTCTAACCAATACAATAATTTAAATAGAGAAAGTATCATGCATAATAAATAAATTAAAAAGGATGGAAAATTCAGCAATATGATTGTTTATTGCATTATTGTTGATTTTAGCGCCCTCTGTTAGACTAAAAACTATAAAATATTGTGATGTGTGACACTTCATTTGAAAGCTAATTCATGGCTGTTTTTTATTCCGATAGAGGACACTAATATTTAAAGTCACACAATGTACACTCATATTTCGGAATTTCCATAAAATTACCTTTTCACTTGGTACTTTCCTTATTTAAATTGTATTGATTGAAGTGACGAAAAGGAGGAAATGACATTTGACAGTTTAAAGATTTGTTAGAAAAAAAGTCACTCTTGAAATAATAATCGGCCTGTTATGAATTTTCGTGAAAATATTTTTTCACTTTTGAAATATAGGGGAGAGTACTATACCTTGGAACAGTTTTGGTGCAAGTTTTTATCTGGATCTAGCTGAAAATGACTTTGTCATATAAGTTTATCTTTTGCCCTCATCTGAGAATGGGTTCTCAAACTTTGTACTTTCAAATTTTTTATTACCCAGGCACCTTATCCTGAACAATAAGAAGTCCGTCTTGGGAGGTTTCATAGATATAGAAGAATGTTTAACAGATGGTAAGTAAGTGGATACATCACATGCTCTCAAAGCTAGCAGTAAACATAAGTGTAGAAGATATGAATATAAGAGGTTTGGTTGCGAGGGGATGTCCACCTCTACTGTGAAATGTGATCGTCACTCTGACCAGCTGCCTCAATAATGTAAGTCACTATACAATAGCGTATGCAGATGACCTAGTCATTCTGCAAACAGATAATTTTAAGAACATAATCTGCGAAAGTATGCAAGTAGCTGTCAAAGTTATAGAACAGTGTCTATCAATCACAAAGAGATACATTTTTATTTTCACGAGGAAAAGGATGTAAATGGAATTGAAACCTTCAAAGCTCCTAGACACAAAACTGAACTTTACAATAGAGGTGAAGTACCTGGATATCACCTTTGACAGTAAGTTAACATGGAACTCACACTTAGAAAACATAGTCAAAAGAGCATACATTGCTCATCAATAATGCCGACGAACCGTGGGGCGCACCTGGGGTTTCTCCCCCAGAGTTGTCACTTACACGATCATCATAAGACCTATGCTAATATACGGTGCAGTTGTCTGGGTACCGAAAACTAAAAAATCGGCAGCTATCCACAAACTAAAACAAATTCAAAGAATAGCATGTCTCAACATTACAAAAGCCATGAAAACCACACCAATGTCGTTATCTTAGGATGGATCTAAGGTCACGCCCCATCATAAGGTAACCGTCTTGTGAGAATCACTATGCAAGAAGGCAGCCAACCAAATACTTTTTGGACCTGGCCCTTCTATTGAACTGACAACATCGGTAGTGACAGACCTAATTGAAGAACACTCACTTGTGAAATTCAAGGAAATATGGGATAAAACAATTTGCTGCAGACTTTCCAGGGAGCTTTAAAGTTATCCTGTCAACATTGCAGCAAACAAATACTTGACTATGACTAGACAGAATCTGCGCCTGGTCTCAGGAATTATGACTGGTCATTGCCAAGTATAAAAGCATCTGCATATCATGGGGCTGTCATATTCCAAACAAGAAGATGATATCATCGAGCATATCCTTGACAATTGCCCGACGCTCTCATTTATTAGAAGATTTGTGTTAGGCGAGTATTGGCTAATAACAGCCGATATAAGTGAAGCACCTCTTGGCCATGTTGTCAACTATATTAAATCTGTCAGCTGGCTTACGAGTTAGGAGGGGTCTATCGTCTTAGAAGGATGCATAATACGCCTAGTGAGGCCTTAGTGCCGTAGGGGTAACCCATCTTCTACATGATACAGATACAGATACCCAGGCACCTTGGAACAGTATATTATGTACCTTGGAACAAACTACAGCTATTAAAGTATTAAAAATTTTATATTTATTAAGGCATGTCAATCACACATGAAAACTGCACGAAATTAAAAATCTTTAATTCAATTAAGAAAGTTTGACATTCTTGAGAAAAGGGATAATGCAGTCAATCTTGAGGGACTTTATCATGGAAGCAATAGTCGCTTCTTTATCATCACAAACTACAATCTTCCCAGGATAAACTTGCTTTTAATAAACGATTGGTCAATCTCCCTTACCATATTTGGGAGATTTAGAAAATTCTTATTACCTGTTTGCCCCGTTGTGTAGTATATGATGTTATCTTCAATTCTTTGGTCTTCAAATTCCTCCATAATGTTACCTTCATCTTAGGGACAATACTTCATCATTTTCTGTGTCGCTTTCATCCAGTTACAGAACTTTCTTACTATATTTACTATCTCGGGTTTACCTTTTGACGACTGTAAGGGCGAAGCGATCTGTACTTGAAACTTTTCTGAAGTCTTCGTTAAAATTATGGGCTTTTTTCTACCTTTTGAAGTTGGCCTTCGAGGCTCTACTTTAGAGAATAGCCTGATATTTGCAGGAGTCACCCAGTTAACTGTGAGTACTGGTTTCTAAAAATACATGGTGATAGTTTAAAGGAAAAAAGGATATGTTTATTCACGTTCAGCTAGCTTATTTTGAATTCCAGTAATTATTTTTGAGAGTAGGAATGTAACAACCAACTACCCTAAAGCACCAACGCTTGTCACCAAATGTAACAACCAACTTGTTTAAAGAACATTTGAAACCACTGATAGGTCTTTAGCTACTGTTGTTAATGTACTATTAAGGGATTAAGGCAGCACTGTCACCAGCCAAAGGGTACTGGAGTCCAGAAAAAACATCTATTCACCAGTGGTTAATAAAAATAATGATGGTTTGTTTTATTTCCATACGTGTGTTTCTTTTGAATTTTTAATTTGAAACATTAAAAATACTTTTTTAGAATTTGTCAAATAATAATGCCAATTATTACAAGAACGTTGTAGGCCGGTTTAGATAGTTCAGCCAATTATCCAGTTGCCCTGGATGCAAAAAAGTTTCATGATCTTTTTCGCTATCATCATTTAATATGTATTTAAATATTTAAAATTTTATGTAAATGAATAAGACAATAAATATTAACTTTACAGAATAATAAAGTAGGGAATTTCATCGTCCGGATATTAAAGAAACACCAAATTATAATTTTGTCATTATAAATCCAATGAAGAGAAATTTAGCAAGACCTACGAGTTCAGTTATTAAATACAATTCAACTGAAGTAAATTGTCTTTAAAAAGAAAGTAAAATATAAATACATTAAATGACAACTCTGTATAATCTTTTTCACCGATACAAGAACTTTCCATAACAAAAGAATGCATAAATAAATAAGTCCCGTAAAATTCCCCGACGTCAAATTTTCATACCCTACACATCGTACAGAAAGCAATTTGTCGAATTCTATCTGGTCTCATCTCAGTCGTTTCTGTAACAATGAATAACGAGAAGCAGTACCTCAATTCCGTATCTCGTGCTCGTAGCCCAAATCTATGCACATACATTTGTCGCCACGGCTCCTTATGAGTCACTAACACGCCGGTAGAGGGCACTGGAAACGAGAAAATATACGACCAAGTCATTTGTTAAGGTTGCTCGCGACAAGATACTTGACTCTTCTCCTGCTGATGCCAGGAATCCAAGAACTTGATAGCGGGGCCAGTGGCTACTCGTCAGGGCACTGGGAATTTATACTAGGTAGATTTTTATTTATATGTTTGTTTCAAATCTATAAATATACAAACATTGTTAATACCTAGCTATTTATTAAATCAGTTATGAACTGCCTTACATAAAAAGGCATTTCGTAATGTGTTACATACAATATCTTCTGCAATTTCGACTAGATTATTAATAAAATTGTATTTTGGTAAGAAATTACTGACATCTAGGCAACAAATATTATTACTTTCTTGTATTTTTAGTTGCATGTGAATCATTTTATTGACAAATAGAACATAATTTTAATTATTGATCTCAACGATTTGTAGTGTGTTTGTTTATATGGCTTATTAAAGTTACTTTTTCCAAAAAAGATAGTTATTTTGTCGTGCATTGTGTTTTATTTATTATAAGCTGATTTAGAATGGAAAATAGGGACCAAAACAACATTTTTACTAGGTTGTAAGTATATTCTATTTTACAAGTCATATATATTATTAATTTTAAAACAATATTATGCAACTGGTTGCGTAAAGTAGATCATTTTGACACTTGCTGCGATTCCAAAAAATGTCACTTTATATGTCTAAATTAGACAAAAGTATTTAAGTAGGTGTATGCATGATTATCTTACTTACATCCGTATATATAAATCCTATTTATATATTTAGCTACATGTAAATCATTAAAGATAGAAAAATATCAACGTCAATTTAAAGAAAAAGTATAGAGTTGGGCGATATCGTTATTTTTAAAATACACGGTGAATCGTTACCAAAATGTGAACTTGGTGATTTTCTTGAAGTGTTCTCAGTAACTAGAATGGATATGAAATATATTCGTTCAGCTGTACGAAAGAGCATACTTTTCGTTTTGTAGTCTATGCGTAAATACGCTTACTTCCACGTGGATGTAGAAAAAAATCAATATTTTATTACAATTAACCATGTATAATTTTTGATGGAATATACTCGTATCCGTTATTTATGTTTCGAGAAGAAACTTATTCAAAATAAAAGTTACTTCGTATATTAATTATTCTCTATAATTTTTGCCTCATACAAAACTGTCCTAAAATGAGAAATTTTACAAAATGTGTAATATTTTAATTTGTAAGCAAATTGTTTAACTAAAAGTT